>CM038006.1:16577018-16732749 GCA_021234005.1 Nephelium lappaceum
TTTTGCTTGCTGTTGATTATGTCTCAAAATGGGTAGAAGCTAAAGCTACCAGGACTGATGATTCTAAAGTTGTTATAGATTTTATCAAATCTAACATATTCTCCAGGTTTGGAATTCCTAGAGCTTTAATAAGTGATCGAGGCACTCACTTTTGCAATCGAACTGTCGAGACTTTGTTGAAAAAATACCATGTGACCCATAAGGTGTCAACTGCCTATCATCCACAAACCAGCGGACAAGCAGAAGTGTCAAATAGAGAGATCAAGTCCATTCTTGAAAAGACAGTCAATCCAAATAGAAAAGATTGGAGTTTGCACTTGGATGATGCCTTATGGGCATATGGGACTGCATATAAAACACCTATTGGCATGTCACCTTATCGGTTAGTATTTGGGAAACCATGCCATTTTCCAGTTGAGTTAGAACACAAGGCTTATTGGGCTATTAAGAGTTTCAATATGAAGATGGATGAAAGTGGAGAACACAGGAAATTGCAGCTACAAGAGTTAGAGGAAATTCGTAATGATGCCTATGAGAGTGCAAGGATTTACAAGGAAAAGACGAAAGCTTTTCATGACAAGATGATCTCTAGAAAAGAGTTTACAGTTGGTCAAAAAGTCCTTCTCTACCAGTCATGGCTGCGTTTGTTTCCAGGTAAATTACGTTCTCGTTGGATAGGACCTTTTATTGTTACTAATGTTTTTCCTCATGGTGCAGTAGAAATTCAAAGTTCAGCAACTTCCAAGGTGTTCAAGGTGAATGGCCATAGACTTAAACTTTTCTATGAAGGTTTCCAAGTAGAGAAGGTGGCGCAATTGGATCTTGAGGATCCAATTTATTCTAATTGAAAAAGGAAGCATTAAGTCGAGCTAACGACAATAAACAAAAGCGCTGCTTGGGAGACAACCCAAGGGAAGTTCATGTCTTTTTCCTCTTACTTCTGCATTTATATTTTAGTTACTTTGCCCTTTCTTTACATTTGACCTTACATTGAGGACAATGTAAGTTTTAAGTGTGGGGGAGGGGATTTAAGTGTGTTTTTATTGTTCAAAAAAAAAGACAAAAAACAAAAAAAAGTAAAAAAAACAAAACAAAAAAAACAAAAAAAAAAAAAAACAAAACAAAACAAAAAAAAAAATATTTATACTCTTTGTTTTTGTGATTTTCAATGATTTTTGGTTGTGTATGTCATAAGTAGGAGTTAGTTAAGTTTGAAAAATTCATAACACAATTGAATAAATAATCTTCTTTCCTTGAGAATGGTAGTGACTAAATTCAGTAGACAAAAGCTAGTGAGATTTTGAGCCTTTAGACTGACACATTTATATCAGTCTCACTATTTTCTTTTCTGTGTGATATTCTATCATGGATTTGTTTCTCTAGAACTTGCCTTGATTCTCTTTGAGATCATATTGACACATGCATGCGTGAACATGATTAAGGCCCTCTTTGTTATAAGCTACACGAGCCAAATAGCCTACCTTGTAATTAATTTTTTCCTTTGTTGAACCCCTTTGAGCTTTATTGACCTTTGTTTTTTTTTGTGAATCACATTACAAACTTTAAACCCGAAAAGAATACCTTTACCCAAGCCGTAGAGCTAGTGGAGCATTGTTCATCATTATGATATGTATGGATTTGCAAGAAATAAGTGTGGGGGTGTCTGGATTTGCAGTATGGCTTTGACTAGTGGAATGAAATATGTTTTGCTTCTCAATTCATGAGTTCCACTATTGATGTAATTTTGAAAAAAAAAAAAAAAAACCAGAGCGATGAAAGGAAATTGCTTTTAATATTACAATCTGTCCATGATCATATTTCCTCATAAAATTCCAAGAAAGGAGGCTATTGATATGTGATGTATAAAAGAGAGGGAAGCTATGCAAAGAACTGCTCCCTGCTGCGAACGAAAAGTGTTCCTTTGAACGATCTCTTTTTTCAATGCAGGAGTGTTACATGATTTAAATGCGTTCAAGCCAAATTGAAGAAGTTGCTGAATGGAGTTGTTGTTTTTACATGAGTTCTATATCTGAGCTTGAGTTGATTCATTTTTTTTTGCTTTACTAGTTTCGATGGCTTTTGAGCTACATTCCCAAATATTTCCCACCTTGACCCTAAACCATGTTACAACCTTTGAAAAGTCCTTATGATTCGAGTTATGCATGTGATCACAGTGGTGGAGAATGAGAAGATATGCAAGCTTATGGTAGATCATTTCCATTGGAATGAATGTGAGCGAAACACAAATCCTTCAAACACATGAGAGTCGAGTGTTTATTTCTGTGAGGGTCTACGTATTTAGTTTATTCCATCTTCAAGATGAAATGCTTACTAAGTAATTGTAAGTTGTTTAAAAATGTTTGTTCATGATATGTTATGAGTTTTGAAAAGCTTGGTTATTTTTGCTGATGGCATTACAACCTTGGTATTTTTGGGAAAGTGAATTTGAGTTTTGCACGAGGACGAGCAAAAGTTAAGTGTGGGGGAATTTGATGAGAATGTAGAATGTCACATTTTTCTCTCTTAATGTTTAGTCTCTTATGCTTATTTGGTGCCTAAATGAACTCACTATTATTATATTTTGATTTAGAATTCAAATGGAGACATTAAGAGCAAAACAGAGCTTTTTGGGCGATTTTAGACAGTTTCGACATCAGTTCGTAATCTGGACATAACTCTCTCATCTGAGCTCTGATCGAGATGATTCAAAATGCTATGGAAAGGCAAGAAAGAGTTCTACAACTTTCATGTGAGTTTTGAGAGATACTAGCTGCATCAAGGTCAAAATCGGGCTTAAAGGTGCAGCACCTGCACTGTTGGTGTTCTGAAATGTTACTTAGCCTGCAAGTTTGATGTGTTGACTTGAAGCAACTTATTTTTGGAAGCTTCCAAATCTGATGCACGAAAATCCCAATTGAAATCACAAATTTCCTTCTAGTGTTGAGGCTATTTTTATTATTTTCCTTAATTAGTTAAATTTGAATTTTGTTATTTTAGGACAATGTTTAATTTGATTAGCAATTTTTTTGGTCTCTGAGAAGGGCATTGCCGTGTATAAAATAGAGGAGAAATCATTAGACTGGCGTCTCTTCTTCCTTGATCTCTGATATTTTTCTTCAAGTTTTTATGATGGCCATGCTTGGCTAATTTTTATAGTTGGTCGAAAGAAACTGAAGCCTCGGAATCAATAAAATTGTGAGATCTAATTTGTTTTTATTGTTCAATTTACGCCTTGGGTATCAGATGTTCTTCTATGCTTATTTTCATGATTGTCTCGTGTAATTACTAGGAGGCCTACTAGTTTATTATTCGTTACAATCTATTGCTAAGTTAGATATCAAATCCGTAATTGTTTGATCTCTCTAATTTGTGAAGCAACTAAAATTTAATGAATTGCTGCATCAGAAATTATTAGATTTTAGGAAGAATGTTCGACTAAATTAAATGCAACCGCTTGAGCTTGTGTTGTTTAGCTTCATCGATTTCTTTCATTCTTAAGGCTACTATTAAATTAAACCTTTAGTGCTTGTCTTGGGTTATTTAATAGTTAGGATTGGTTAGATCATCTGTTTTCTAATTAATTGCAATTAAGGAGAGATAGGAAAAATAAAAAATGGTTCCAACGGTGAATATTTAAGGTGTAAATTGATATACTTGCATCGATGATCAGTTATAAAATTCCGAAGGTGGATGTTGACTTAGACCAACGTTTGTTCTTCTGATTGATTTTAATATTTCAATTTGAATTGCTCTTCAGTTGTTTTTCTTAAAATTTGTTTTTATTATACTCAAATCCCTGTCCCCTATCCTTGTTCGTGTAGCATAAAACTAAGCTAGATACTCTCTGTGGGAACGATCCTTACTCACATCACTATATAAATTTTTAGGAGTATAGGTTTAATTTGGTTGCCCACGACAGTACACCAAATTTTGGCGCCGTTGCCGGGGAGATTTTCTAGTTGAATTTTGTGCTTTAGCATAGGATTTGTATTTATTTATTTTTATTTTTATTATTTTGTTTTTTTTTTTTGTTTACCTTTTGTGGTTTATTAGACTTACCTTGATTGTTTATGACTATAAACAATCAAGGTAACCCATCATTTCGGAGTCCATAGACTTAACTCGAGAATTGCCGTCGTAGGGTAGATCAATCACAAGATATATCTAGAATTCCTATCCGTTAGGAAGTCAACCTTGATCAACCTAAATGGACACCATCCGTAGGGGGACAATAACAAAATCGTCTCGAGGCGCCATTTAAATTTCACGGTATTGAACTAATGATGGAGACCACGAGATATATTGTTATATATCCCTCTTCCACTCACTATTTTAAGGTTAGAGATTTCTATTAAATTTTCTTAGTCATTGTCCTAGATTATTAACGGCCAAAAAGATAATCTAAGTTACTAGGAATTTATGTGTTACAAGAGCCTGAAACTTATTAACACTTAATGAATTATCAGATTTTAACACTTAAAAATCTAATTCAATTTAAATTTAATGAATTACCAGATTTTTAACACTTAAAAATCTAATTCAGTTTATAAATCTAATCAAAATAATCAAAATTATAAAGACTAGATTTAATATGAAATCATCCGATTTTAACTAATTAAAATCTAATCCACATTATGAATGCCAATTATTGAAATCAAATTTCAAATTTGAAACCTATGATTTTCTACTAAAATCTATTCAAATCATTTAAAAGGTATTCTATGTATTATTTTTCTATTTATATTAATAAACAATTTTAATAATGAAATAAAAAATAATACATATGATGCATGTTGTGTTATAATGCAGTAACTAGGTACTTCATGATTCTATATGATATATTTTTAATGCATGTACATGTTATATACTTATCCATTCATCTCATAAAAATAATTAAATAAATAACATATGTATGACCGGATTCTTTGGTTTTGATGACCTACATCTAATTTTAAGATTACAAAAATTAACCAAAGCATTCCTTAGCCTTCACTTGTAATCTTCATGGTCTTCAAAGTCTTGATGGGCTTATAATTAAATCTAATTTAATTATCAAGAACTTCCATCAAATAGATTAGGCTAGAAGCCCTTTCTTGATTTATGGACCCAAGAAAATTATCCAAACACATGGACAATTTTCAATAGTGTTACAATTGAAATGGAAACCTCAAAAATATGAAACATATAATTCTAGGGGCTGTCAAAAAAAATAATATTAATAAATAAACAAAAATTGTCAAGTGTCACATGCATAAGCATGTAATGCATAAACAGGCACTATGTGCAACAATTGCACTTCTAGTGCAATGCAAAACACACATGTGTTATTTATTTATTATTATTATAATTTTGTTTGCTTGCGCATCTCATGCACATACATTTATTCAAAATAAATATCATGTTGGGCCGTTCAAAACAACCACATTAACCATCCATTTCAATAAAATTAATTATATTTTAAACAACAGTTCTAAATATAATTAAGCAAAACCAACCATTTTCAACATAATTAAAATAATCATCCATTTCAAATCATAATTATATCATTCAAAACAATTGCATTAACCATCCATTTCAATACACTTAATTATGCTTGGAACACTAGTTTTAAATACAATTTTAAAAACCAGCCGTTTTCAACATAATTAAAACAATCATTCGTTTCGAATCATAATTCCGGCACAGCAAATCGGCCTCGTTGGCATCAATCTTCACATTTACATTTTTTAGAAAAAATAAATAAAGCCTAAAACTATTGAATTACAATGGAAAAAGTTGCCACAAACGGCTTACATATTAATCGAATTAGTTAACTAAAGAACCAAACAATTAACAATTATACTATGCAATCTCATTCATCAAATATGAATATAATATATGCGTACCAATCATCAAATCAAAATAATAGTGCTACTCATTGACATACAAAATCAATACAAACATATTATTTTAAAAATCCACTATTTTATTGAAACTAGGCTCTGATACCAATTGTAGAAAAAAAAAAAAAAAAACAACAATTTGTTTTTCATAACAATAAGAATTTTGTGGAGCATTGAGTTTCATAACTTTTTAGAAAACTCAAGAACTCAGGATTCATAAAACAATGAAATAAAATAATATAAAGAAACAAAAATCATATTTTTACCCTTTGTATTGATCTCTGTGGATTGCTTACCACCTTGTCTTCCTTGATATGTCTCTAAACCAAGAAACATGTGAGTGGACACAATTATATAGAACTATGCTCACTTACTTATTGATTTCTTTCTAAAAAAAAATCAAATTAAATCAATACTTATAAGAGGTGGGTGTTTGATTTTGGTTATACAAAGAATAAAGACACAAATTCTTGTTCTTTATATTTGTAAAAAAAAAAAAAAAAAAAAACTTCTCTGTTTTTCTTTTTGTTTCTCAAAAACATATTCAACAACCAAAACTTCTTTATAGAAAAGAAACTATATCTTTTTATAGGCAAACAATTAGGGTTTTAATTAATCAATATTAATATTGTAAGCCATTGACCCTATTTTATGGATTCCCTAATATTAGTCTCTAAGCGCTATTTAAGATCCTAGGTGATCCATGAAAGTGTCCATGAATGTAAGGAATTTTCATAAATCAATTAAACCCAATTGGAGATTAAATAAATAAATATAAGAGATTGAATTGTAAATGGCCTTAAGTGAATTATTAAGTGGGACAAGAGACTAAAATGAATTAAGAGTAATATTTTAGGATCTCGTCGGAATTACGAAAGGATTCTGGATATTAATAATGATTTGATCAGGGTGCCTAGTGAATATCAAAGAGTTTAAAAAGATATTTTAGAATCCTAAAATATGCTCTCGAAAAAGAAATTCGGATTTTAAATCGGATTTATATCAATAAACATTTTAAAGTTAACTTTGAGATTATGGGGACCCAAATTAGGGTATGGAATGACTTTTAGGAATTTCGGAGACTATAGGTAGGATGACAGAAATTCGAATATAGGCCCCAGAAAATTTAAGGGAAGCTTCGATGAGATCTCGGAGTAACCCGTTAGGAATGTTTTCGGAAAGCTCGTATTAAACAAAAATATGAAAAGATGTGCGTGATTGACACGTGGCAAAGGAATCAATACATGAATGACACGTGGCATGAAGACAAGATGCATGCATGACACTTGTCATGCAATGGAATGCATGTGTGACAAGTGTCACACATGCAAGAGTGGCAAGATTGTAAATAAATGGAACACCAATGGCAATTTCATTTGTAAAGCAAAGTATATATAAGCTAAATCAATGGAAATCAAACAAAAGGAGAAGCAAACGAGGTTGTTGTCGTTCATTGAGAGAAATCAAACAAGAGAAGCAAGCTAAACCCGAGACCAAGAAGCAAAAACAAGAATCAAAGCCGAGAGCAAAACAAAAAGCAAAACCGAGAGTGATAGAAAAAAAAAAAAAGAAGTGTTCGGCCAAGGTGGAAATAAGTGGGAACTAAGTGATTTCATGCGATTTTCAGCATGCAATCCCAGTCTTCAAGCTAATCCAAGTTATATAATTAAATTAGAAGCAAGAAACTAAGCTAAAGGAGGAGAGGAGGTAGCTCAAGGAAGCCAAGGGAAAGGAAATAAATAGGCTTGAGGTTCTGTGGAAAGTGAAATAATTTAAGAACATGACGAGAATGTAAAAAGGAAGGAAGCGAAACCAATGAAGGCTATTGGAGCTCACTTAAGGAAACTTAAATCAAGGTGAGTGCTACATTTGATTTTGAAGTATTTGAAATTGGATTTGAAAATTTAAAAAAAAAAATTATTTATAAGTGATATATATATACATTTGTGAGAGATTTATAAAGTCCATAAAGTAATTAAGGAAATTTTTAAGAAAATTTCTATGATCCATGTTAAAATAACTATATGTACATATAAGTTTATGTTTGTTCTAAGTGGTTAACCATTCTGTAAATGCATTGTCATTTTAGTATTCAAAATGAACATTTTTGATTATATGATATTTTGTATCGAAAATTGTTACTTATGATTTTATAAGTATGAGATTGTTATGAAATGAAATTTAAGTTTTGAGTTTTAAGCCCCTTTTTTGTAAATGAGGCTACGTTTTATATTATGTAAAGAAAAACATTTTTGATTTCCCTATAAGTGATTTCAAGTATGTATTAATTTATAAATTTTGTAATTTGTATGATTTATATGAAGCTCATGCAAATATGAACTTTTATGGATTCTATATGTATATTTTACATTAATATATATGACTTATATGAGGTTTTATATATGGTTAAATTCAAAATGATATTTTATGCTTTTACACTAAGTAAAGAAAATAAAAATAAGTTTTCAAAGGCCATAAGTATACCTACCTTTATAAGCAAGGTTGACCCGGCCGGTATATCCCACAATAGTATGACAAGTCTAGGGGGATGCGTCACCAACTCATAGGGGATTTACGTTTGTCGTGTTGCCTCTACTTTTGTAGGATATTATTTCGTGTTATGGTTAACAATGTAATATTCCGCACATAACTACGGGATGTCTTTGTAAGTAAGTAAGCTCACGGTTGGTGTCAGTTAAAAGCGCCACGTGACTCTACGTCGATTAGCGTTGTTACAATTTTCGTGTGGTTGTAAGCATTATAAGGTATGAATTGTGCTTTTCGAAAATTAAGTAAGTATTTAAAGTGTTAAACGCAAAGAAAAGTATTTTATATGCTTAAAATATGTTTTTACAACTAAATAAGATTTAAGTTTTAAAAGGGTTTAAGAATTGGGAATTTATTTTATACGTTTTATAATTTATGAGTTTTCTGTGAAGTTTTATGAATATATTTAAGTTTTACAGATTTCTTATTTTAAGCTATGCATTGAAATTGATTTAAATTTTATACGTCTATAAACTACAAGTTCTATATGAATCTTTATGTATGTGTAAGTTCAAATGATATTCAATTTTATAAGCTTTGTATGAATTTTATACATATATGAGTTGAAATTTTCATATGTATGAATTATATCTTAAATAAGATTTGGACTTTATAAGTTCTAAGTTAAATTGAGTTTTTATGTATATATGAAGTTTTATGTACGAATGAGTTTAAGTTGATATGTGATTTATAAGTCTCATATGAATTTAGGTACTTATGCGATTATAATTTTCATATATGTATGCTTTGAGATTTAAATAAAAATTTATGCTTAAGAATTTTATGTTATATGAGAATTTTACGTATATATATATATAAGTTTTATATACATTTTGATGCCCTTATGGATTTTATAGTTATATAAGCTATATATGAGATTTTATTTACGTACGTATTTTATGGATTTAACACTCACACTTACAATGAAATAAGTTTTGAGATTTATGAGAAAATTTAAGAAATATAAATGCATTTTGAAAATATTTTTAAGGAGATATTTTTAAGAAATATAATATTTTAAGTTAAAAAGAAATTAAGCACTCATTGAGCTCGCAAAGCTCACTGTTTTCTGTTTTATGATAAAAATCTCCTTAGGTATCCACGTGGGTGACCGAGATCAAAAGGCTCCTCCAGAAGAGTAAGTTGGGTAATGACACGACAGCGTTCCTAGATAAATACATTTTCATATTTTGTATGTGAAGAAAATAATATGTAAATTATATGTTTAATATTAAATGAGTGATCCAGATTCAATTAAGATATGAAAATCTTAAGTTTCAAATTATGATATGAAATTGCAAAGTATTTGATTTATGATTTTATGTTTTTGATTATTAACGAAATGGAAATTTGATTTATGCCATAATAAGCATGTTTGTGGAAGAAGTTGGGTTGGAAAAAATAAAACCATTTAGAAGTGTATTTTACTTTGCAGGTAATTTAGGAATGTTGAAAATGCAGTCGTTATGTTGTCAAAATTTTCCATTAAAAAAAAAAAAAATTCAACCGATTCTAGTTTTACAAAATAAGAAAAGATTTTAAGGGTTTGCTCCGCGAGTTCCCTTTAGCCCATCTAGTAGGGTTAGGAGGAATCCGTTGGGGTGTCAGGCAGGGCCCTCCGGACGTACGTATAGAGGGTTTCGAATTGGGTCTTGTCAAATATTGATCCTAATTTTATTAAAATTAAACTTTTGCCCTATATAATATAACTAATTCATGTTATATTTTGAAATAGAACTTGTAACCTCTAATAAATTAATTCATAATTAATTTATACCAGAGTCACTACTAAAAATTGGATTCAAGACCTCTTATAAAATTAATTAAATAATTATTAATTCATAATTAATAATTAAATAATTTGAATAATCAATATTATTCAAATACTAAGTAAACACAAATTTAGTTACTTACGTAACGTCTGTAATTGGACGGTCCAATTATAATATTCTATATACACGTTTCTTATAGTGAAATGAGCTATCATGAGGACTCGATGGACTTATAGTTTTAAGCTCCAATAATATTGGAATTATTAATTAAACTCATTAATTAAATAATTCATTATTATTAATCTTAGAGTTACTCCACTAAAAGCTTAAGATTGCACTCTCAAAACTGTAGATGCTTTCTATATAATCTGAAATTTTTCAGTGTCCATTGATTTAATCACTACATATGATTTGACCCTCCATAAATAATTCATAATTAGAGTTAGGTCAAATGTCCGTTTTACCCTTCTAATTATTTCTTGATCCTTAAGTACCATTGATTTTCTAATTAACAATATATTCATAATGACTTATGAATTTATCTTTCCGTTTATATTTGAATAAAAAGTTGAGCACTCTTATTGTTCAAGACCTGAATCAACCCTTAAGGGAACTACTTTTCTACTTCTCACAAGAATGAGTGGATTCCACTATTGTATAGAATGTTTCCAGCTACTTATTAAATCATATTTCCAAAGTACGAAGTTATTGATCGGGTATCTACACTGATCTCACCCATGTAAATCAAAGAAAATAACTCAACAAGCAGGAGTCTATAATACACTTAGAATTAAGATCAATTCATATATGATCATCTAGTTGATAAATATGAATCTTCAAGTTTAACGGATATTATTTAGAGACTTATATTTATCGTAGTCCAGTCCTATATAATCTTTATTATATAAGGTGCCTCCATTTTCATGTAACCACATGAATAGTCTCGGATAAGATTGTCGTATCAAATACGAAATGGACCGCAACTATAGATTTACCACAAACGAAGTACCCAGCTTCGTTTATTTTCTACAAACTCTTTAAATTACTTATCTCAAACTAAATCCGTTTGTATATAACAATTATACACTTAGTTTGAAATTATATCAGTAATCAAGGATGTTTCTCATGATATATACAATTTTTGCAAAAATAGATAAATTGAATTAAATGAATACTTTATTAAAATTCATAAAACCGTTTACATAATTACAAAACTTTTAGGGCACAAATCCCAACAGATAGAACAACAGACTTCCAACCACATATAAACATGGTCTCATTCTAAAACTTGCAAAGACCTAGAATATCATCTTTAGATTATTTATTTAGTGTGACTGCATGTTTCCCATTAAAACTAAGGGAGATTCTCAAAAGGACCTCTGAGCACATTCTGACCACATTTCAACCAATAATCTAGTTCAAATTTGGTTGAAGGGGTTTTTTAACTAAACTTTGGAACTACAAGATGTTTTTGATATTCTACAAGGGGATTTTCATCAAAATTCAAACCAGAGGGTTACTTATTAGGAATGGTCAAACCTTAAGGTGGATTTTTTTATTATCCCATAAACTAAAGAACAACTAGAGGGTAATTTTAACTGGCTTTGTAGATTAGATGAGTATTTGTAATATGATATTCATCGACATGGCATTTTGAACAATAATCTAGATCAACCACTTAAGAAGTTTTTTGAAGAAAGGAGATTTTGAGGTTTAAAATTAATTGTAAAGATGATCCTGATGAACAATTTTACTGTACGTGCTGGCTGTGCTTTTGGTTTTTAACTGATATATAAGGTATCACTAACTTGAACAGGTCAACCTTTCAGGCTGTTTTTGTCATGTGAAGCAATTGGTAGATAGGTTAAAACCTATCAAGTTTATGGAAATGATGTAGCCCTTTTGTTCAGTTTACTAAATGCAATGCAAATCTAAGAATGACGGATTATCTGTTTAGATTAATTTATGAACTTGTGTACTTTTTATGTCTATCATGTTGTATAATGAAAGAATAAGATTACAGATGATGTGTGAAACTTTTCATGTTTTTTTTTTTTTTTCTTATTTTTTAAAAAAAATGCAAAGTACTTCAATAACATTGTTTGGTCTTCCAGTAGCTTTTTTCAGTTCCTAGCTTCCATACTATCTTTCTCTGGATAAATTACATCTTTTGGCTTTTCTAATATTTATTTTGCACTCAACCTCAGCTAGGAATGTCTATCAGTTTCTATTTCAGCATGTTGTTTATTTTACTACCAATGATAGCAATCGCATGTTTGCTTATTTTCTCTTCCTTGAACTATGATTTGAACCTTGAAATTGAACAATCTTTACTTTTAAAATGTAGACTATCGTGTCTGATTAGAGGGCTACCCTTGGAACATAATATAAAAAGTTATACTGAAAATAGTATCTCTAGCCTTACTAAAAGGTACTGTGAATAGGTTCAGAAATAGTATCATATAGGAACACCAAGTGGTACTTAACAATCATTCATGTAAGAAATTGGATCTATTAAGTAGTTGCTTCACTAACCTTATTTATATTTCAGTGCCTAGTCGAAAAATTACAAATTCTATATATGCATCTAAACTGTATCTTTATGATGTCACAGGATGATAAAGATAGGAGAATTCAAGAGCTAAATATAGAGTTGAATCGTGCAAATGAAATTTCAGCACAGCATCGAAGACAGCTGCATGCACTTATGGCCCATGCCCATGAACACATTGGCAACCTAGAAAGAACAGTTCAAAGTGTAGTTCAGGACATTGAAAAACTTGAATCTGAAGATAAATCCAGCTAAGAATCTGACGATAGGTACGTCGGCTGGCTCTGGCATAATTTGGCTGGTTTTCTTTTAATGCCATGTATTCTTGTTATAATAAGTAGGTTTAAGGGGTCAACGAATGTATTCCAAATGTGTGACCTCTATGAACATAGATGGGATAATCTGAAGAACTATTTCCCTTTTTTTATAAGTGCATTGTGTGTTCTAGCTAAGGGAGAATTATGAAAATCTGTTTGAGTTTAACCAAATTCGAAAAATAATTTTATAATTTTGGAATTAGGTAAAACCTCTTGTGAATAGCAGAACGCCCCACCATCGGTCTCTACCATCGGCCATAAATCCCCCATGTAGGAGGGTTTTGCTTAATTCCAAAATCAAAAAGTTGTTTTTTGAATTTGATCAAAATTATTCAAGAGAGATGACTTCTCCCAATAGTTTACCAACAATGTGCTAGTTACCAAAATAATAATGTCGGTATGGGTTTTATTGAATGGTATTTGATATTTTTTTGAGATGATCTTTATATCATTAGAGATTCTACTTGATGTTCCATGTGCAGTTATACAGTCGAGGGTGAGTTTAGAGCATCGGATTGAAGGTCGTATCAGAGTATCAGAGTCAGCACTGGATTTGGAATCAAATCAGATGTTTGACCTTGATGGGGGAATGGACGAATCAAATCCCATGTTATGCTCTACAATAGCACTTAGCCCAAAATAGTGGGTTTGTGAGTTGTGTTTCTTATTTTTTATTTTTATCTTTTTTAGAAAATTAAAAGAAATATTAAGGGTTTATTTAATCTAGACTTTTATAAACTTTATTTAAGTGAATGACTATTGCAGAGTTCATGGATTTTTATCATGGAATAAAAACTCGGCCGAGTTGGCCGAGTTCTCGCCGAGGACTCGCCGCTCGGCCTGCTGCCGATCCAAGAATCGCAGGATCGGCAGCACAAATCGGCCCGGGTAAAAAATCGGCCCAACTCGGTGTAACTCAGCCCAACTCGGCGCAACTCGGTCCAACTCGGGGCTGTTCCAACTCGGCAGTTCTTCTGTTCATTCTTCCTCAGTTCCTTTTCTGTTCTGCCGTTCTGCTTCAGTGCTTCGTCATTGCCGTCGCTCGTCGCTGCTGTCGCTCGTCCTGCTCGTCGCTGCCGTCGCTCGTCGCTCGTCGCTGCCGTCGCTTGTCACTGCTTGTCGCTGCCGTCGCTCGTCCTGCTTGTCGCTGCCGTCACTCGTCACTCGTCGTTGCTCGTCGCTGCAGTCGCTCGTCCTGCTCGTCGCTGCCGTCGGTCTCTGCCTTGTCCGTCGCCGTCGCCGTCTGTCATCATCTTCGGTCGGTGGTGGCTCATGGCTGGTTGCAGCTTCTTCTTCTTCTTCTCTTCTTCTTCTTCTTCCTTTTTTTCTCTTCTTCTTTCTTCTTCTCGGCGACCGACTCAATATCAATTTTGTGAGTCAAAACAAGTTTTTGACTTCTATTTTCCTCCCCAATCAATTTTTAAATTGACGGTCACGTCCTGAGAAAATATCGGTCTCCTCCCTTAACTTTTAACTCAATTCTATTTTGACCACAAATATTAAAACTTATACTCAATTTTAATCCTTTATCACTTTTATTTTACAGGGTTGACCTGGTTTGACCATTGGTCAACGGTTTGACCGTTGACCGATGGTCAAACCGAGTACTCGCTGCTCGCTGCCTCGCCGGTCGAGTAGCGAGTAGCGAGTTTTCGAACACTGATTTTTATTATATTCTATAAATTTACAAAATTATGGATTACTTTTATAAAATTTTATAGAATTCATTTGAAAGACTTTCATAGACATTAATAGACTTATATTAAATTTTATAGAGTTTTAAAATGACTTTCATGAAATTCTATTGATTTTTAAAGAATTAGAAAATTATAAAAGGCTTTCAAAGATTTATATAACCTTTCATCTTAATAAGAATCAAAAACATTTATAGACTTTTGTTGATAATATTTTTCATAATAATAAAAAAAAAAATTAAAAAGATTTAAAAAAAAATTATCATCATTGATGTTTATGAAACTCAATGAATATATTAATTCTTCTACATTTTTTAAAAAAAAAAATAGAGATAAAAACGATCTCATCAATAATAATATCATTAGATTATACATGTAACTTGACAAATAATTTTAAAAAATATAATGTAAAAAAAAAAAAATGTAAGAGATAATTGTTGCTTACAAACAAAAGAATTGAAAAACAAAATATATTGCAATATACTAGTTACAATTTACAAAGACAAAGAATGTTTATAAGATGTAAAATAAATGTATCATGGCTGTCACGAGTTTGAGAAGATTCAAATATATGAGAGAGAGAATGAGAGGATTGATTTATTCTCCCACCAAAAGTTTACGAAAGTCTTTGGAAAAAATGGAAGAGAACTTGTGAAAGTTTTGATTGAATACCTCATGATTTTTGTAAATTTTTTAAGAGTCATTAAAAGTTTATGTTGAATATCTCATGATTTTTATAGAGTTTTTGTAAAAGTTTTAAAAGTCATTACAAGTTTATTTGAAAACCTCATGATTTTTAATAGTCTTTAAAGCATCTCCAAAGAAACTTCTAATATGGTAGCTAAATTTTAGTTAAAATAATAAGAAAATTATTTTAACTAGCAACTTTTGATTGAGTCATTCCAATCATCCTGTCTATTGTAACTAAATAAGTATGAAAATTCATACAAGTTTATTGTTTCAAAAAGAAAATTATTTGCTTTATCACAAATTAAATATTAGAATAAAAAGAGAGAGAGCTTGGTTAGGACTTCCTCTGTATCTGATTAGAATGATTCAAGTTTTTCAAAATAGCTAGTTAATGATATATAGAATGGTTGAAGTCAATCAATTGTCACATCATTAGTATAGTTGGAGATGCTTTTAAAAGTTTGAATTGAATATATTCAAATTTTTTAATTGTATAAGTATTAAAAATTCTAGATCAAATACACTCTCTAAAAGTTTAGAATATTGTTTATTAAAAATAAATGTCTTTATTAAAATTAATATTTTTTTTGTTTCTTAGTATTCTATAAATTTTAAAATTTTTATTTTAGTTAACAATTTTAATCTAACTTTGTTAAATTCATTACAAGTTCACTTTTGCGGAGTATCAAATATGTAATAATATTACATATTAAGTTATTTAGCCAAATGTTTTCAAACTGTTGCTTTCGAAAACGAAAAATAATACTTTCAAAATGATAACTAAATAGTAAATAGTTAAAAAAATTATTAATTTTCCTTCCAAATAACTATTATATTTACTTTCAAAAATAATATCAAACACAATTCAATTTGGTAAAAAAAAAAAAAAAAAAAAATTGAAAACAAATTTTAGCAATTGCCAGTAAAAGGGTTTACATTTTCAAACACATTATTTCTAAAATAATTTGTTGAAACATCAATTAAAATAAAGAAAACTAGAATTAACGACTATACCCGATTTAGCAATTAGACTATTTTGTCATTTTTTAGCATATTGTTTCACAAACAAATTAATAATTTGATTTTTAAAACCGTGTAAATCAGTAGAAATAGCACTTCTAAACCAACATCATATATTAAGAATTAAAGACCTCAACTTTGGTCTGTTTTTGTTATTTATACATAGTTGATGTTTGTTTCACTTCAAGAGCTTAAGACTGGAGGATGACAAGGACCCATTTTTTGCATGGCTAGAAAGGAATTTGAAATGACTCGTCTCGACTCATCTCGACTCCTCTCTTAAGTTTAGGGAAATCTAGTGAAAACGTGATATTTCTTATGGGAATATGGAGTTTTATAAAAATTCTTTATAAAAATCATCGTAAATTTCATATTCACTTTATAAAATTTAATATGAACAAATCGAACAGCTGTACATTTCTCGCTTGGACCTATATATTGAATATATAAAATTTCTAGAAAAGATATTTCACTTGTAAGACTATTTTAGAAACACATTTAAGAAATCTGGTTAATTAAAAATAATATGCACTGATCCAAAAATATTTTTACTTTAAAATAATATTAATGCATTTTGTCATCACCATACGACATTTTTCACTATATGCAATAATTTACATGAACTTACAGTAGATACCAAGAAAAATGGGTTTTAAAAAAAAGTGAGTGTTAATGCAAAATGAGAGGATATAACTTTTAAAAACTAAATAAAATCATTTCCTTTCGATAATAACTGGCATAATACAATACAAGTAATAAAAATAAAATCTCAATAATTTATATTTAATCATATCTGAAAATAATACTGAAATCACATATGTATTATTTTGTGTCATAATAAACTAAAACATTTGTATAAAATCATTTTGCACATTTATGAAATCTCAATCTACACTAATCTAGTACACAAGGAACCTGGTCATACATGGTGAAGATACTCTATACATACATAGAGCGAGAGATAACATCCGACTATACACGTGCTAGACGACTCTATGACTCTCCAAACATCTGTCATACATGTGTTGGACGACTTTCTAGGACTTACTCACATGAAGCCTAATACCATTAGAGGAAAAGGTACAGTCCTGGTATTCTAAAAATCTCATTTTATTCGTTTCCAAATCTCAAGTCATTTTTATATGCAAATTATATAATTCTACTTCTGAAGATAAATATAATTCTTAATAAATCCCCATTTTTCATAAGTAAATATTCTATAATTAATAAATCAATAAACTAATTAAATAATTTTTTTATAATAACAAATAAATAAATAAAATATGAAATTTAAATAATTATAACAAATCAATTTACTTAAAATAAATTATTCATTCATATAACTCCTTTGCTTATTTCTGCGTATAATACAGATTTCCATCTGATTTCTCATAAACCTAGATCCATCCTAAAATCACATAAAACTCAATTTAGAACTTAAAGAAAAATTAACTAATTTTTTGGATTCCAATTCCCATTAAAAGAAAATTACTTATCTGGATAAATCCAATATCCAAATATCCTGTTCATCCATCTGGAATTTTCTATTATTTTTCATCTCTTTATCTCGCTCACTGTCCTATTTTCTTTTATTCTGCTCGTCCAATTCTCTGTATTTGTTGTCGTTCTAAATTGCTTCTAACTCAATATATATATATATATATATATTTACAAACGGTATATATCAGCCACTACATCTGAAACTCTCTTTCATTTGGACACGTGTCCCTTTTTTTTATCTCTCTCTCTTTCACATTACAGCACCAATTTTGGTCTAACCACCACTCACTCTGTGTCATTGCTATGCCGATTTTTCTTTTGTCTCTGTTATATTATCCTATTCTTACTTCACTCTCTCATTTCTCTACACCCATTTTGTCTCTTTTACTACCAATTTGCCTTTTGCTTTGATTGACTTCTCTTTCTTTTGTTTGCTTTTTGCTTGTCATTATTTACTTATATATCTATATATAATGGCCAGTCAATTTGTCTCTTATTAGTTCCTTTCATGCTGCCCGGCCATCTGATTTTTTTTTTTTTTTCTATTTCTTATTTCAATTTCACACTCAATTGCTTGCCTGATCCACCTGTCTACTGACTCAATTCATATCTTTTTCTCAATAAAACTGATCCACGTGCTGCACGTACACATATTTATAAAAACAATGGGGACACTTGGTAATTCAAAAGGATTTGATTAATCCAATAAAAATGGACAATTGAGCTACAATTGCTTGGGCTCAATTAATCTCTTGGATTTACTAAAATTCGAACCTTACAAAATCCGTAGAGGAGGTTGAAACAATTGTATATATACAATCAAAATGAGGCTCCAGCTACCAGAATCTGCAAAAAACAAGAAACCCAACTGGTTTTTAAGAGATGGATCTAGATATCATCTGGTTCCAACCCCTAAAAGCCCTAAATCAAGAAGAAAAGACGAAGAGAGGAAGAAGAGGATGAAAAAGAGAAAAGAATTAGGCGAGATCTAGCTTTAGGCGACCCAAAATACCCACTCCTCTATGGAGCACTTCTTTTTCTAGAGACGTCTCGAGAAGACACTTACCATCAATAAATGACAATTAAAAACGTGTAATTTTTATTTTAAAAAAAAAGTTTAATTTTTATATTAATAATGGAAATAAACTTAGAGAACATGAAGTAAATCTATCATTTCCTTAAGTGCAGTAGGATTGCCTCAGTGGTAGCAATGCACTTGACATGTTAAGTGTGTCAAGTTCAAAGCTCACCTATCACTAAATAGTGTGGGAATTTTCTCCCAATATTTGTGGGATGCCCTCCAATTCTTTGTGGGTTAACCTTTCCCGTTCTTGTAGTTGATCCTCAGACCGCGCTACGACGCCTATCGCTGTTGGTTTTATATTAATTAATGGAAATAAGCTTAGAGAGCTTGAAGCAAATCTACCATTTCCTTGAGCACAGCAGGATTGCCTTAAGTGGCAGCAATCCGCCTAACATATTGAGTATGCCAAGTTTAATGCTCACTATCACCAAATGGTGTGACACTTTTGTCCCACTATTTATAGGTTGCTTCCCACTCTTTGTGGGTTGAGCTGATCCCTCAGTCGCACCACGACACTTATCGCTGCTGGTCTAAGTTGTTTCCTAAGCGTTGGTCCTAGTCATCCAAAAAAAAGAAAAAAAAATCTACCATTTCTTGCAATTTATGAGAAAGTCTTTGTTTGGTCTTAGTTTAGACCTAAACATACATCCAAATTCCTTAGTGGGTGAACAATTCCTGAGGAGACTTGTTCGGAGATTTAAACAACACAAATAACTAGAAGATATTAGAGCTTACATGTACTTAAGTTTGCCTCTCAGAAAGAGAAACTAGAGGGAAGGATCTACAAAGCAGCAATACTAGCAAGTTGTGTAGTAGTTTCACTAATAATTGCTTAACTTACTACGAGGAGATGTTCTAGTTCCTTGTAGAATTATGGTGTTGTTACACCCAGCCACCTTTGAAAGGTTGCAGACAGTTTTGACGAGTAAAATTAATTTTAGCTAACATCTTGAAGAAGGTTTTTGTTAGTTATCATAACACCCAAAAACTTTAACTGATAGAAAAAGACTCAATATAGTATTTAAGACTTGAAGTTGACGCGTGACAAGACCTCTCACTGTAATATAGACAGATAACAAATGTCGGATACATGCTAAACGCCCCTTACTTATTATAACATGAGTAACAAGAATTCGAGATAAAGAGGGAAGAGATGGTTTGAATTAGAGATGTCCAAGCTCAGATATCATATTAGTTACTATCAGACCTAAAAGTTTAAGCAGATAAGATAGGATCCAACTATAGTATTTAAGACTTGAGGTTGACATGTGATAGTTTCAACACCTATAACATGACTTTGAATGAGTTATTATGAAATATTATTTGACTGAGTCAATATGCAATTGACCAAATTACAATTTAGCCTACTAGTTTAAAAATAATTGTAGGTGAAGTTACTTTTTACGGTTTATTATGATTTAACCTACTGTCGTTATAGTTCCTCCATTAAACTTAACCGTGAACAATGTAATTGTGTTAAAAAGCCTAAATGCCCTTGTGCATCTTTTTGATTCAGTTGACCACATTAAAAAATTAAATAAAAAAGAAATAAAATTAAAAAATAAAAATCAGTAGATTTTCATTAATTAGAAAAAAATTAAAAATAAAAAAATAAAAAGGATCCAATCTCTAGATTGGATCTCTACCATCCATCATATCAGATGGATGGTGGAGATCCAATCTAGAGATTAGATCTTCATAACCCACAAACAATTGAAAAAAGCCCTTCAACATGCCCGACCACTTCTTCCTCTTTTTCTCCATCTAGAAAATCATCAACATTATTAACAACAAACGTCATTAACAACAAATCATCAATTATCAATCACCAAAAATCCTTCGAAAACCATCATCAATCACAATAATCATCATCAACCCATTTGAAAATCAAACCAAAAACGAACCCAACATTAAATTAAACCAAAAACCAACAACAAATAATCATCAAATTGAAATCTGGGTCCTGAAATGAGCCTAGATTCATTCGATTCAAACCCAGATGAAATCTGGATTCATTTCAGATGGTTTCAAACCCAGATGAATCTGAGTTCTAGAACCAACCTAGATTCATCTGGGTTCAAATCAAACCTAGATTCATATAGGTTTGTTCAAAACAAACCCGGATTCATCTGGGTTTGCTAGATGGAATATGTGTTTGTTTTAAACGAACCTATATGAAATTGGGTTCGATTTGAACCCATATTAAGAAGAAGAAAAAGAGAAGAAGAAGAGAGGAGAAGAGGAAGAAAAAGAAAAGAGGAGAGCAGAAGAAAAGAAGAAAAAAAGAAGGTAAAAAAAAAAAGATTATTTAATTTATTTTAAAGTTTTTATAGTATATTTTAAAAGAAAATTAAAAATAAGATGAGAAGATAATTTTGCTTTTAATGGAGGGGCTGTAGCAGTAATAGGCTAAATCGTAATTTGGTCTATGCAATATTACTTGTTTGTAGAATAATATCATTTGCTCATTAATCGCAATGCCTTTTTCCACATCATAATACAATATAGCATGAATTTCACTATATTTGTTGGTAGAAAAATTCCATCTAAGACTTATTTTCAATCTTATCTACCTACAACATGGAACACAAACATCCTCATCAGTCCTTATAAGTGCGCCTAATAATATCACTACTCTGTTTCCTAAAAGAATTCTTCTAACGTACGTCTTCTAGTACAAAGACGCGCACCTTGAATTAAGACTCGTTCAAAGACTTTAGACTATAAATAGACGATGGATTATATACATAAACCAACTTATATCCAAGTCTTACAATAAATTTGTATAGTTAAAAATGGACAGGGATATCTATGAAGCAGCTGTAGAGGGCAGTGTAACTACCTTGCGGAATCTGCTTCAACAAGATGCTTTGGTTCTTGATAGATCTCTAGCGAGTTGTCATGCCGAGACACCTTTGCACATAGCTTCCTTGCTCGGACATGCAGAACTTGTGAAGGAAATTCTCAACCGAAAGCCTGAGCTAGCGGGAGCGCTTGATGCGCGAAAATCATTGCCGCTTCACTTGGCAACAGCTAAAGGGTATCTTGATATCGTGAAAATGTTGGTAACGGTTAACCCTGAAGCATGTTTTGTTTGTGACAGAGATGGAAGAAACCCTCTTCATATTGCAGCCATCAAGGGTCATGTCAGTGTCTTGAAAGAGTTGGTTCAAATAAGATCCGATGCTGCTCGAGTGATCTTGATCGATCGAGGTGAGACGATTTTGCATTTGTGTGTAAGATATAACCAGTTGCAGGCGATGGAGCTTTTGATGGAGTCAATGCATTATGATGCGTTTTTGAACTCTAAAGATGAAGATGGCAACACTCTCTTGCATGTGGCAGTGGCTGAAAAACAGACTGAGGTATGTCTGAAACGTTAATTTGGATCAACTTTTTTGTTCCTGTTTTCAACAGATTATATAGTAAAATCAAATATATGCAGGCAATTAAGATTTTGACTACTAGTACTGCAATAGAGGTGAATGCTCTGAATGCATATGGCTTCACAGCATTGGATCTTTCAATACAAAGCAGAAGAGATGTAAAAGATTGGGAGATTTGGGAGTTGCTTCGACGTTTTGGAGCAGAGAATGCCAAGGACATTCGTTCACCAGCACATGAATTTTGCACCACGGCGATGGTCAGACCCCAAAGAGAGCATCCAATAACCAGGGCATTACAGTCCGAGAATAAAGGTTCTGGAAAAGATCAAAATGATTGGCTTGAAGAAATGCGTAGTGCCTTAATGGTTGCGGCATCATTGATTGCTACCATGGCATTCCAAGTGGGGGTAAATCCTCCTGGCGGTGTATGGCAAGACAGTTCCTCAGGCGACCCGCATGAACCACGATCACTACCACACTGGGCAGGGGATTCCATTGTCGCTGATTATTTACCAGAGGCATATAATTTGCTTTTAGGATTGAATACCACAAGTTTTGTGGCTTCTCTGAGCATCATACTATTGCTGATAAGCGGTGTACCAATAACGCGTAAGATTTTTATGTGGATTTTAATGGTGATCATGTGGATTGCAGTTCATGCAATGGCGGGCACCTATCTGTGGTCCCTAATGGTTATCAAATATTCGAAACACACAGCTATTGTTGCCACGATTGTACAGTTAGTATGGCTTGGGTTGGTAGTATTTATTGTTCTTTGGAATATAATAAATTTTATAGTGAAGATGGTAAAGTCAAGAAGGCGACGAAGGCAAGGTTCTTCCAATATGGTCTGAACATTAAGTATTAATGGTGGGCATGTACTACATCCTAGTGAAGACCATGTTTCTAGCAATATATGTTGGAAATTAAACATGGTTTATATAGGCACAAGCATGCATGAATCATGGAGGAGTTTTAATTATGGATTCATCTAGAACTTTATATTCATGTATTTAGAGTATTCATGTATTGAGAACATTTATGTATTTAGATAATTTATGTCAATCAATATGGTACATGTATGTGAGAGTTCATTGTACGCTATTTATGAGAGTTTATCCGTAACTCTTATCTTGAGTCCTATATCGACCTATCTGGTGCAGTCATTTGAGCAGGTGTGAGGAAACTTGAATATTGAGAGTGAATAGTGGTGAGACACAATATTGTATCAAGTTAGAAGAAAAGTTAATAGAAGTGTCTTTTCCTCCAAAAATATTTGTTCTTTATTGAATTTGAGTGAATTCTGACGATCAAGTTTCCAACAATATATGTTTCCAACAACGTGGATTTGATTGGTCATACTATCCTTGCTACATTAAAGGTTGTTAAATGTTCTGTAATATCAACCATGACGAATAGAATAGTCGAAGGCATGCAACACTCCAGCGAAATTTCCATGAACCCTAGCTGGCACATAATATATATGGTGCAGACAAATAGTTCTTCTCAATTCTAAGAAGGTTAATTTGCATTAGTTTTTCTTTTTTCTTTTTATTCAAATACAAGTTAATTTGTATTTGTTGTTTGTGCTTCTAATTAATCTGAGTCGATCTATTAATTAATTGCTTAATTTTAATAATATTAATAATGTAATGCTTTTTATTATCTTTAGGGTTTAACTATTTTGCCCAATCATTAATCTTATCCATCAATTGGAGCCTTTAGATTAATTGTAAATGTGGTTATTGAAGTCAAACCATGGGCTCCAATTGGTGGGTAAGATTGGATAAGGTAGCTAAACTCTTATCTTTATATGAGTGTTTAAAATTTATTGAAAGTAAATTCATCGTTGAAACACAAATATGGTTTTAACCTGTTTATTACTTTTAATTTTAAAAATCAAATAATTCGAATGATTAAGTTTAGTATAGCGGTTAATTGCATGATATAATTTCACTTTGAAACTGGCGTACTGTAACTTCTAAAAGTTATATATTTGTGGACGTATATAGCGAATATTGCTTTTAAATGAAATGATGTAAATTTGTCTTATGATCGAACCAGACATAAAATTACAATGTTTTGTGAGTATATATTTGTGCTTGTATTTTAATAAATTAAAAAAGAAAACAATTAGAAAAAGTTATTGGCAAAAAATTGCAACAGAGTAACAAATTCAAATAAGTGTTTTTACAAGAAAATAATAAATAATTAATTATAAATATATAACCTTAAAAGTTTTAAAAATTTAAGATATACAAAGAATTTTTTTTTTTGGAAATCATAGAAAATCTAATTTTGTATAAATAAATTTTGTTAAATGAAAACAAGCTTCTCTATTATGAAATAACTACAATTGATCACATGCACAATCAAGAAATTATTTGAATCATAAGATGTTCTTTGTTAAATTATCTCATCACACAGTTTAGCTAGTATCGGAGTATCATACAGAACATGAAAGAATTTTCATAGAAGTCTCCCCATAAGTATTTTATATTGATTATGGGTTAGACTATATTAACTTAAACTTTTACGTTAAATTTAAGATTTTAGTATCCACTTCATTTCCACTCAATCCAAAAGTTGTAATCTATTATCCTTTACTTTTTTCCATCGTTAAATTGAATGAAAATTAATAGATGAATATTAAATTAAAAAATTTTAGTTAGAATTTTAATTCACTACAACAAATTGTGGTTTTAGTGACAAAATATTTGGTTACGACTTCATATTTCGTCTCTAAAAATATATATATAGTGACGACCATTCATATTCCTCACTATTGATTCAAATTAGTTACCGAATTATATTTCGAAACTATATTTTTGCCACTAAATCCTTTATCCTTTTTTTAGTTATAAAATACTTAGTCACGAATTTATATTTTCTCACTAATAGTATAGATGTTTAGTGACGACCATGCATATTCGTCATTGTTGATTCAAATTAGTTACCGAGTTAAATTTCAAAAACTATATTTTTGTCACTAAATCCTTTATCCTCTTTTTAGTTATAAAATATTTAGTCACGAATTTATATTTCCTCACTAATAGTATAGATGTTTAGAGACGACCATTCATAGTCGTCACTATTGATTCAAATTAGTCACCGAGTTATATTTCGAAACTATATTATTTGTTACTAAATCCTTTCGGCTCTTTTTAGTTATAAAATATTTAGTCACGAATTTATATTTCCTCACTAATAGTACAGATATTTAGTGACGACCATTTATATTTCTCAATGTTAATTCAAATTAGTTACCGAGTTATATTTTGAAACTATAATTTTGTCACTAAATCATTTCTCCTCCATTTAGTTACAAAATATTTAGTTACGAATTTATATTTTCTCATTAATGGTATAGATGTACTAACAACAATATATGTCATTCACTAAATCTACCAAAGTGATTCAAATTAGTTACTAAAATTTATTTCATGACTATGTTTTTGTTACATTATCTTTTGTCGAGCTATGTATTTTTAAGGTTATTTATTTGATTAAAATTGCAAATTAAACAAAGAGCAAACACAACCAAATTAAGCATAAATTTTTATTGAGGAAATGGTCATTGATAAAAATTAGCCACAAATATATTACAGTTGATAGATTCTTATGAAAACCTATACATCATCTGTTATCAGTGTTTTTATGAGAAAGAAATATACTCATCTCGTTAATCACTGTCATCATTTGATGAAATGTATTCATCCTCGTTTCCCTCATTGTTGAAAGGTTCATCATCTAGAGCATTATCATCATCCACAAAGTTACCACTAACTTCATTTTGGTCTTCAACATCCACATCCACATCTATCATATCCATATCATTCCTATGTAACATGTTGTCATCATCATCTTCATTAATATCAATAATATTTTGTGACTGTTGTTGCTGAAAGGGATCATCAAAATCAAACTCATCTTCCTTTTCTACTTCTTGTTCCAATACATCGTAATTTCCTCGAGGTTGTGATTTATCAACAACTCGCCAATCATTCCCCAACTTCATGTCATTTAAATAAAACACTTGTTGTGCCTGACATGCTAAAACAAAAGGATCATTTTTGTAGCACGTATTGCTTACATTAACACTGATGAGATTGTGTTCATCTATTTGAAATCCTTTAGTACCACTAAGGTCCCACCAATCACATTTGAAGATGACAACTCTATTTTGTCCAAGATATGGAACTTCAATGATTTCTTTTAACACTCCATAAAAATCAATACTTTTACCTCCATCCACCTCCATGCTCTCCTTTCACCAAAACTCCACAATTTTGTGTACTTCGATTACAATCACGATCTTGGGTATGAAACCTAATCCCGTTTATGACACATCCAGTGTATCTTGTAACTAATTTATCCGGTCCATTAGATAAATTTTTCAAATCTTTAGTAACTTCAGTTGCTCCTTCATACTCCAATTGTTGCACCTAGGTATACAATAAATAAATTAAACAAAAAATCAATTTAATTAATTTATTAAAATTTTAAATTAAATAGATGAATGTTAAATACTTACACGATTTGAAAACCATTTGTGGAACTCCATCTCTTGCTTCCTTTCTACATCTCTAGCACAATCTCTCTCAAGTTCCCTATATGTCGATGCATATTAATAATAAAAATAATATAATCATTTATAAATTTTACAATAAGATAACAAATATGAACATATCTTACATTATATATCGGTGCACTTCATCACAATTATTCAGCACATATCACCTAATCTTTGCCCAATCAGATAGATTTAATTCATCATATATTGGTGCCCCAAAAAGGCGAATATTTGATCTAAATATAGATAAGCGCTCCATCTGATTTGCTTCATCTCCAACATAATTTCGCTCTAGTCGATTAAATATTGTTTCAATACCATGAAAGTACATTGAACAGAAAGTTAAACATTCATGGTCCGTATAACCTTCCGCAATTGAGCCTTCTGGACGGGCTTTGTTTCTAACATAGGCTTTTAAATTATGCATTTTCCTGTTAACACATAAACAAAGTTTAATAACCTTAGGAAAATGGTAGGAGCATTTATTGACAAATAATAAGAATTTTTACAATAACTAGGTATCATTACCTTTCAAATGGATACATCCAGCGATATTGAGTGGGCCAAGCAAGTAATGCTTCAGGAGCTAGATGAATGGGTAAGTGGACCATAATGTCATCACCAAAAACATTATCTATATTTTCATCTTGCCATTCAAGTAATGGAGTAGGACCACAAAGATCATTAAGCATCTCATTAACATCATTTGTGTGATACGTTGAACTTATGTGATCTGGATGGTCATCATTATAATCTAGATCTATCAATTCTTCCCCATGACTTGTCCATCTAGTGTAAGATGTAACCATCCCAAAAGTAAACAAATGTTCCTCCACAACATCTATAGAATTTGAACAATAATTGTTGCATCTCTTGCATGGACATAGAATCCTATTGGTTCCAGGTTGTATATGAGCAGCGGCAAATCTAATAAAATCTTTCACTCCATTAATATATTCTGATTTGTGCCTAGCTTTAGATTGAATCCAAGTCCTATCCATCACTAACCTAAACAACAAATAGGTAGCTTTAGTGATCCAATATAAATTTACATGACAATTAAACATGAACACTATAATTCATAACATAAAAAATTAGCAACTTAAAATTTATGACTTGGCAAGAATTAAAGAATCTATTAACTTAATTTATATTGAATTATTTTTTGTGTTATTGTTATAATTTTTTAGAAAATTTTGAATGTTCAATCTTTATAAATAATTTATTAAATCAACTCAAATAAGCACTGTAATAATATCCAAATTTTCATATTTATAAATTATAAATAGGAATTGTTAAAATAGGAAAATTGTTTTAAAAGGTTAAACTAAGTTATGCGGTTACACTCCAGACAAAACATTAGATAAATGTTGTGTGATGCTATTTGAACCCAGATTGGGTTCAAAAATGGATGTCACATACTTGCCAACCAAGCTATTATTCAAATTTGATATGCTTTGACTTCGAAAACTGTTATACTCTATCAGTAATCATGAACAATTATTGCTACCTATACATATCGCAAGATATTTTTCTTATTGCAAACTATATGATGTTTACACGAACTATTGGCTAATTTTTTCTTTAATTTTTTAATCTCATGGGTCTCTAATCGAGAGCTTAAATATCCCACCTCAAATTCTCACCTTACAAATAAGATGGATAAGGTTGAATTTTTAATATGTAAGTAATCTAACTTCATGAAAAACGTTAGATATCTGCAATGTGTATTATCATATGTGGTGATATTTGCTTATCCTCATATGTGTATTACGACTGCCCATTTTTTCACATTAAATTACTTGGAAGTTACTAATTTTTTTTTTTTAATAATTGAATTTTATTTGAGGGTAATGATGGATTTTTAAAATATAGTAATTTATTTATAATTTAGTTGGAGTTTAGAATTACGGGCTTTGAATTATTTTAATTAGTTACCAACCTTAAATTGACTCTTAACTCTAGTCATCCCATGGAATCAACAAATCATTAACCCAAGTGGTCCATGTGTCAGGAGGACAATGTTTAATCATCATTAGATAGAAATCGTGGACTTATTTTCAATATAAAAATTTTTGGAAATGGTAGGTTTGAACTCCATTTGTTTTTGTGAACCCTTTTGTTGTCATATAAGAATCTTGATCTAATATCAAGTCCCACTTATTTTAAGAGATTACATAAGGTTGTCTAATCTTTGCGGTTGACAGGCCCGACGGTTTTTTAATACAATACAACAAACTGTGGTTTTAGTGACAAAATATTTGGTTACGACTTCATATTTCGTCTCTAAAAATATATATATAGTGACGACCATTCACATTCCTCACTATTGATTCAAATTAGTTACCGAATTATATTTCGAAACTATATTTTTGTCACTAAATCCTTTATCCTTTTTTTAGTTATAAAATACTTAGTCACAAATTTATATTTTCTCACTAATAGTATGGATGTTTAGTGACAACCATTCATATTCGTCATTGTTGATTCAAATTAGTTACTGAGTTATATTTCAAAAACTATATTTTTGTAACTAAATCCTTTATCCTCTTTTTAGTTATAAAATATTTAGTCACGAATTTATATTTCCTCACTAATAGTATAGATGTTTAGAGACGACCATTCATAGTTGTCACTATTGATTCAAATTAGTCACCGAGTTATATTTCGAAACTATATTATTTGTCACTAAATACTTTCGCCTCTTATTAGTTATAAAATATTTAGTCACGAATTTATATTTGCTCACTAATAGTACAGATATTTAGTGACGACCATTTATATTCCTCACTGTTAATTCAAATTAGTTACCGAGTTATATTTTGAAACTATAATTTTGTCACTAAATCATTTCTCCTCCTTTTAGTTACAAAATATTTAGTTACGAATTTATATTTTCTCATTAATGGTATAGATGTACTAACAACAATATATGTCATTCACTAAGTCATTCACTAAATCTACCAAAGTGATTCAAATTAGTTACTAAAATTTATTTCATGACTATGTTTTTGTTACATTATCTTTTGTCGAGCTATGTATTTTTAAGGTTATTTATTTGATTAAAATTGCAAATTAAACAAAGAGCAAACACAACCAAATTAAGCATAAATTTTTATTGAGGAAATGGTCATTGATAAAAATTAGCCACAAATATATTACAGTTGATAGATTCTTATGAAAACCTATACATCATCTGTTATCAGCGTTTTTATGAGAAAGAAATATACTCATCTCATTAATCACTGTCATCATTTGATGAAATGTATTCATCCTCGTTTCCCTCATTGTTAAAAGGTTCATCATCTAGAGCACTATCATCATCCACAAAGTTACCACTAACTTCATTTTGGTCTTCAACATCCACATCCACATCTATCATATCCATATCATTCCTATGTAACATGTTTTCATCATCTTCTTCATTAATATCAACAATATTTTTTGACTGTTGTTGCTGAAAGGGATCATCAAAATCAAACTCATCTTCCTTTTCTACTTCTTGTTCCAATACATCGTAATTTCCTAGAGGTTGTGATTTATCAACAACTCGCCAATCATTCCCCAACTTCATGTCATTTAAATAAAACACTTGTTGTGCCTGACATGCTAAAACAAAAGGATCATTTTTGTAGCACGTATTGCTTACATTAACACTGATGAGATTGTATTCATCTATTTGAAATCCTTTAGTACCACTAAGGTCCCACCAATCACATTTGAAGATGACAACTCTATTTTGTCCAAGATATGGAACTTCAATGATTTCTTTTAACACTCCATAAAAATCAATACTTTTACCTCCATGCACCTTCATGCTCTCCTTTCACCAAAACTCCACAATTTTGTGTTCTTCGATTACAATCACGATCTTGGGTATGAAACCTAATCCCGTTTATGACACATCCAGTGTATCTTGTAACTAATTTATCCGGTCCATTAGATAAATTTTTCAAATCTTTAGTAACTTCAGTTGCTCCTTCATAATCCAATTGTTGCACCTAGGTATACAATAAATAAATTAAACAAAAAACCAATTTAATTAATTTATTAAAATTTTAAATTAAATAGATGAATGTTAAATACTTACACGATTTGAAAACCATTTGTGGAACTCCATCTCTTGCTTCCTTTCTACATTTCTAGCACCATCTCTCTCAAGTTCTACTTTGTGTTCCCTATATGTCGATGCATATTAATAATAAAAATAATATAATCATTTATAAATTTTACAATAGGATAACAAATATGAACATATCTTACATTATTTATCGGTGCACTTCATCACAATTATTCAGCACATATCACCTAATCTTTGCCCAATCAGATAGATTTAATTCATCATATATTGGTGCCCCTAAAAGGCGAATATTTGATCTAAATATAGATAAGCGCTCCATCTGATTTGCTTCATCTCCAACATAATTTCGCTCTAGTCGATTAAATATTGTTTCAATACCATGAAAGTATATTGAACAAAAAGTTAAACAATCATGGTCCGTATAACCTTCCGCAATTGAGCCTTCTGGACGGGCTTTGTTTCTAACATAGGCTTTTAAATTATGCATTTTCCTGTTAACACATAAACAAAGTTTAATAACCTTAGGAAAATGGTAGGAGCATTTATTGACAAATAATAAGAATTTTTACAATAACTAGGTATCATTACCTTTCAAATGGATACATCCAGCGATATTGAGTGGGCCAAGCAAGTAATGCTTCAGGAGCTAGATGAATGGGTAAGTGGACCATAATGTCATCACCAAAAACATTATCTATATTTTCATCTTGTCAATCAAGTAATGGAGTAGGACCACAAAGATCATTAAGCATCTCATTAACATCATTTGTGTGATACGTTGAACTTATGTGATCTGGATGGTCATCATTATAATCTAGATCTATCAATTCTTCCCCATGACTTGTCCATCTAGTGTAAGATGTAACCATCCCAAAAGTAAACAAATGTTCCTCCACAACATCTATAGAATTTGAACAATAATTGTTGCATCTCTTGCATGGACATAGAATCCTATTGGTTCCAGGTTGTATATGAGCAGCGGCAAATCTAATAAAATCTTTCACTCCATTAATATATTCTGATTTGTGCCTAGCTTTAGATTGAATCCAAGTCCTATCCATCACTAACCTAAACAACAAATAGGTAGCTTTAGTGATCCAATATAAATTTACATGACAATTAAACATGAACACTATAATTCATAACATAAAAAATTAGCAACTTAAAATTTATGACTTGGCAAGAATTAAAGAATCTATTAACTTAATTTACATTGAATTATTTTTGTGTTATTGTTATAATTTTTTAGAAAATTTTGAATGTTCAATCTTTATAAATAATTTATTAAATCAACTCAAATAAGCACTGTAATAATATCCAAATTTTCATATTTATAAATTATAAATAGGAATTGTTAAAATAGGAAAATTGTTTTAAAAGGTTAAACTAAGTTATGCGGTTACACTCCAGACAAAACATTAGATAAATGGTGTGTGATGCTATTTGAACCCAGATTGGGTTCAAAAATGGATGTCACATACTTGCCAACCAAGCTATTATTCAAATTTGATATGCTTTGACTTCGAAAACTATTATACTCTATCAGTAATCATGAACAATTATTGCTACCTATACATATCGCAAGATATTTTTCTTATTGCAAACTATATGATGTTTACACGAACTATTGGCTAATTTTTTCTTTAATTTTTTAATCTCATGGGTCTCTAATCGAGAGCGTAAATATCCCACCTCAAATTCTCACCTTACAAATAAGATGGATAAGGTTGAATTTTTAATATGTAAGTAATCTAACTTCATGAAAACGTTAGATATCTGCAAAGTGTATTATCATATGTGGTGATATTTGCTTATCCTCATATGTGTATTACAACTGCCCATTTTTTCACATTAAATTACTTGGAAGTTACTAATTTTTTTTTTTTAATAATTGAATTTTATTTGAGGGTAATGATGGATTTTTAAAATATAGTAATTTATTTATAATTTAGTTGGAGTTCAGAATTACGGGCTTTGAATTATTTTAATTAGTTACCAACCTTAAATTGACTCTTAACTCTAGTCATCCCATGGAATCAACAAATCATTAACCCAAGTGGTCCATGTGTCAGGAGGACAATGTTTAATCATCATTAGATAGAAATCGTGGACTTATTTTCAATATAAAAATTTTTGGAAATGGTAGGTTTGAACTCCATTTGTTTTTGTGAACCCTTTTGTTGTCATATAAGAATCTTGATCTAATATCAAGTCCCACTTATTTTAAGAGATTACATAAGGTTGTCTAATCTTTGCGGTTGACAGGCCCGACGGTTTTTTAATACACTACAACAAATTGTGGTTTTAGTGACAAAATATTTGGTTACGACTTCATATTTCGTCTCTAAAAATATATATATAGTGACGACCATTCACATTCCTCACTATTGATTCAAATTAGTTACCAAATTATATTTCGAAACTATATTTTTGTCACTAAATCCTTTATCCTTTTTTTAGTTATAAAATACTTAGTCACGAATTTATATTTTCTCACTAATAGTATGGATGTTTAGTGACAACCATTCATATTCGTCATTGTTGATTCAAATTAGTTACCGAGTTATATTTCAAAAACTATATTTTTGTCACTAAATCCTTTATCCTCTTTTTAGTAATAAAATATTTAGTCACGAATTTATATTTTCTCACTAATAGTATAGATGTTTAGAGACGACCATTCATAGTCGTCACTATTGATTCAAATTAGTCACCGAGTTATATTTCGAAACTATATTATTTGTCACTTAATCCTTTCGCCTCTTATTAGTTATACAATATTTAGTCACGAATTTATATTTGCTCACTAATAGTACAGATATTTAGTGACGACCATTTATATTCCTCACTGTTAATTCAAATTAGTTACCGAGTTATATTTTGAAACTATAATTTTGTCACTAAATCATTTCTCCTCCTTTTAGTTACAAAATATTTAGTTACGAATTTATATTTTCTCATTAATGGTATAGATGTACTAACAACAATATATGTCATTCACTAAGTCATTCACTAAATCTACCAAAGTGATTCAAATTAGTTACTAAAATTTATTTCATGACTATGTTTTTGTTACATTATCTTTTGTCGAGCTATGTATTTTTAAGGTTATTTATTTGATCAAAATTGCAAATTAAAAAAAGAGCAAACACAACCAAATTAAGCATAAATTTTTATTGAGGAAATGGTCATTGATAAAAATTAGCCACAAATATATTACAGTTGATAGATTCTTATGAAAACCTATACATCATCTGTTATCAGCGTTTTTATGAGAAAGAAATATACTCATCTCATTAATCACTGTCATCATTTGATGAAATGTATTCATCCTCGTTTCCCTCATTGTTGAAAGGTTCATCATCTAGAGCACTATCATCATCCACAAAGTTACCACTAACTTCATTTTGGTCTTCAACATCCACATCCACATCTATCATATCCATATCATTCCTATGTAACATGTTGTCATCATCTTCTTCATTAATATCAATAATATTTTTTGACTGTTGTTGTTGAAAGGGATCATCAAAATCAAAGTCATCTTCCTTTTTAACTTCTTGTTCCAATACATCGTAATTTCCTCGAGGTTGTGATTTATCAACAACTCGCCAATCATTCCCCAACTTCATGTCATTTAAATAAAACACTTGTTGTGCCTGACATGCTAAAACAAAAGGATCATTTTTGTAGCACGTATTGCTTACATTAACACTGATGAGATTGTATTCATCTATTTGAAATCCTTTAGTACCACTAAGGTCCCACCAATCACATTTGAAGATGACAACTCTATTTTGTCCAAGATATGGAACTTCAATGATTTCTTTTAACACTCCATAAAAATCAATACTTTTACCTCCATGCACCTTCATGCTCTCCTTTCACCAAAACTCCACAATTTTGTGTTCTTCGATTACAATCACGATCTTGGGTATGAAACCTAATCCCGTTTATGACACATCCAGTGTATCTTGTAACTAATTTATCCGGTCCATTAGATAAATTTTTCAAATCTTTAGTAACTTCAGTTGCTCCTTCATACTCCAATTGTTGCACCTAGGTATACAATAAATAAATTAAACAAAAAACCAATTTAATTAATTTCTTAAAATTTTAAATTAAATAGATGAATGTTAAATACTTACACGATTTGAAAACCATTTGTGGAACTCCATCTCTTGCTTCCTTTCTACATTTCTATCACCATCTCTCTCAAGTTCTACTTTGTGTTCCCTATATGTCGATGCATATTAATAATAAAAATAATATAATCATTTATAAATTTTACAATAGGATAACAAATATGAACATATCTTACATTATTTATCGGTGCACTTCATCACAATTATTCAGCACATATCACCTAATCTTTGCCCAATCAGATAGATTTAATTCATCATATATTGGTGCCCCTAAAAGGCGAATATTTGATCTAAATATAGATAAGCGTTCCATCTGATTTGCTTCATCTCCAACATAATTTCGCTCTAGTCGATTAAATATTGTTTCAATACCATGAAAGCATATTGAACAAAAAGTTAAACAATCATGGTCCGTATAACCTTCCACAATTGAGCCTTCTGGACGGGCTTTGTTTCTAACATAGGCTTTTAAATTATGCATTTTCCTGTTAACACATAAACAAAGTTTAATAACCTTAGGAAAATGGTAGGAGCATTTATTGACAAATAATAAGAATTTTTACAATAACTAGGTATCATTACCTTTCAAATGGATACATCCAGCGATATTGAGTGGGCCAAGCAAGTAATGCTTCAGGAGCTAGATGAATGGGTAAGTGGACCATAATGTCATCACCAAAAACATTATCTATATTTTCATCTTGCCAATCAAGTAATGGAGTAGGACCACAAAGATCATTAAGCATCTCATTAACATCATTTGTGTGATACGTTGAACTTATGTGATCTGGATGGTCATCATTATAATCTAGATCTATCAATTCTTCCCCATGACTTGTCCATCTAGTGTAAGATGTAACCATCTCAAAAGTAAACAAATGTTCCTCCACAACGTCTATAGAATTTGAACAATAATTGTTGCATCTCTTGCATGGACATAGAATCCTATTGGTTCCAGGTTGTATATGAGCAGCGGCAAATCTAATAAAATCTTTCACTCCATTAATATATTCTGATTTGTGCCTAGCTTTAGATTGAATCCAAGTCCTATCCATCACTAACCTAAACAACAAATAGGTAGCTTTAGTGATCCAATATAAATTTACATGACAATTAAACATGAACACTATAATTCATAACATAAAAAATTAGCAACTTAAAATTTATGACTTGGCAAGAATTAAAGAATCTATTAACTTAATTTATATTGAATTATTTTTTGTGTTATTGTTATAATTTTTTAGAAAATTTTGAATGTTCAATCTTTATAAATAATTTATTAAATCAACTCAAATAAGCACTGTAATAATATCCAAATTTTCATATTTATAAATTATAAATAGGAATTGTTAAAATAGGAAAATTGTTTTAAAAGGTTAAACTAAGTTATGCGGTTACACTCCAGACAAAACATTAGATAAATGGTGTGTGATGCTATTTGAACCCAGATTGGGTTCAAAAATGGATGTCACATACTTGCCAACCAAGCTATTATTCAAATTTGATATGCTTTGACTTCGAAAACTGTTATACTCTATCAGTAATCATGAACAATTATTGCTACCTATACATATCGCAAGATATTTTTCTTATTGCAAACTATATGATGTTTACACGAACTATTGGCTAATTTTTTCTTTAATTTTTTAATCTCATGGGTCTCTAATCGAGAGCTTAAATATCCCACCTCAAATTCTCACCTTACAAATAAGATGGATAAGGTTGAATTTTTAATATGTAAGTAATCTAACTTCATGAAAAACGTTAGATATCTTCAATGTGTATTATCATATGTGGTGATATTTGCTTATCCTCATATGTGTATTACGACTGCCCATTTTTTCACATTAAATTACTTGGAAGTTACTAATTTTTTTTTTAATAATTGAATTTTATTTTAGGGTAATGATGGATTTTTAAAATATAGTAATTTATTTATAATTTAGTTGGAGTTCAGAATTACGGGCTTTGAATTATTTTAATTAGTTACCAACCTTAAATTGACTCTTAACTCTAGTCATCACATGGAATCAACAAATCATTAACCCAAGTGGTCCATGTGTCAGGAGGACAATGTTTAATCATCATTAGATAGAAATCGTGGACTTATTTTCAATATAAAAATTTTTGGAAATGGTAGGTTTGAACTCCATTTGTTTTTGTAAACCCTTTTGTTGTCATATAAGAATCTTGATCTAATATCAAGTCCCACTTATTTTAAGAGATTACATAAGGTTGTCTAATCTTTGCGGTTGACAGGCCCGACGGTTTTTTAATATATCCTTAAGTACCATTGATTTTCTAATGAACAATATATTTATAACAACTTATACATACCAAAGACGCAGAATATCATAACAAATCAAAGCACACAAAGACTAAATATAATTTCATCAGAGACGTTATGATGAAAAGGAATGTAACAATAAAGTATGTATTTCTTTATGAGATGGCAAATCCACTCACAAAAGCTATAACAAGAGATGTATTTATGTCACATGCTAGATCTTTAGGTCTGCATAAATTGTAATATTGTAATTGTTACACAAAACTATAATTGTTTCATTCTTGGTTATGTAATGCTAGCACATGTTCATTTCACATGTATTATTTATAAAAGTATGTCATGAAGTTTGAGACTAGTATTCTTACATGTACAGTCACCTTGGTTGCTAGTATAGTAAGCCAAGATGTGATATATATTTGAAAGGATAATTATGAGGTTGTTATCTTAGGGCTTCAATATATGAAACGTCACCTTAATTGAAGTCAATATGAGGTTTTACCTAAAATTTATTATTGAACCGTTCATGGTGTACCCCACCATCATAAAAACCTGATTAAGCCAGATGTGAGTTCATTGATAATAGGTGCATGAAAGTGAGCTTTTAAGAACTCAAGTTAGGCACATGAAGAGCGTTTGAAGATCTATATAGTGAATAATTTTAATATTAAAGACATATGTGTTCTTATTTAATAACAAGATTCACTATAACATGTATTTCATACCACACGTGCTTGTTGTGACCGACATGAAAAATGAGTGAGTTTATCCCTGATTCCTCATTGTGTAAACAACCACTGAAGTTTTTTTCAACTTCAAACCATGTCCTCAACTCTTTGTCTCAAAATAACCGAGTGATATTTGACAGACCCCTTTTCCTAGGCGATCTGCTGGCACCCTACGGTGACCCTCCAGTTAGCCCTTACGCTCAACTAAAGGATTCCCGCAGAGCTAAGCCATATTCTTTCTCAACCTTTTTCGAAAACAGCGGAAACGAGGGGAAATTTTTCATTTTTATTTTAAAACCTTTTCAAAATATTTTATAAAAATTTGGGCAGCATCCCGTCTGTTTTTCGGACTTTGCCACCCTGTAAATAATAAAATTTAACACTTCTAAAATCATAAAAACAATTTCCCCCAAACTACGGAGCCTCAGGCTCTCAATTTCCAACACAACCACAACCACAATTTCAAATTTCAATTTATGAACTAATTATCAATAAAATCTCATGTCATGCATCAATTTACTTCAAAACATAATTTGAATCCACAAAATAATATTTACAAAACCATGTGGATCTAACAAAATATTTACATCACTTAACATTAAACCAAAAGATAATTGGGGAAATCACATTAGCACTGACGCCGCGGTTGTCTAACGTCGTCCGGGGAAATCCGCAGCTATGGTACCTGTGCCTGGGAGGTTTGTTTAAAAATACAGAAAATATTGGGTGAGCTTTAAAAGCCCAGTGAGTGTCATATTACATCATTTAAACCATACTTTATAAAAGCCTCCCTAAAACATTTTCAAATTGATTTATTTAAAATCAAGTTTCATGCATTCATAATATAAAACATATATTGCACGGTTTTTAATTTCATAATGGGATCTCCTATGGTTGCGGGGTTTCTATTCAAAAATCATTTTTCTTTTCATAAACCGAATATGGTCCGACTCCGCTCGAAGGTGTCCAGCCAACCAATCCGGCTCCCGCCAACCTATAGCGACCCGTACCTCATGGCCTCCTAGTATGGAGCGGAATCCTACATCGCTCTTTCCAGGTCATGTAGCGGAATCCTACATCGCTACAGAGCGGACCCTGTCTCGCTCGGGTAAGCTAGCAAATAATATACCTTTCACGTGCATTGGCCTAATCTCTCAGACATCTGACTGACACGACATCTTGCGGGTATCTCCCGCGGTTAGTTTAGTTAGTGACATACTGACAGTACTCATTCTACCAATGCACGCTTCGGGTACTCAACCCAGACCGTACTCATATGATACTATATGGAAAACCATAGGTTTTATTTTCATATTTTCAATCCATTTCACATATAAACAATTCAAACATGAAACCATCATTTCATGAAATTCACAAAATCATATCATCGGTTACCGTGCCATTTATCATTCAAATCATATTTCATTTTCATCAAAAATATCAAAACATGCATGAAACATCCATTCATTTATCAAATCAACAAAAACGTATAAAAATCAGTTTGACACTCACCTTTCGCTATCAATCCAAATGGATTTCCGGAAGCCTCTAAAACTGCGCTCTAGTGCTCTTCCCTAGCTCCACCGGATCGCTCGTCAACTACACAACATATATATATGTAAATTTACGCTTGCGTCAACCTCCGTAAACTCAAAATAATTAAAAACTACACCATCGTCTCTAATTGACCATTTTTAGGCGTAATCTCTCCATTTTGATTCCTTAATTAAATTTCCGACTTTTATCAACTTAAATACGCCTAATTAAACTCATTAGGGTCATCCGAACTCTCAATGGACGCCATATGGGTCAATTTACAAAATTGCCCATAAAACTAGTTTACGCGCATTTTTGGTTTCTATTTGAATCTTTGGTATTTTCTTGGTTTTCTAAACTCCTTATCAACCTCAAATACTTGTTTTTCAACTTGTTTTCACTCAAAAATAACCAACCAACAATTCACAACAAAACCCATCTCAAATCAACTCATATACCAACAAAAATCATCATTTTCAAACTTAAATAACTCACCCCTTTTTCTATCGCGTTAGCTTCGCTTTTGGGATGGTTTTGGACTGATTTTGGGATGGATCTGGGCTAGGTTTAGGCTGGTTTCCTTCCTCTTTTCTTCCCCTCTCTTCCTCTCTCTCTTTCCCTCTCGGCCTCGCCGTCGCACGGTGTCACTGCTGCCGCCGATCTGCTGTCAAACCGCGCGGGTGGAGGGCTGTCTTGGCCGTGGATCAGGTCCGTCTCAGCTCCATTCAGGTCGGGTTTGAGCTGATCTAGGTGCAGGTCGGGATGGAGCAGCTCGTCGCCGTCGATTGGAGCTGTCGGCCGGCGATTTCAGCTTCGGTTTCACCTTGCTCTGTCACGATTTTGCTGCAGGTTTTGCTTCGGTTCGCAGTGGCTGGATGGCTGGACGGTGATGGTGCACTGCTGGTCGGCGTGGGTGGCTTCTCCTTCTTCTTCTTCTTCTTCTTTTCTCTTCTCTCTTTTCTCTTTTCTTTCTTCTTTCTTTCTTTCTTTCTTTCTTTCTTTGCGAGAGAGAGAGACTGGTTTTATGTCGATTTAAGAGTCAACACACATTTCTTTGGCTTCTGTTTTCCTCCCCACAATTCTCATTAATTCCATTTACACCCTAAAACAATTTCATTCTCCTCCCTTAGATTATAACTTAATCTTACTACAACCACAATTAATAAAAGTTATTCTCACTTTAGTCCCTTTTCACACTAAACTTTATTCAATTCCATTTACCATTTAAACTTCCCGTTTAATCTCCAATTGAGTTTAAATCAATTCCTATGGGTTCTCTACGACCTTAAACGTCTCCATAATTAATTTAGGATCTCTAATCACCACTTAGGGACAATTCCTAGGTATCCGTACAATAATAAAAATAGAGGGTTTACAATTCTCCCCTCCTTATAAAAATTTCGTCCTCGAAATTAAATTACATACCTTACTCAAACAGATGAGGATACTGAGCACGCATCTGCTCCTCATGCTCCCATGTAGCTTCCTCAGATCCATAATTCCTCCACAAGACTTTAACTAATGGTATTGCTCTACGGCGCAACACCTGCTCTCTACGATCCAAGATCTCAACAGGCTGCTCTTCGTAGGTCAAATTCTCTCTAAGTTGCATCGGCTGCTCTCTAAGGATATGTGAAGGATCTGCTACATATTTCCGTAACATGGAAACATGAAATACATCGTGGATATTCGCTAACTCTGGTGGCAGTTCCAATCTATAAGCCACCTCTCCAATCCTTTCCACGATCTCATACGGCCCTATATACCGCAGACTCAGCTTGCCTTGCTTCCCGAATCTTAACACTCATTTCCAAGGCGAAATCCGCAGAAACACTCTATCACCCACCTAAAATTCCAAATCTCTTCTTCGATTGTTCGCATAGCTTTTCTGCTTGTCACTGGCTATCTTCAGCTTTTCTCTGATTACTTTTACCTTTTCTGTAGTGATCTGGACAATCTCTGGGCCAATCAATTTCCTCTCACCTACCTCATCCCAACAAACTGGGGTTCTACATTTTCTGCCATACAACGCTTCATAAGGTGTCATCTCTATATTGGACTGGTAACTGTTGTTGTAGGCAAACTCTATCAATGGTAGGTGAATATCTCAGCTTCCCCTGAATTCCATAACACAAGCTCTTAACATATCCTCAAGGGTCTGGATAATCCTCTCAGATTGACCATCCGTCTGTGGGTGAAATGCCGTACTGAAATGTAATCTGGTGCCTAAAGCTTCCTGCAACTTAGGCCAGAATCTCGATGTAAACCGTGGATCCCTATCTGATACAATAGACACTGGGGCGCCATGTAATCTAATGATCTCATTCACATGATTCTCTTTCACTGAAACATCATTCATGACATCTTTCTGTATCATCGCTATCACCTCTACATCATCATTGCTTAAACATCCTGTTCAGATATCTTTATCCTGAGTTTCTCTTTTATAAACTGAACTAGAAACTTATACCTCACTAGTTCTCTGTCATTCCTTCTCAAGAACTCCAATCATTTAACACTCATAATACGACTCAAGGATCTACATACCACATCTCCAATAGGGCTCTCATTTGTCCTTTATTAGATCATCAACACAATCAAAGATAAAGGCTCATCTGTCTCATCTTTCAGGTCAAAACTTAAGATTAGTGTCAATCTAAACTTGCTTCATCATCTGAGGGGTGAAATACTTGACACTACAATCTCATAAGCTCGAGTCCATACTAATTCTGTCAATAAGATCCACAAAGTTAATAAAATATAGAACTTTTAAATCAATCAATACTTAAACATCATTATCAACTTAAGAATCATTATCTATATCCTTTTCTGGATCAGCATCAACTGTCTGCTGTATGGCTGCAAATATTCTAACCTGACTGCAAGATCTTCCAGACTGTCCCCTGGGTGTTACTCCCCTACTGGATCCACCAGTAGTCCGCTCAGGATCATATTTTATGGCATTAAAACTATAGCTCATTTATATAAATCTCATCTTACCACTTCCAAATTGATATCTATTGTTCATAACTCAAATTTCAAATCTAATAGACATGAACTTCTCAATTTAAAGGTTACGCATTACACTTTTGCTACGAAAATTTACTATTTCATCACGATTCACACTTAACTCCAAAATCTTCAATAAAGAACTTAAATCCTCAAATCTTATCTATATTCAAAAATAGATAATCATGTCCATATATACTAACTCAACCTCATTTTACCATATCCATCAGTTAACAATTATTTAGCGTCAAAAATCTGATTCATAAAAAAAAAAATCCATCTTACTTACCTGGTACCTTTCTAATGAACTCTATGACTTTTGTGATTCTTACTATCAACATTCTCAAAATTCACGCTTTATGCCAAGCAGTTATTAGACATAATAATGTCGTATCTGATTTAATTACTCAAACCATAAAATCATATCTTCTAAGCATTTCAAAACTCAATCATCAATTATTTACATCAATTCTAAATCCGTAGCCAATTCAAATGTAGTGAACACTACAACTTCTGGTCATATACACTAATTTCCCCCTCGAGTGATAACTAGGAGGGTCCCTTGAGAGCACACATTCGAAAATTTCCTAATTACCGGAATGTCTTTCAGTCTCTCTCCATTATCTCAAACTTACAATCTGTTATTTCATATCTTGATTTCAATTCTAATAAGTATGAACATTTTGGAACTAAAGATTATACCATACACTTTCGCTGCGCAACTCTACTATTCAACAACAATACCTTACGCACATAATTAATAACATCTCAAAATCGTTATGCCATTTTATGCGAAATTCAAGAATCAATGTAAAATTTTATCCCATACTCTAAAATTCAATCGCTTGAAAACTCCAAGGCATAAAATTTTGGATCACTTATGATCTATTTTACTCACATATCATCCTTCCAATTAATTCCACACTTTTATAACTCATAATATCAACATTTTCAAGTTCTACGCATTGTGCTAAATAATAATTAAACAAAATAACTCTATATCCATTCCAATTGATCAAAACATAAGATTATATCATCCATAAAGGTAATGATCGACTTACCTAAGTAAAATCTGAAATCTTTGCTTATCAATTTCATAAAAATGAATAGAGCATTTATTAATCTGAATGATATTACTTAGGAACTCATAATGCTCTTGGCGAGTTTCGAAAATCATCTTAAAAAGCTTTACATATCCTAAATTAATAGTATCCTTAATACACCTTTCTTAATATCTTATTAATCTTCATCATACTTATCATACTCGTAGGAAGCATCTTTCTCATATCACCTAAAATTACATCTGGTTCCTCAAGTCTGTTGAACTTCACTTCCTTTCGATAACTTCATTCCTTTAACAATCCATCGTTCTATATTTAGACGGTCAATTCATGCCTAATGAAACATCAAAATCATACATATATCTGGTAGCATCAAGACTGTCTTAAACTCTTGACTTGCTAGGTTTACTTTGCTACCTATATAAACTTTATTCGTTATAAGCGAATCATCCGTAAGGAGCGATATTAACATGCTGTAATTGGGGAATTCCATTCCATATAACAATCATTCTCAAATCATTTTAAATAATTATACTTAAAAATATTGCAGGCAATCATCATTTTCCTATTATCACTTCTCATAATAATCAAAACTTAATCAACCAATTTGCATATTCTTATGCTTCACGTAACTATTAAATGCTAAATCGCAATTCATCAATAAACACTTCATACCACCTTATCATCCTTTCTCATCCATATTCTTAATACTAATAAATCATTCAAGAATCATATACTTATGACAACAATACAATGTCATATCCTTATAAATTTCCTTCATTTACCTCAACATTAACATCTATTTCGAAAATCAATCTATAGCTTTATCTCATATTCTGCAGTCACCTTACTACAACGCTGATCAATTCGTCATCGCGCTTTTCTTTCAATTTCTTTACTCTCTCAATATCATTTTTCCTGCAACTGGGAGTCTCTCGCGACTATTGCATCGCCGCTACTAATATCTGCGCAAACTGTTGCGCATTAAAACCTCCCGTAGCCTAACCACTCAGTCCTCTCTGCTCAAATGTAGGCTGCTCAACTGGGACATTCACAGACCCTATACCACGCTCAGGCTTCTCAAAAATGGTACCTCAACAGCTAGAGCTCCTACGAAAGCTCTATCGGAACCCCGTCTACCGCGTCCGCGTCAATCCATAGCGCTGTGATTTCCAAACATTAAACTTATGAAAAATTTGAAAATCATTTCCAAATACGATGCATGACATTAAAATACATGTGGTTGTGTATTTCATTATCAAAACATAACATACTATACTTTTATTTTTCAAAATTGCGCTTGAACCGCAAGCTCTGATACCAATATGACAGACCCCTTTTCCTAGGCGATCTGCTGGCACCCTACGGTGACCCTCCAGTTAGCCCTTACGCTCAACTAAAGGATTCCCGCAGAGCTAAGCCATATTCTTTCTCAACCTTTTTCGAAAACAGCGGAAACGAGGGGAAATTTTTCATTTTTATTTTAAAACCTTTTCAAAATATTTTATAAAAATTTGGGCAGCATCCCGTCTGTTTTTCGGACTTTGCCACCCTGTAAATAATAAAATTTAACACTTCTAAAATCATAAAAACAATTTCCCCCAAACTACGGAGCCTCAGGCTCTCAATTTCCAACACAACCACAACCACAATTTCAAATTTCAATTTATGAACTAATTATCAATAAAATCTCATGTCATGCATCAATTTACTTCAAAACATAATTTGAATCCACAAAATAATATTTACAAAACCATGTGGATCTAACAAAATATTTACATCACTTAACATTAAACCAAAAGATAATTGGGGAAATCACATTAGCACTGACGCCGCGGTTGTCTAACGTCGTCCGGGGAAATCCGCAGCTATGATACCTGTGCCTGGGAGGTTTGTTTAAAAATACAGAAAATATTGGGTGAGCTTTAAAAGCCCAGTGAGTGTCATATTACATCATTTAAACCATACTTTATAAAAGCCTCCCTAAAACATTTTCAAATTGATTTATTTAAAATCAAGTTTCATGCATTCATAATATAAAACATATATTGCACGGTTTTTAATTTCATAATGGGATCTCCTATGGTTGCGGGGTTTCTATTCAAAAATCATTTTTCTTTTCATAAACCGAATATGGTCCGACTCCGCTCGAAGGTGTCCAGCCAACCAATCCGGCTCCCGCCAACCTATAGCGACCCGTACCTCATGGCCTCCTAGTATGGAGCGGAATCCTACATCGCTCTTTCCAGGTCATGTAGCGGAATCCTACATCGCTACAGAGCGGACCCTGTCTCGCTCGGGTAAGCTAGCAAATAATATACCTTTCACGTGCATTGGCCTAATCTCTCAGACATCTGACTGACACGACATCTTGCGGGTATCTCCCGCGGTTAGTTTAGTTAGTGACATACTGACAGTACTCATTCTACCAATGCACGCTTCGGGTACTCAACCCAGACCGTACTCATATGATACTATATGGAAAACCATAGGTTTTATTTTCATATTTTCAATCCATTTCACATATAAACAATTCAAACATGAAACCATCATTTCATGAAATTCACAAAATCATATCATCGGTTACCGTGCCATTTATCATTCAAATCATATTTCATTTTCATCAAAAATATCAAAACATGCATGAAACATCCATTCATTTATCAAATCAACAAAAACGTATAAAAATCAGTTTGACACTCACCTTTCGCTATCAATCCAAATGGATTTCCGGAAGCCTCTAAAACTGCGCTCTAGTGCTCTTCCCTAGCTCCACCGGATCGCTCGTCAACTACACAACATATATATATGTAAATTTACGCTTGCGTCAACCTCCGTAAACTCAAAATAATTAAAAACTACACCATCGTCTCTAATTGACCATTTTTAGGCGTAATCTCTCCATTTTGATTCCTTAATTAAATTTCCGACTTTTATCAACTTAAATACGCCTAATTAAACTCATTAGGGTCATCCGAACTCTCAATGGACGCCATATGGGTCAATTTACAAAATTGCCCATAAAACTAGTTTACGCGCATTTTTGGTTTCTATTTGAATCTTTGGTATTTTCTTGGTTTTCTAAACTCCTTATCAACCTCAAATACTTGTTTTTCAACTTGTTTTCACTCAAAAATAACCAACCAACAATTCACAACAAAACCCATCTCAAATCAACTCATATACCAACAAAAATCATCATTTTCAAACTTAAATAACTCACCCCTTTTTCTATCGCGTTAGCTTCGCTTTTGGGATGGTTTTGGACTGATTTTGGGATGGATCTGGGCTAGGTTTAGGCTGGTTTCCTTCCTCTTTTCTTCCCCTCTCTTCCTCTCTCTCTTTCCCTCTCGGCCTCGCCGTCGCACGGTGTCACTGCTGCCGCCGATCTGCTGTCAAACCGCGCGGGTGGAGGGCTGTCTTGGCCGTGGATCAGGTCCGTCTCAGCTCCATTCAGGTCGGGTTTGAGCTGATCTAGGTGCAGGTCGGGATGGAGCAGCTCGTCGCCGTCGATTGGAGCTGTCGGCCGGCGATTTCAGCTTCGGTTTCACCTTGCTCTGTCACGATTTTGCTGCAGGTTTTGCTTCGGTTCGCAGTGGCTGGATGGCTGGACGGTGATGGTGCACTGCTGGTCGGCGTGGGTGGCTTCTCCTTCTTCTTCTTCTTCTTCTTTTCTCTTCTCTCTTTTCTCTTTTCTTTCTTCTTTCTTTCTTTCTTTCTTTCTTTCTTTGCGAGAGAGAGAGACTGGTTTTATGTCGATTTAAGAGTCAACACACATTTCTTTGGCTTCTGTTTTCCTCCCCACAATTCTCATTAATTCCATTTACACCCTAAAACAATTTCATTCTTCTCCCTTAGATTATAACTTAATCTTACTACAACCACAATTAATAAAAGTTATTCTCACTTTAGTCCCTTTTCACACTAAACTTTATTCAATTCCATTTACCATTTAAACTTCCCGTTTAATCTCCAATTGAGTTTAAATCAATTCCTATGGGTTCTCTACGACCTTAAACGTCTCCATAATTAATTTAGGATCTCTAATCACCACTTAGGGACAATTCCTAGGTATCCGTACAATAATAAAAATAGAGGGTTTACAATATTTGTATCATTAATGTGTTTTCTATGGCTATGATAATTCGACCTATGAGATAAATCTATGATGTCAATTATTTTTGTTGACTAAGAGATGGAAAGTAAAATAAGAAGATTTGATGAATTTTATTTAATTCATATATTTTCATGTCAACAAATTGTAAATATATGGAATAGTGAAGGATCATGCATATTCTTGTAAGGGATTAAATATGCTTGAACAAATATAATTCTATTAAATCTATGACAGGATAATAAACAAGTTCAATCTCTTATAAAGCAATACAATTGAGATTTGAAATGGAAGCCTTGTTATATATATATATATATATATATTATTTATTCATAGGTCACATGGTGTATTTGTTTGTATAAATGTTTTAACACCTTATTATGAAAAAGTTACATCTATTTTCTCTGTGAGTTATATTTGGCTCATTTTGTATGAGTGGGAGATATTTGGTTTATTGGATTATGGGTAGGGTCCATCCAAGATGATCCAAACCCATGACCCGATCCAAGTTAGTCCTTGGATTAGACTAAAAAATTGTTTGTGCAATTATGGTGGTTATCCAAGTGATAATTGCTTTGGTATTTACGTCCACATTCAATTTAAATGTTTCTGTCTTAAGGATGAGTTTGACAGAGAGCAAAACTCTTGGGTAAAAACAAATTGAAAGTTCTTGTTGTTTGATTTTCTTGGAAAACTGAAAACCTCCAAATACATAGATAAAAGAAAACTAAAGGCAATAGATTCTTAAACTGTGAATTGAGATTTTGATTCCAATTATCGGTGATTGAAGTCCAAGCCAATTGAAGAACTCACTCCTGAGGGACATTTGGAAGAAATCGGTTTGTTTTTCTTACAATTGTTTATATACATCACATAGAAATTTTTTAATTTATGTTTACAAATAGTTTTTTTTTTTTTTTGAAATAATGTTTATGGACATATATATATATGTGGTTTAGGATGCTAATTTATGGATATTTATTGTTTGATTTATTAAAATTTGGATTTGAATTCAAAATTGCTAAAACCTGAATGGATGTTATTTATGGGTTTTAAGGAAACCATGTTTGCATCACTTTTTTCACTTTACACGACAATTGAATCTTTGTGTTTGCTCAATTTTATATTTTTATAAATCTTGAATCTTTGAGATGCTACTATGTGCAATGATATATAAACTTATAAGTAGAGAGTGACTTGAATGAATTGGAGAAAAAAAAAAAAAGCAAAAACTTTAGCACTGTTCACCTCATAGAAAAAATCTCTTCTTCTTCTTTTTTTTTTTTTTAACTATTCATATAAGCTTACTTTTTTTTTTTCTTTGAAACTTCATATAAGCTTACTTATTTGTAAAATATTCTACTCACAAAACCCAACCACCATCTTTGCCATAAAAAAATAAAAATAAAAACCAAAAAACACAACAAAACAAACCACCAATCACTCAATCATAGTCTTTGAATACTTGTTCTATTCCACGAAGCAGAACAACTTCAAAAGGAGAAGATCTTGGATAGGACGCAGTGTGTGTGTTGAAGTCACTATTGATAATGATGGCCAGATTTTTTTTCCTCATCCGTGGTATGCTCTGGACGGCGAAAGGCAAAGTCTTGTCAGCTTAATTAATGCAGTCAGTCTTGGAGATCGAAATGTGTGAGTAAATTGATTTCGTGTTGAATATGAGGTGTCCAACTCATTGAATGATAAAAATATAAGAGCATCTCCAATACCTTTATAATTGTGATTTGAAAAAAAAAAAAAAGTGTCATGCAATCGATGTCAAGAGATTTGCTTCCTACATGATATAAATATCATTTGATAGACAATTAAATTGAAAAATTATTTTCCAAACTTCTATGTATTGCAATTTAATATCTTCATGTATTTCTGTTTAATGCTTCCATATTTTTCATTTAATGCTTCCATGTTTTTTTGACTTTTAATTAGATTCATCCTACGTGACATATAATTTTTTCACAATCTATGAGAGGATTGAAGATACTCTAACTCATTTATCTTTACATTACTGTAAATAAAAATTACTTCGATGAGAAAAAATTTTCGATAAAAAATAGTTGTATTACGAAAATATAAAAGGTTAAGCAAAAGGTCCCATTTACCCTCAACAACATCCATATAAAGTTGAGAGAAAATCTTTCATAGACCATCTCACGGCTCAAAATCTTCTCCACTAAAATATCAATTCCATTACCATCAAATTTACCCTCAACATACATGAATCTTTCCTAGATAAGACAAAAGGCTTCGAGGGTTGCATGTTATTCTAAGCTGATTAAAAATAATTTCCCACTTAGTAACTAATAACTAGATAGATCAATACACTAGTGCCATTGAAGACGTAGAATAACGCATTCAAAATCTTCAACTAAGGTTAGAAGTCAAGGTAAAAAGAGGGAAATTTGCTTAAGAGCACGAAGCTAACAGAAATATTTTTTAAGTGTTTAGCCCCTACTTTTTCTTTTCCAATTTTTCTCTCATCTTCCACTTCCCTTTCTCTCTATCCATGTCTTTTTCATCCTCTAATTGTTAGAGTTTGTACTCTAAGAGCTTGTAATTTGTAAACGTTTAAATAAATAATAAATAAATAAAATTTATTTTATTCAAATTAATGTGCATTTATGAAATGTTTGCTTCATACGAATATCATGTAACATCCATGATTACTTATGTAGTCTCAAATTAAGTATGTAAGTGTTATATACAAGAGGATTTAATTTGAGATAAGTAATCTAAAGAGTCCGTAGAAAGCAAATAAAACTGGGTACTTTGTTTGTGGTAAATCTATAGCTGCGGTCCATTTCGTATTTGATACGATGATCTTATCCGAAATTGTTCATGTGGCAACATGAAAATGGAGACACTTATATAATAGAGATTATGTAAGACTGGACCACGATAAAAATGAATTTATTATTAATATCTGTTAAACAAAGAAATTCTTATTTATCGACTAGATGATCATATATGGATTGATCTTAATCCTGAGTATTTTATGGACTTCTATTTGTTGAGTCATATCTTTTGATTTACATGGGTGAGACTGTTATAGATTTACAGTCAATAAGTTTTGTACTTTGGAGATGTGATTTAATGAGTGGCTGAGAACATTCTACACAATAGTGGAATCCACTCCTTTTTGTGAGAAGTAGATGAGTAGTTCCCTTAAGTGTTGATTCGGGTCTTGAACAATAAGAGCGCTCAACTTTCTATTTATAAGTAAACGGAAAGATAAATTCATAAGTTGTTATGGATATATTGTTCATTAGAGAATCAATGGTACTTAATGGAACAAGATATAATTAGAGAGGTATAATGGATTTTAAATAACCTAGCTCTAATTATGAACTACTCGTGGAGGATTGAACCATATGAAATGATTAAATCAATAGACACTGAAAATTCAGATTGTGTAAAACATCTACAATTTTGAGAGTGCAATCTTAAGTTTTTAGTGGAGTAATTCTAAGGTTAATAATAGTGAATTATTAATTAAAGAGTTTAATTAATAATTCCAATATTATTGGAGCTCAAATTGTAAGTCCATTTGGTCCCCTTGCTAGCTCACAATCATATAAAGAAACAAGTTAATTGGATTGTCCGGTTATTGGTGTACATATAAATTTATGGACACGTTCACAAATTATTTAAATATTTATAATTATTTAATTAATGGTTAATTATTTAATTATTTGTAGAGGTCATGGGTTTAATTTTAAATGATGTCATTAAATTAATTATGATTTAGAATCATTTAATTTAATGAAAATAAATCATTTAATTAATTAATGAAAATAATAATTTAATTGGAATTAGATTCCATATTAAATTCTATTAAAATAGTTTTAATTTAATAGGAATTAGATTCCATATTAAATTAAAAGAACAGAATTCTAATCCAATAAAAAATTTGATTCCATATTAGATTTGGATTAAGTCTTCCAATTTAAATAGGAATTTGAATTCCTTATTAAATGAAAAAGCCCTAGTTTACCATTATAAAAAGGATGTTTTATGATTGGTAATCATAGTGGTAGAGAAAAGTTTTTGGCTACTGGAACTAAAAATTTCCATTGATTAAATCACCATATAACCATCTACTTTAAAAGGATCTTCAAAAGATTATGCTCACATATAGTTTCTTTTGTGAAAGCGTCATAGTAAGGAAGATCAGGTGGTGAAGAATTTGCGAATCAAAAGGGATCAATTCAATCTTCATGCAAGATAAGATTTGATCTTATTAATTTAATTATTGAATTGTTATTACTAGTATCGATTCAGTATGTTTTGTTTTGAAAAATTTTTTGAAATCCATGTTTCCGCATTCGTATTCAAATCAATTTTTTCCCAACACTAATGTCTGCTATGGAGTTAGAGGAACTGGTGGCCATAAGTCCTACTATAGTCTTCCGGTCACAATAAGAATGTCAGCCATAGAAGCGAACTGCGGAAGACAATTTGAAACATGCCCTCGAAAGTCAGACGTGAGTATTGATTATTTGCTATCCCTTTGATCCTTTTCATTTGTCTTATTTGGATATTTTCAAGAGCCCATGTGTGCTTACTGGTGATGGACTGATGAGATTGTCATGTAAGATATTGATGCAAGGCAGGTGCCTTCGAAAGATTGACTTCAACTACTTGAGGACGAAAAGCAGATGTTGTTGAAAGAAAATCATATGTTGGAACATATAATAGATTTGTTGGATCATCATGTTCATGGGTTAGAGGATAGGATTAAGGAATTGGAAAGAAAATTGGATGCAAATAGGGGAAAAAATGTTCAACTTTGTGCTCTTCTATTGTTATCTTCGGTTGTATTTTTTTCCTTCATTTATCATAACAAATGAAGTTTCTTTTGTTTTTTTTTTTCCAAAAGGACACGAAGTACAAATCTCTCCTCTTCTGTTCTTATTATTGGGGTGCTACTTGTTTTGTTCGTTTAAATTGGACTAAATGACTACTTCTTATTAGAAAGAACATGACGTTGTATGTTGGCTACTTTTCAGTTCACATTTAGTAATAAAACCTCGCAAGTAGAAGAATCGTATAAATGACGTATAGTGGTTGAGGGATCATCTCCATAGGGAGGTGGAAATCATTACCAAACTAGTGGCAGATGTAAATAAACAAATAAAAAAGCAAATAAAGTGTTCTAGTATTCCGGATTCCACTTAGATATAAACATTGATCATCAAAGCATCGAAGATTTATTTGGTTGTGAAGATTTGTTTGGTTGTGTTTGTCTCTAGTTTATCACTAATTCTCTCAATACATCTCTTTCAATAATGCATCAAACAACTCTCGTCCACCAATATGTATCTTTTGATGGCTATCGAATGAACGAAAGCTCATTAGACCTAAGATAATCTGCTACCTAAGTCACATTGGTATTTTTATGAGATACTCGACTGTCACTCAAGTACTCACGGTAACCCAACTGTCACATGAGTGACCTATTTCCTTTTCCTAATCTAGTGTAAGCATTTTATCTAGCACTTTATATGCTATTCTTTCTGGTCTCGACGCACAAACTCAAATCATGTATATGGTGGTCAATCATATACAAGCATTAAGTTCTAAAATCCCTACTCAACATGCACACCATCCTCAAGCAATGATAATCAACTCTATTTCTATAAAATATCAAAGTCCATATCATCCCAGTATAACATGAAATACATGGACACATACAAAGGAAAAATTGCAAATACATAAGAGAATGTGAGAAAACAACCCATGAATCTCCCTTTCCCTAGTTTAAATCCATGGAGCTACTTTCTTTTGAGTTTGAACCCTTACGTCCTTTTCTCTGCTCATGTAAAGCTTGCTCTCTAAAGTATGGGTATAAGATGTTAGTGGGTGAAGTTTAAAGGTGAAATGGAGATGATTTGAGTTGAGAATCAAAGGTGAAGAAGGAGCATGAGAGCCCCATTCTCAGCCCCTCAAAACTCTTAAAAATGTGAGCTTTGGTTCCCTTTTAAAGGTGTGGAAGTTAGGGCATGGATTGAAGAGTGAAAAATCAAAAATGCCTTTGGAAATGTCCTTTTTAACGTTGTTGGAGTGGGGTGGTAGCATGTGGAGCTTCTTGGCGCACCGATTGGTGTGTAAGCATGTTGGTGGGCATGCTTGGAGGATAGCTGCGCGCTTGTTGGTGTACAGGTTGGTGAGGGAGCACACTAGGGCGCGCCGGCTTTGATCCTTGCTCACTAAAATGGTCATATATTTCTCTACGGACCTCCGATTGACGAACCATTAGTTGCTATGCAAACTACACATCTGTAGCTTTAATTTGATACTTGTTGCTCACATAACTCAAACCAATGACTCCACACGAGCTCTCATAAATCAACCCATGTTTCATGATTGAAAATCCATGATCATACCATTTTTTTTCATAAGACCCAAACCCAACATTTTTTTTCACTTGATTTCATATTGAATCATTTCTAATTAAGCATACACACCATTTAGAGACTTATTCCTTAAAAAACACAAAAAAAAAAAAAAAAACATAAAAAACACTTGAGAACAATGACAAAAAAATATAGATTTGGAGACCTAAATCTTCAATCAAAATGCCTTTATCATTGTGCACTTTTGTTTTCTATTTTCGTAAGTGCAAATTAGTTGTTGTGTTTGGTTTATCTGATTACAACCAACAATTGTTCAATCAAATTCTCCTGACTAATTGGTCGGTCAAATACTTCAGTCATTCAAATAAATGCAAGAAACACAAGTCTACTAGTACTTTATTTTATTTCTTTTATCATGAGACTGTCCTAGAAGGCTACCAGCACTAGGTGGGATGCGACACTGGCGGCACAACTTGATGGAAAGCAACTCCTATGCGGGAGAGGTTGGTCCACACAATGTGGGAAGGCAGCAACAATACAAGTCTACTATCATACTTTTGTTACAAATAATAAAACAATTTATCTAACATTGAATAAAATATCTATTTTTATAAGAATATTTTATTAAGACAAACATTAGATTGGTGCTACATTATCCAACCACTAACTTACCATTCAATCGGAGCTCTTGGATTGCTTTTAATTGTAAACCCTCAATATATATATATTTATGGTCTTCCCAGTAATAATCCCTAAGTAATGATTTGAGATCCTAAATGGTCAATGAAAGTGTCTAAGATTGTAAAGAACCTTTAGAGATTGATTTAAACCCAACTGAAGAATAAATGAAATGGTAAATTGGTAAATGACATTAAGTAATTATTAAGTGTGATTAAGGACTAAATTGAAAACAAACTTTAATATTTGGGGTCAAATCAGAATTAAGCTAAAAGATGATGGTGAAAATGAAATTTTACAGAGACATGACCGTTATTTTAGGAATTGTTTATGGAAAAAGTGTGAGAAATTCACACAACTTACACAAAACAGCCACAAACCAGAAACCAAAATAGAGGCCGAACGTATAACCAAAGAAGAGAGATCAACAGAGAGGTATAGAGCGAGAGAGGAGGCACCCAAGAAGAAGAAGAAGAAGAAGAAGACCAGCCATTTCATGCATCAAACCAGGCACCAAAACACATAAACCAGAAACGAAGACAAAACACAGAAACGAAGAAGATGAAGAAGCCGTGAGAAGAAGAGAGACAGAGAGTGAGCGAGGGAAGGGGTGGTAGCTTTGGCCAAGCAAGAGGTAAGGAAGGTAGATCAAGTAGTCCTAAAAATATTTTAGACCTAAAAATAGGTCGGTTATGACTAAAGTATTGATATAGGTAGCATCTATTGTTACACAAGTTTTTACTTAATTAAATTATATCATATTTAATGCTATTAAAAAATATTATAACATATGCAATGACTGAGATCGAATATAAAATACAATGCCATTGCAATTGTATGTGTGAGATTTAAACCAAACAAACAACAGAAAATTTTTTAAGAATTTTTTCAAAAGAAAAGGCTATATTTCTAACCCTATCACTATTAATTATTATTTCAAAGAATCTATGCTTATACATATTTATGTCTAACAACTTCATGAAACATTTTGTTCTTTGCCTGTTGCATATGGCACACGGCACATTAATTTGCTCTAATAGAAGTCAGAGGATTCAAATCTTGAGTTTTTCGTTATTAATTAAATTCAAATTTTCATTTAATATCCAAAATTTAAAATTTATTTAGTTACATATATACAAATAAAATTTTAATATAGATCGTTTAGGACTCCAAAGTCATACTACTAATTGTTGGTTGCAAAATTAACAAATAAATTTATTTAAGCCTTGCAACTGCACAAATCGTGTATTGAGTACAATGAACAAGCAAGGGTTGATTCCACGAGAGTTTTTAACCTGCTTTTAATTCCAAAAAGTTTATCTAAAACCTAAGCAAAAAACAATTAAATCAAATAAAAGAGTTTTAACATTGATGAATTGAAACTAAAATCACTACAAAAAGTTAATAAAAGAAAATCAATGGAGAAACATAGTTAAGTCATTCCATCCACCACTAAACAATCTCTCAATTCATAAGATAAATTATCAAAGCATAATTTTATTAATGAATGATGCAGACATCCACAACAAGATAAGAACCATAACACATGTAGTGTTAATTCTTTCTTAGATTGTATGTAAATCAAATGATATCTGTGTAAATATTCGTATTCCTAATTATAACCTATCAAGGCGACTTAAGTTTAATAATTGAAATCTATTAAGAATAAAAGGAATATGAATGTCACATAAATCATAAAACATGATATCTATCCTAGATTTTCATTAATAAAAAAATCTCACAATTGTTTCTTAAGCAATTGATTGTTGCAAAATAAAGAATATGTTCATTTAGCGTGTTGTTTATATTCTCCCAACAAAAATCCTGCAAACATGCTTCTAAGGTGATCAATCAAAGAAACAAATAAATAGAATACAATTAACAGAAAGGTCATTGATTTCATCATGTAAAAATAATAAACATTTAATTGAAGATATTGATGAACTGAGTTCATGTTTAAGGATTTCAATTCAACCCTAACTAATAAGCAATTCAGCCATACATGGCTATAAAACAACACATGATAATAAAAGAAATAAGAGAAGAATGGTAGAACCAAATGCTTCCAATGCCTCCCTTCTACCTTGGCCGAAATTCCAAGCTCCAAAATTTTTTATTTCTTTAGAAAGTTGGCTATTTATAAATGCCCATGCTGTCATTTCCTAGTTTGAGAAAAACTCAGTCCTTTTGTTTTGATTTGAATGAAAAATTGTTATCTTTATCACTTGGTTGATCAAATCTCTTCCAAATTTGCTTGAATAATGCATTTGGGACATTGCAATGTATAGGAAGTTGATTGGGATTGTAAAAAGAAGAGCTGTGGTTGAATTGAAATTGTCACATAGTTGTCAATTCTGTCAAACTTTATTGCGACTTGCACCCATCGCCATGCTCACTCGCAATAGAACAAAGGGCAAATGGCTCAATGGAAAGGTATAAGGCAAGGTTAATAGTGAAATGATATACTCAATATGAGGGTAAAGACTATCATAAAACCTTTTCCTTTGTGTTAAGATTTGCTTCTATTTACCTTATACTAGCTGTCGTCTCACACATAAACCTGAAACTATATTAGATGGATCTAAAAATGACATTTCTCAATGGAGAACTAGAGGAAGAAGTTTACATGGAATAGCCAATGAATTTTGTTTCAAAGGCCTATGAGCAAGAAGTTTGTAAGCTTACGAGATCTATCTATGGCTTGAAACAATCCTTTAGACAAGGAAGACCATTATGTATATGTTAAGTAGGTAAAAGATAAGTTCGTAATACTATCTTTATATGTGGACAATATTTTGTAAATTGGAATAACAAGTCCTTTATGATAACCATAAAGGAATGACTATCCTTAACTTTTGAGATGAAACACATGGGAAAAGTTGCTTGTAACACCTCCTACCCGTCCTTTCAGTAGACGACTCCAAGGGGCGCTACATTCATATCCGTTTTACGAAATCTTTAATTATAAAACCATATATTCATTTTATTCACATCAAAATACGAAATTTCAAAAAGTTCACAAATAATACAAGACTCTTTTATTTCAAACGGAACAACTGTAAGAGTTTTCCCTAAAATTCGAACTTAGCCAACCTGTTACAAATTCAATATTTTTATTTCCAACACAATATTTATCCACAATCAAAATTCAATAACTAGAACTAAACTCCGTTTGGCTCATTAGTATCCTTGTACACCACATTTACCAAAATATTTACACAAACTCATTTTCTTTACCAAAGTTCTCATTTTCAAAGCCAAATACATACATTCATGCACATGTTTACAAATTGAAACTTTTATGTACAAAACCAAAGATAATATATATATATACCCAAAAATAAATATGGAAGGATAGATGTGACTGTATCAATTCGCTGCATATGTGTTTTCTCTTCAATATTTGCCCTCCTGACGCAATCTACTACATACACGCAGAGATTCCAACGCGCTAAGCATATTTGCTTAGTGGGTGTACACGAAATTTGAATTTACAATTGTTGAATATAAACATTTTCATATCATAAAAATAAACACTTTTCAATTTAAAATCATTTATCAAGCTGTTATACACATTTGAAATTCAAATCAAACATATATATTAAATGATTGGTTTAAAACAATTTCCATTGCCCATTGTAAACACTAGTATGATACCTTAGACTGGAAAACAGGCTCTCCAGCATCGGACACTCGGTGCCTACCCGCTGGATTGCATTACACAAATATAAAACAATCATTTGGAACCGGACACTCGGTGCCTCTCATGGTCCCTAAATTAATGATTTTCATTTTATTTCAAACACAACGGCACAGTACTGCTATAATAACTCTATTGGCATGCCAAATTCCAATGCCCACCTACCAATACTCAGGTTTATGAGGGCTCTTTTAACATTTCAATAGGTTACATGTAATAATCACACATTCTTTTCACTTAAACGATTCTATAAACCATTCAAACATATTACATTTAATACTCAATTCCTTCCATAAATCAACATAGCATTACAAAATACACATTCAAACATATTTAGTAGATCAAGTTTAATTAAAACACTCAAGTATTAACATTTTAAAAAGCCAAATTCATAAAATTAAAAACAAAGATTCAAATTAAATGTACACCAACCTTTTTGCCACCTTCCTTTAGTTATTACACTCCAACGGAAGCTCAAACCTTTTCCTTTCCTTTTCCTTAGCTTCCTTGAGCTACCTCCTCACCTACATATCACATTTTTGTTTAGAATACACAATATTTAACTTTACAAAACTCGTTAAATAACTTCTAACTTAAGTAACCCATAAAAGGGCACTTTTCACAAAAAAAAAAACTTCCCTACTTGATTTCTACTTAACTGAAGCTCTAAAATTCTAATTTTTTTTCCATGAACCTTATTTATATACACCTAAGAACATTCCAATATTCCCGAAATAGTTTTCTGGAGCCCAAAACGAAAAGTTAAATTTTTGGCACCCCCTTTATCCGAACACTATTCACAACCCTCTCCCTTTCTTTTCTTTCCTCGATTTTTGCTCCATTCATCTCTCTAACTCACATCTAGGTCACTCGTAAAATGGTTTTAAAAAATTCCAACTATCGGATGTCGAAACCTAGGAAAAACCCCTTTTTTTAGACACTAATTTAGGTGCATTTTTCACATTTTTCATTCCTAAACTCAATTCTCTTTTCCTTAATGCCATACATACTCAAACATACTCATTCAATGCATTTAAATACATACATAAAGTGGTATTTCATGATATCCACCATTGCCCTTCATATGAGTTTTTCAATGGAAGTTGTCTAATTTGATTTCTAAATTGTTCATAGGTTTCCCTAACATGTTTTCAACATGAAATCATGCTTAAAGGACTCAAATAACCTTGGTATCATAGACCCCTCACTATGGCATTTTATGGTTCAACACACACGAAGTCAATTTCTCTCAAATTTTTCATTTCAACTCATTCAAACATTTCATCAAACACCTAACAAACCACTTATTTCATTCAAAAGCAAACTCATATCTATTTTTGAATTTCTCTACGTAACCCTAACACAATCAGACTTCATGGCTTTGCATGATCCATCCATGGTTTGGTCTCTAAATACTCCACTCTTATCACAAACAAAAACCCATATCCAAATCTCAACAAAAACATCAACAACACAATATCACATAAATATGTTCAAAATGATAAAAACTAACCTCTTTTCACTTGGTTCTTGCTCTATACTTGATTACCTATCTTGAATTTGCTTGAAGACTTGATTTGGAACTCAAAACTTGGTGGAAATCACTTGATCCTCACTTGTTTCTCACCTTAGGCCAAAAATCACCCTTTCTCTCATTCTCTCTATTTTTGTCTTTAGTTTATATGTTTGTTTTGTGTTTGTGGCGAGAAACACACCCCCAAGTCAACATATGTATTTTTCTCTTCCAAAAATGACCATTTTGTCCCAACTTTGGTTTTCATCCCTCAACTTTACTTAATTCTAATTTGACTCCAAATATAATTTATTTCTCTCATTTTAGTCCCTGATCACTTTAATAACCTCTTAAGGCTATTCATCACTTTACCCTCATATTCGTGCTCCAATTGGGTTCAATCAATATCTAAGAGCTTCCTACATTCTTTGGGTATTCCCATTAATCGTTTAGGGCCTTAAAATATCACTTAAAGATTATTACTGGAAAGCCCTAAATAAAATTAGGACTTACAATATATATATATATATATATATATTAACACTAAATCCTCTTTTGCATGCCACATCTCATTAATAATAATAATAATAATAATAATAATAATAATATTCATGCTTATAAATTTAGGGATGTTACATTGCTTACATTTTAGGAGTTAAAATTGTTAGAAATCATTCAAAGAAAATTATGGTTTTGTCATAAAAGCCTTACATTAAAAAGATTCTCGAACGATTCCTCATGGTAGATTGTAAGCCTATAGACACTTCTATTTGTCAAACTCGTAGTCTTGAAATATGCCTCAAGACTTCACAAGAGCATGAACGGATGTGAAAAGTTTCTTATTCTAGTATTATTGGAAATCTCATTACGTTATGATATAAACGAGACCTGATATGCACTATGCAGTTGGCCCGATAAATAGATATCAATTTAGTCTTGGACAAAAACATTTGATTTCTATGAAAAGAATGTTAGCATATCTTAAGGGGACTATAGATTACTCCCGATGTTACTAAGGTGGCAACATATGTCTGATTAGGGAGGTGATTTGGATGAACAAAAATCTATATTAGTTTGTGTATTTTTGCTTAGCCAAGGTACTATCTCTTAGAGTGGTAAGAACCAGTCATGCATTGTGTTGCCCACCATGAAAGCTAAATTTATAGCATGTTTAGTGATACTACAAGAAGTGGTCTAGCTCAAGAGTCCTTCAAGAGACTCTTGAAGGATCTAAATTTAGAAATTGATATAGAGAAGCCAATTATTACTTCAAGAGACTCTTGAAGGATCTAAATTTAGAAATTGATATAGAGAAGCCAATTATTACATACTGTGGCAATCAGATAACGATTGCCTATACCAAAGACACAGAATATCATAACAAATTAAAGCATATAAAGACTAAATATAATTTCATCAAAGACATTATGATGAAAAGGATTGTGATAATTGAACATACATTTTCGCATGGGATAGTGAGGGATCTATTCACAAAAACTGTAACTAGAGATGTAGTTATGTCACATGTTAAAGCTTTAGGTCTACGTAGATTGTAATGTTGCGATTGTTATACATAACAATATTTGTTTTATGAATAAATAGTCATTCTTGGTTATGTAATACTAACACATTCATTTCATATGTATTATTTATGAAGCATGTCATCAAGTTTGAGACTAATATTCTTACACGTACAGTCACCTTGGTTTCTAGTATAGCAAGCCAAGATGAGACATATATTTTAGAGGATAATTATGAGGTTAGTCTCTTAGGGCTTAAATATATGAAATGTCGCCTTGATTGAAGTCAATATAAGGTTTTACCTAAAATTTATTATTGAACCATTTATGGTGTACCCCACCATCATGAATACCTATTTAAGTTAGAAGTGAGTTCATTGATGATAGGTGCATGAAAGGTGAGTTTTTAAGAACTCAAGTTAGACGCACGGAGAGCAACTGAAGATCTATATAGTGAATAATTTTAACATTAAAGACATATGTGTTCTTATTCTAGAACAAAATTCATTGTAACATGTATTTCATACCACGTGTACTTGTTGTGACCAACATGGAAAATGAGTGAGTTTATTCTTGATTCCTCATTGAGTAAATTCTATTAAAGTTTCTTTAAACTTCAAACCATCTCCTTAACAATTGTTTTGCTTGTCTTAAAATAACTGAGTGATTTTTGTATCATTAGTGTGTTTTCTATGGCTACGATAATTCGGCCTATGTGATATATCTAACATGTCAGTTATTTTTGTTGACCGAAAGATGAAAATGAAATAGGAAGATTTGATTAATTTTATTTAATTCATATATTTACATGTTGACAAATTGTAAATATATGGAATAGTGAAGAATCATGCATATTCTTTTAAGGGATTAAATATCCTTGAACAAATAAAATTCTGCTAAATCTATGACATGATATTGAACAAGTTTCAATCTATTGTAAAACAATACAATTGAGATTTGAAATGGAAGCATTGTTATATATTATTTGTTCATAAGTCACACAATATATTTATTTGTATGAATGCCTTAACACCTTATTATGAAAGAGTTACTAATGTTTTTTCTGTGAGTTATATTTGGCTCATCTTATGTGAGTGAGAGATGTTGGGTTTATTGGGTTATAGGTAGGGTCTATCCAAGATGATCCAAAACTATGACCCGATCCAAGTTAGTCTTTACATTAGACTAAATAATTGTTTGTGCAATTATAGTGGTTATCCAAGTAATAATTGCTTTGGTAGTTATATATGTCCACATTCTATTTAATTGTTTTTGTTTTAAGGATGAGTTTGATAAAGAGCAAAACTCTTGGGTAAAAACGAATCGAACGTTCTTTTTGTTTGTTTTTCTTGGAAAACTGAAAACCTCCAAATACAAATAAAAGAAACCTAAAAGCAATAGATTTTTACATGGTGAATTGAGATTTCGATTCCAAATTTTGACAATTTGAAGTCCAAGCTAATTGAACAACTCACTCTTTAGGGACATTTGGAAGAAATTGGTTTGTTTTTCTTATAGTTATTTATATACAACACATAGAAAATTTTTAATTTATATTTACAGATAGTTATATCTTATATATATATATGTGTGTGTGTGTGTGTGTGTTTAGGATGGTTTTATATAGATTTTTATTGTTTGATTTATTTGAAATTTGGATTTGAATTCAAATTTACTAAAACCTAAATGGCTGTTATTTATGAGTTTTAAGAAAACCATGTTTGCATAATTTCTTTTCACTTTTTATAATTACTCTACAATTGACCTATTTTTGTCTGCTCAATTTGATATTTTTATAAATCTTGAATCTTTGAGGTGCTACTATGTGGAATGATATATAAACTTATAAATAGAGGGTGATTTTAATGAATCGAAGAAAAACAAAATCTTTAGCATTGTTTACCTCATAGAAAAAATCTTAGGCATGGGTAGGAAGAGTTCGGTGGGTTTTACTAGTAAGATAGCTAATGTGTTTGTAAAGTGGAATGTCAACCTTTTTCTTCCACTTTAACAACTAAAATTACCAAGAGAGTGGAGAGAAACAAACATCAAGCAAAAAGTTATAAATCCAAACATGAAATGACAAACTACGTATCTTAAAAAACTCCTTTAAATACACAAATGAAAGAAAAACCTAATAAAAAGAAATTGAAAAGTTTTAGTCGTGAACTTTGAACTAAAAAGTAAAGACATCAATGGGTGGGTTTGCGGGGTTAGGAATTCCCAAACCCAACTCCAAAACAATTATTTGCTTTGAAACCTACCCCAAACTTGATAGTTGAAAATAAGGGAAGGGATTTTTCGAGATGGGGGGAGGTGAACTCACACCTAGCCCCGCCCTCATCCCACATTCACCATTAGTCCACCTCTACTATGATTTTTTTTTTTTCCTTTTTATATGAATATTACAAAATTTTTATGTATTCAATAGTTTGAATACTCAATAATTGACAATAAAAAATCGATAAAAATAATTAATAAGAAACAGCAACACAAGTAACATCTGATAACAATGTATTTGATATTTTTTTTTTTTTGAGAAAATGATAAATACATATTTGAGTGATTTTTAAGACCTATTTCAAAAAGAGGCAAGTGTGGGGTTAGCTATGCTCGCCTTGACCTCACCTTAAACTCTTTATTATTATTTATGTATTAATATTCAATAAATAAATTATAGTAGATAGCTTATTAATTATTAAAATGTTAATTTAATAAATATTTTTTAAATACAAAATATTTTTTAATAATTAAATATGTTTAGATATTTTAGAATTTGATAAAAATTAATATATAAACAATAAAATTGGTCAATAAAGATGCTCTTATAGCATCCAAGTTAGAATCCCCCGAAGAGGGAAAGCAAAGGATACTCTTGAGGCATCCAAGTTTGTGCTCCCCTGGGAGGGAAAGTTAAGGATACATTCAAGTTAGCATCCCTAAGGAAGGAAAGTCAAAGTTGTGCTTGAGGCATTCTAGTGTTTTTCCCTCCTTGAGTAATACTAACTTGAATGCCTCAACTCAAGTGCATCTTCAACTTTCCTATCTCGAGAGATACTACTTAGATGCCTTGAGCACGTATTTAATTTTCTCTCCTCGATGGATAATAGCTTGAATGTAGTTAAACGCATTTTTACTTTCCCTTAGTCCAAGGAGGCCATGTGTTCAAACTCTCTTTCTAACACTAATATTCATGTAGAATTTAATCTTGAGCCTTTGAACGGAGAGCCTATATGACTAACAAACTTGTTAGGGTGCTCCTTATAACTTGCACTGAATGCATTCTCCGATGCTTAAATCAAGCCTTTAGTATTAGATGGGACAAAAAGTGTTAAGTTCCAAATTGCTTACCTAGCTATGGACTTTACTTATTAAAGGATGAATGCCTTTCTTACTCGGGGATGATCACCTTCTTTTATCTACGGATCATTACCTTTCCTTAGATGAGGATAATTGTTTTTCCAAATTTAAGAATAATCAGCATCCATTATCTAGGGCTGATGTCCTAATCTTATCTGTGGATGATCGCCTTCTCTTATCTAAAAATGATTACCTTATCTTATATGGAGATGATCACCTTCCCTTAACTAGTGATGATCATCTTCTCTTGTTTAGGAAAGAGTGTCTTCCCTTATTTAGAGATGATAGCCTTCTCTTATCTTGGATGATCACAGTCCTTTATCTAAGGATAATTACCTTTCCTTATTTGGGGATGATCATCTTCTCTTATTTAGGGATGATCGCCTTCTCTTATCTAAAGATAATCATTTTATTTTATTCAATGATGATCACTTTGCCTTATGTAGGGATGATCGCCTTTTTTTATTTGGGCATGATAACCTTCTCTTATCTAGGATGATCATATTCCCTTATCTAGGGGTTATTGCCTTTCCTTATATAGAGATGATTGTCTTCTCTTATATGGGGATGATTACCAACCCTTATCTATGTAACACCCCAAATATTTTTAAGTATGCATATCATTTTTAAATTGAGAAGTGGCATGCAAAAGTAGACTAAGTGTGAATATATACATATGGTAAAACCTTAAATTCTATTTATAGATTTCCTAGTAATAATCTCTAAGTGATATTTTGGGACCCTAAATGATTAATGGAAGTACTTAAAGAATGTAGGGAGTTTTAGGAATTAATTTAACCCAATTGGAGAATAAATGGAAGGATAAAATTGCAAATAGCCTTAAGAGATTATTAAGGGTGATAAGAGACTAAAAGAAAACAAACAAATAATAGTTGGGGTCAAACTAGAATTAAGCCAAAGTTGAAGGATAAAAACCAAATTTTTAGGGATGTAATGGTCGATTTTGGAAAAAATTAAAATATATATACATTCACTTATGAGTTTCTCGCCAAAACAAGAAGCAAAACACAAACAAGAAGCAAAAAGTGGAGAGAGAGAGAGAAAAGGGTGATTTTCGGCCAAGGTGAGAAACAAGGGAGGATCAAGTGATTTCCACCAAGTTTTGAATTCCAAATCAAGTATCCAAGCCAAACTAAGCTAGATAAACAAATTAGAGGCAAGAAATCAAGCAAACCAAGGTTAGTTTCATGTTTTTCAACTTGTTGGAATGGCGTTATGTTGATGTTTGTGTTGATGTTAAGGGTGGATTTGGATGTGGGTTTTTGTTTGTGATATTAGTTGAGTATTTAGAGAACCAAAGAAAAAGAGGAGATCATGTCTAGCCATGAACTTTGATGTGTATGGGTTTTGGTGGGACAAACACTAAGTCTAAAGTGAGTTGGTTTTGATTGAAAACGTTGTATGTTAAGTGCTTGGTCAAAAGCTTGAATAAGTTAACATGAAAAATTTGAAAGAAATGAACTTGGTATGTGTTGGACCATATAATACCATAGTGAGAGGTCTATGATACCAAGGTAATTTGAGTCTTTTAAGCATGATTTTATGTTGAAAACATGTTAAGAAACTTATGAACAAGTTAGAAATCAAATTAGACAACATACACTTAAAAGCTTATATGAAGGGCATTAGTGGATATCATGTAATACCACTTCATGTATGTGTTTTAATGTATTGAATGAGTGTAATTGAGTGTGAATAACATTAAGGAAAAGAGAATTGAGTTTAGAAGTGGAAAATATGAAAATGGCACTTAAATTAGTGTCCAAAAAAGGGGTTTTTCCTAGGTTTCGCCACCCGATAGTTGGAACTTTTCGGAACCATTGTACAGGTACCTAAATGCGAGTTAGGGAAATGAATGGAGTAAGAATTGAGGAAAGAAAATCAAAGGGTTGAGGTGTGCATAGCATCCACCCTAAGGGGGTGGAAAATACCATTTGTCGTTTCGAGCTTTAGAAAATTATTTTGGGTATATAGGCGTGTTCCTGGGTGAGAATAAGTGAGATTCATAGAAATAAATCAGAATTTTAAAGCGTTGGTTAAGTAGAAACATAGAAGAGAAGTTAGAAGGTCAAATGGGTTTTAATGGAGTTTGGTGAGATTTGAAAGTATTTGGATCATTTAGGATTAGTATATCATGCATTTTGATTGATGGCATGAGTTTCTTATTCATTTTCTATGTGTTCTTGGAAAATCCAGGAGAGGAGGTAGCTCAGGGAAGCCAAAGAAAAAGAAATGACAAAGTTTGAGCTTCTTTTGGAAAGTAAAAGAATTCAATAAAGAGGCAAAAAAGGTTGGTGTACAATTGATTTGATTTTTTGCTTTTAATGATATGAATATAGCTTTCTAAAATGATTTAGGTGTGTAATTAAATTGATGTGTTAACCATGTTTGAATATGTATTTTGAATGATTATGTTGATAAAAGGGAGAATTAGTTACCAAATGAAATTTGTTTGAATGATTTATGGAACCTTTTGATTGAAAAGAAATTTTGACTATGATATGTATCTATTTGAAATGATAAATAAGCCCTAGTAAACTTGAGTATTGGCAGGTGGAGATTGGAATTTGACATGCCAATAGGGTTATTATAGCAGTACTGCGTTGAAATGTTTTAAAATGAAATGATAATCATTAATTTAGGGACCATGAGAGGCATCGAGTGTCCAGTTCCAAATGATTGATTTATATATGTGTAATGCAATCCGACGAGTAGGCACCGAGTGTTCGATGCCGAAGAGCCCATTTTCCAGTCCAAGATTTCATACTGGCGTTTACAAAGGGCAATGGAAAGTGTTTTTGATAAGTTGTGGAATTTACATGCTAGAATTGGTTTTTGAAAATGTAATATGAGTTCGTTACGATTATTTGAATTGAAATGTTTGTTATTTTTACTATATGATATTTGTATATTAAAAAAATTATATATTCAAATTTAGTGTACACCCACTAAGCAAATATACTTAGCGCATTAGAATTTCAGCGCGTAGGTAGTAGATTGCGCCACAAAGGCAAACTTATCTACAACGAGTCTATTTTGTCACATCCATCCATCTATCATTATTCTGAGTATACACCATATTTAGTTTTGTATATAAAAATTTCAATTTGTATTCATGTGCATGAATGTATGTATTTAGTTTTAAAATGCGAACTTTTGTAAAACAAATGAGTTATATATATTTTTTGGTAAATGTTGTGAATATGGATAATGATGAGGCAAACGGAGTTTGGTTCTAGTTGGTGAATATTATTGTGGAAAATATGGTGTTGGAAATGAAAATATGGAATTTGTAACATGTTGGGAAAATTCGAATTTTAGAGGAAATTCTTGCAGTTTTTCCGTGTAAAATAAAATGGTTTAAATGTTTTTGTAAAGCTTTTTGAAATTTCGTATTTTGATATGTATAATTAAATATATGGTTTTCTAAATAAAGATTTCGTAAAAAGGATAAAGGTAGCACCCTTGGAGTTGTCTGGTAAAAGGACGGGCAGGGTGTTACAGTTTAAGTGGTATCAGAGCTTTGGTTTAGGCGTTCCTAGACTTAGGCATATAAATATGTATAAATGTATTTTGGCATTTGAGTGAGTATGCATTTGCATAAGAAAAATAGAAGGATGTGACTTTGACCTGTAGATTTATCTTCTATCTAATGTAGGATAAGAAATGGAATCCTCCAACGCCCAAAGAGCTTAGGGTAGTGAGAGACCGAAGCCTGATAGTCCTGCTAGTGTAGCTGGGGGAGTTTTTGGTGAGTCTGCAAGTTCGAGAATGGCTCGTCAGGAGGCTTAGGATCAGCCGGCGTTTATGCAGCAGATGGCTGAGTTCTTTTAAAATGTAGCCAGAGCAGCACCACAGAAGTCCATGATTGAGAGATTGGCGAAGTACAAACCTACGGATTTCCACGGTAGTAAAGATGAAGATGCCTCAACTACTGAGTATTGGTTAGAAAGGATCGAGAGGACTTAATGCATCACTTGCAGAAAATGTTAAGTGTGCAGTTTCATTACTTTAGGAGGATGCCTATTAGTAGTGGACTTCGATAGCAGATACAGTACAGCCAGAGGAGAGGACCTAGAGTTCTTCTTAAGGGAGTTCCAGAGAAAATATATTAGCCGTATTTACCTTGATAATATGAAGAGAGAGTTCCTTAACTTAAAGTAGAGGCAGATGACAATTACTAGGTATGAGAGAGAGTTCAGCATGCTCAGTATGTATGTTAGGCAACTGAAACAGACCAGTGTAGGAGGTTTAAGAATGAATTGAATGATTATTTATGCCTCCAACTGACAGCTTTACAATTAGAGGATTTCCCTTGATTGATTTCAGCGGCATTGAATATGGAAAGAGTAAAAAAAGAAGAACAGGTCAGAAAAGATAGAAACCAACAAAGAAGGGCTCAGAGACAGTCCGGTGCCTCTCAGCCATTCAGTAAGAAACAGAAGGGACCCAGACTATCAGTCACAATCAGCCATAGACACAAAGGTAGGTACAGGGATCTACTACCAGGATAGGCCAGTTAGCATCTTTAGTGGCCAGTACCCCTATGAGCACAGCGAGGGGACCAGCACTAACTCTATATGAGCATTACTGGAGGAGGCATTCAGGAAAGTGTTGGAGGCTAATAGAGCATGTTACAGATGTGGGTCACATGACCATTTCCAAAGGGATTGCCCAAAGAACAAGGCCACTTCTACCCTACAGACAGTGAGATCAGGGACTGCAGCTCCGAGAGACAAGACCAAGGCAGACAGATGTCAGAGGGAGCAATCAAAAACTGCTAATGAGTCAGTGGGGAGACAAGATACATGCACTCCAGCACGTGCATATGCCATTAAGGCTTAGGAGGATCAGGATGCACCAAATGTGATAGTAGGTATGATTTTGATTTTTAATATTTTAACATGTGCACTGATAGATCTAGGATCCACCCATTCCTATATCTGCACATCTATACCCAAAGAGAGAAACTTAAAGGCAGATACTACAGAGCATGAAATCTTAGTTAGCAATCCTTTAGGTCACAGTGTGATCATGAATCGGGTGTACAAGGATTGATTCAGGGGTATGACTTTCTAGACAATCTGATGGAACTACCTTTCCATGAGTTTGATTTTATATTGGGCATGGATTGGTTATCCAGACATATGGTTATGGTTGATTATCGCCGGAAGAGAATTACCCTTAAGACCTAAGATGGTGTAGAGGTAACCATGGTGGGAGAGATATCAGATTTTCTCTCTAATGTTATTTCAGTCACGACTGTTAGAGAATTGATTAGAAAAAGATGTGAAGCTTATATAACACATATGGTTAATTCTCAGAGGATTAGATCTAGCCTTCAGAATATACCTATTGTACGTGATTTTTCAGATGTATTTCCAGAGGAGTTACATGGCTTACCATAATAAAGAGAGGTTGACTTTATTATTGATGTTATGCCTGGAAGTACACCAGTTTCGATTACTCCCTATAGGATGACACCCATTGAATTGAAGGAGTTAAAGATACAGCTGTAAGAACTGTTAGACAACGGATTTATGCAACCCAGCGTATCCCCTTGGGGAGCTTCTGTATTATTCGTTAAGAAGAAAGATGGATCGTTAAGACTGTGTGGAGATTACAGACACTGAATAAGCTTACAATCAAGAACAAGTATCATTTGCTTAGGATTGATGATCTGTTTGATCAGTTGAGAGAAGCCAGCATTTTCTCCAAGATTGACTCAGATCAAGGTACCATCAACTGAGAGTAAAAGAATCTGACATTCCTAAAACAACCTTCAGAACACAATACAAACACTATGAATTTGTGGTGATGCCATTTGGGCTGACAAACACACTTGTAACATCTATGGATCTGATAAACCGTATCTTCCATCCTTACTTGGATAAGTTTGTAGTGGTCTTTATTGATGATATTTTGGTATATTCTAAGACTCCAGAAGAACATGACAGAAATCTCCAGACAATGTTGCAAACTTTGAGGGAGAAAAAGTTGTTTGCCAAGTTGTGAATTCTGGCTAAATGAAATTGCATTTCTGGGACATATTGTATCTGCAAAGGGTATTAGGGTTGACCGAAAGAAGATAGAAGCAATTATGAAATGGAAGCCTCCTAAGAATGTCACAGAAATCAGAAGTTTTCTAGGCTTGACAGGTTACTACAGACGGTTTGTACAGGGATTTTCAACAATTGCAGCTCTATTGACTAAGTTTCTCCATAAGGATGTTAAGTTTGAGTGGAATGAGAAATGTCAAACAAGTTTTGAGAACCTTAAGGCAATGTTAGTTAAGGCTTCGATCCTTACGCAGCTAGTATTTGGTAAGGATTTTGTGATCTATAGTGATGCTTCACTTAATGGGCTTAGTTGTGTATTAATGCAGGAAGGAAAAGTGGTGGCCTATGCTTCCAGACAGCTAAAACTTCATGAGAGAAATTACCCGACATATGATTTGGAGCTAGCAGCCATAGTGTTTGTGTTAAAGATTTGGAGATATTACTTGTATGGCGAGCGATGTTACATCTACATCGACCATAAGAGCCTGAAATACTTGCTCACTTAGAAGGAGCTTAATTTGAGGTAAAAGAGATAGATATAGTTAATTAAGGAGTATGATTGTATCATTGACTATCACCCGGGAAAGGCAAACATAGTAGCCGATGCTTTGAGTAGGAAGTCCTTGGTAGCTTTAAGAGCTATGAATGCCTAGTTGATGATGACAGATGAGGGTGCATCAATAGCTGAGCTACAAGTCAAGCCAAGTCTGATTCAACAGATACAAGAAAAACATAAACAAGACGGAAAGCTAATAGCCATCAGTAAATAAGTTCAAGAGGGGAAAGAGACCGATTTTGAGATCAAGAACGATGGTTATTTGTATTTTAGGGACAGAATCTGTGTTATGAAGGATGATGAATTGAAATAAGAAATTATGAAGGAAGCACACGGTAGTCCGTATGCGATGCACCCAGGTAGCATGAAAATGTACTAGGACTTGAAGACCTATTATTGTGGTCCGGTATGAAGAGGGATGTGGTAAATCATGTCACTAGGTGTATGACATGTCAGCAGATGAAAGCTGAACATCAGGTTCCAATAAGGTTGCTGCAACCAATACCCATAACTCAATAGAAGTGAGACCGTATCACTATAGATTTTGTTACATGTATACCTCTTACTCGGAATAAACATAATGCCATTTGGGTAATTGTGGAAAGATTGACCAAGTCAGCACACTTCTTACCAGTCAGGACCGATTATTCACCTAAGAAGTTGGTTGAATTGTACATAAAGAAAATAGTTTGGTTACATGGAATACCGATGTCCATCATATCAGATAGAGACCCAAGATTCACGTCATGGTTTTGGAAGAAGTTGCAAGAAGCCTTGGGTACTCGATTGAGTTTCAGCACGGCCTTCTATCCATAGACAGATGGGCAATCAAAGAGAGTGATTCAGGTATTAGAGGATATGCTTAGAAGTTATGTCATTGACTTTGAAGGAAGTTAAGTTGAACATCTTCCACTAATAGAATTTGCATGTTATAACAGCTATCAAACATGCATAAACATGGCACCATATAAAGCTCTATATAGAAGGAAATGTAGGACACCTTTATGTTGGACCGAACTGGGTGAAAGTAAGATGATAGGGTCTAATTTGGTGAGACAGATTGAAGAGAAGGTTAAGATTATCAAGGAAAGACTGAAAGCTGCATCCGATCGACAGAAGTCCTATGCGAACCTAAAAACAAGAGACGTAGAGTATGAAGTTGGAAATAAAGTCTTTCTTAAAGTATCTTCGTGGAAAAAAGTGTTAAGATTTGGAAAGAAATGAAAGTTAAATCCTAGGTTTATCTGCTCATATGAAATTATTGAACGTGTGGGACCGGGAGCCTATAAACTAGCTTTACCACCTGAATTGGACAAGATTCATAATGTATTTCATATGTCGATGCTACGAGATACAGAACGGATCCTTCTCACATAGTCTCGACTGAGGTTATTGACGTGCAGGCAGATTTGACGTATGAAGAGAAACTAGTGAAGGTGTTGGACAGAGAGATAAAAGAATTAAGAAACAAGAAGATTTCATTGGTTAAAGTCCTCTGGAGGAACCACAATATAGAAGAGGCTACTTCGGAGAGCGAGAAGACTATAAGACAACAATATCCATAGTTATTCGAATCAGGTAAATTTCGCGGATGAAATTTTTTAAGAATGGACGAGTTGTAACACCCCAAATATTTTTAAGTATGCATATCATTTTTAAATTGAGAATTGACATGCAAAAGTAGATTAAGTGTGGATATATACATATGGTAAAACCTTAAATTCTTTTTATGGATTCCCTAGTAATAGTCCCTAAATGATATTTTGGGACCCTAAATGATTAATGGGAATACCTAAAGAATGTAAGGAGTTTTAGGAATTGATTTAACCAAATTGAAGAATAAATGGAAGGGTAAAGTGACAAATGGCCTAAATAGATTATTAAGGGTGATAACGGACTAAAATAAAACAAACAAATAATAGTTGGGGTCAAACAAGAATTAAGCCAAAGTTGAAGGACGAAAATCAAATTTCCAGGTATGTAATGGTCATTTTTTGAAAAGATTAAAATATATATACATTGACTTGTGTGTTTCTCGCCAAAACAAGAAGCAAAACACAAACAAGAAGCAAAAGCCGAGAGATAGACAGAAAAGGATGATTTTCGACCAAGGTGAGAAACAAGTGAGCATCAAGTGATTTCCACCAAGTTTTGAGTTCCAAATCAAGTATCCAAGCTAACTTAAGCTAGATAAACAAGTTAGAGGCAAGAAATCAAGCAAACCAAGGTTAGTTTTCATGTTTTTCAACTTGTTGGAATGGTGTTATGTTGATGTTTGTGTTGATGTTTGGGGTGGATTTGGATGTGGGTTTTTGTTTGTGATATTAGTTGAGTATTTAGAGAACAAAAGCAAGAGGAGATCATATCTAGCCATGAACTTTGATGCGTTAGGGTTTTGGTGGGACAAACACTAAGTCTAAAGTGAATTGGTTTTGATTGAAAAAGTTGTATGTTAGGTGTTTGATCAAATGCTTGAATGAGTTAGCATGAAAAATTTGAAAGAAATGAACTTCGTATGTGTTGGACCATATAATGCGATAGTGAGGGGTCTATGATACCAAGGTAGTTTGAGTCTTTTAAGCATGATTCCATGTTGAAAACATGTTAAAGAAACTCATGAACAAGTTAGAAATCAAATTAGACAACATACACTTAAAAACTTATATGAAGGGCATTAGTGGATATCATGTAATACCACTTCATGTATGTGTTTGAATGCATTGAATGGGTGTAATTGAGTGTGAATAACATTAAGGATAAGAGAATTGAGTTTAGAAGTGGAAAATGTGAAAATGGCACATAAATTAGTGCCCAAAAAAGGGGTTTTTCCTAGGTTTCGCCACCCGATAGTTGAAATTTTTCAGAACCGCTTTACGAGTGACCTAAATTCAAGTTAGGGAGATGAATAGAGCAAGAATTAAGGAAAGAAAATCAAAGGGTTGAGGTGTGCATAGCATTCGGCCTAAGAGGGTGGAAAAATACCATTTTTCGTTTTGAGCTTCAGAAAATCATTTCAGGTATATGAACGTGTTCCTAAATGAGAATAAGTGAGATTCATGAAAGAAATCAAAATTTTAAAGTGTTTGTAAAGTAGAAACATAAAAGAGAAGTTAAAAGGTCAAATGGATTTTAATGGAGTTTGGTAAGATTTGAAAGTATTTGGATCATTTAGGATTAGTAGATCATGCATTTTGATTGATGGCATGAGTTTCTTATTCATTTTCTATATGTTTTTGGAAAATCCAAGAGAGGAGGTAACTCAGGAAAGCCAAGGAAAAAGAAATGAGAAAGTTTGAGCTTCCTTTGGAAAGTAAAAGAATTCAATAGAGAGGCAAAAAAGGTTAGTGTACAATTTATTTTAATTTTTGCTTTTAATGATATGAATATAGCTTTCTAAAATGTTAATGATTTGGGTGTGTAATTAAATTGATGTGTTAACCATGTTTGGATATGAATTTTGAATGATTATGTTGATAAAAGGGAGAAATGGTTACCAAATGAAATTTGGTTGAATGATTTATGGAACCTTTTGATTGAAAAGAAATTTTGACCATGATATGTATCTATTTGAAATGTTAAATGAGTCATAGTAAACCTGAGTATTTGTAGGTGGAGATTGAAATTTGACATGCTAATAGAGTTATTATAGCAATACTGTATCGAAATGTTTTGAAATAAAATGATAATCATTAATTTAGGGACTATAAGAGGCACCGAGTATCCGATTCCAAATGATTGATTTTTATATGTGAAATGCCGGAGAGCCCGTTTTCCAATCCAAGGTATCATACTAGTGTTTATAAAGGGCAATGGAAAGTGTTTTTGATAAGTTGTGGAATTTGCATGCTAGAATTGGTTTTTGAAAATGTAATATGAGTTTGTACGATTATTTAACTTGAAATGTTTGTTATTTTTACTATATGATATTTGTATATTAAAAACATTGTATATTCAAATTTAGTGTACACCCACTAAACAAATAGGCTTAGCACGTTAGAATTTCCATGTGTAGGTAATAGAATTCAGTCGTCTGGTAAAAGGATGGGTAAGGGGTGTTACAATCTAGGGATGATCATCTTCCCTTATTTGGGGATGATAGTCCTCCCTTAATTTGAGATGGTCACATTCTCTTATCTTCTTAAAAGCCAAAAGCAAAAACTCTCCATTTAATTATAGCACCGTCATGTTATAGTATTGAACTAGTCTAATCATGTATTGCACAAGTTAAATCACATTTGTATATATCATAAAATTATTCAATCTAATACAACATGCAAAACTAATGTTTCAGGACTCTAATTATAATAGGTTGCACTTAACTACTAGCCTAACACTATTCGGCATAGTCTAACGTCCTAATATCATTTAGTCATAATTAAAAGAGTAAATATCGAAAGGATATTTAAGTATTATTATTATTATTATTATTTTAGTTTTAGATAATCAGTAATATATATATATATAAATGTATATCCTGGTTAAACATATTCATAATATTCTCGATATTTTCATAAATGTTTTTGGAAAAGCTTCATTTTAGTCTTTGAGGTTTTGAAAAATATCAAAATTTTAAAGCTTTTTTGGAAACAATATTTTTTATTCTTAGTTTTTTTAAAACTCTTAAAAAAATTCAAACTGTCAGTTAACTAACTATTAAAGTAAATCAAAAGTTTAGGTAAATAGGTATTTTTGACATTTCCATTAAAATGAATATATATAAATATAAAATTTAAAAATAAACAATTAATTAATTAATTAATTAAAAAATAAAAATTAATTAATTAAAATTAAAAATACAAAATATCTCTCCATGAAGATTAAAATCAATCATTAAAGTAAATTTCAAAAAAATTAAAAAAATAATAATAAAAAAAAAAAAACTCTGGATTTAAATCTAGATCTTCATCTGATTTTAAACTCAGATTTTCAAGATTTGAGTGAGAGTCTCACCTATATCTTCAAAACAATTTTCTTTTTCTTTTTTTTTTTAATAAAAGAGAAATCTGGTTTGGGATGGAACCCATAAAAAGATTTGGGTTTAAACTCAGATCTTCAAAATAACTTTAAAAAAATTAAAGAAAAAAAATTTAGAATCTGACCAAATGGTCATCACATCTGTCATGCAACTTCTCCAAATCAACAACACAACCCAGATTAAACAACTTCTCCAAAATAACACAACACAATTGAATAACTTCTCAAACACCATATCTGTCAAAGGGAGAATGACAGACCCCTTCCCTAAGGCGATCTGTTGGCACCCTACGGTGACCCTCCAGTTAGCCCTTACGCTCAACTAAAGGATTCCCGCAGAGCTAAGCCATATTCTTTCTGAAACCTTTTCGAAAACAGCGAAAACACGAGGAAATTTTTCATTTTTATTTCAAATTTTTATAAAATGTTTTACAGAGAAAGAGATGGAAAATGGAGGAAGCAAGAAAGGGAGAACAGAGGGAGAAAGAGATGGACCAGACCACCACATCTATCAGATCCATCAAACCGCCACATCCATTAGATCCATCAGAGATACCACATCCTCATCACTATCAGAGCTTTGATGTTCCCTATTTTCGTCAGAGCCCTCCATCGTCTCAATCGTGAAATGGAGTCTAAGGTAATGGGCCTCTATCATTGACGTCCAACGTCAACGATGAACACCTCTACCTCCATCGTAGACTTCAATAATGAAGACCTATACTTTCATCGTTGAAGTCGGTGATAGATTTAGAGAAAAAACAAAGATGAAAAGTCGACGATGGATTTCAACCCTAAAAAACAAAATGACGATGGATTTAGAGAGAGAGAGAGCAAATGAAGAGTGCGAAAGAGACAATGAATGGGGAAGAGGTTGAAAGAGGAGACGAACAAAAATATATTTGTTTTATTTTTATTTTTAATTCTATATTATTGTTTAATATGTTTTGATCATTATTTAATTTCTTGTTTTTTTTTAAAAAAAAATAATTTGATTTTTTAAAAATTAACAAAATTATTTTAACATGTATCAATTTATTATCGGTCAAAAGATATTGTAATAGTTTGCTTTCATGAAGGGCTAAACGGTCATTTTAAGTGATAAGGGGTAATTGAGTCTTTTTAATTTTTCTGTTTGGTTTGATTGTCAATTGACTAATTATTTGAACTTTTTTGAAGAATTTTGAAAAAGTTAGCGATGAAAAGAACTGTTTTTAAAATAATTTTAAAAACTTGATATTTTTTAAAACTTCAAACAAAAAAAATGAATTTATTTTTTTTAATAGTTGATATAAGTTTAGAGATCAACCGGACCAAACGGACCATTGCCCAACTACATTAGTTTCATAAATTTGGATGTGGGTATTTGGAACAAATAGATATCCACTTCCATTGTCAGACTCCAACCCGAAACAAGCCTCCTGGGCAACGATATATAGTGAATCAATTGAGATGAGTAATGAATGTGCAGCCAAGTTTGGGGACTCAATGGCAAAAGCATTACTTGGTAATCTTCGCGGAGCTTCTTTGCTTCTTCAATTTTTGTCATCCCACCCTTTCTCTCTCAGGTATTCTCTCTCTCTCTCTCTCTCTTTCTACATTATATTCATTTTCTATTTCACTGTGATATACTGTGTCAACCAGGTCGATTTTGCAGACCCAAGTATCATCATCGAGTCTGCCCAGTCACTTTGGTCCACCAATACCCAGAAACGCCTTTTGGGGTTTGAGAAAGTGCAGTCATGGGTCGGTGAACTTGGTCAATTCACAAGGAAAACCCAAGTTCGAAACCCATGAAGTGGATCCTTCAAAGAAGGAGAAATGGCAGACCAAGAAGCGCCTCAAGTTGCGGAGGAAAAGAGAGAAGCAGCAGACGAAAGCCGCCAACAAGAGGGAACCACGGCGTCTTAACGTTAAGGGCAAGAAGAGGAGGCAGAGGTTTGCCAATGCCGAGGAGAGAATGAAGTACAAGCTTGAGAAGGTTAGTGTTTTGCTTATGCACTGTTGTATTTGGTTCTGTTTATTGTATAATATCTGTTGTTGATGCTCTGCTTCAAAAGGTTGAGTTATATGAAAATATTGCTGAAATAGTGTTGTTAATGTGATGGATAGTTTTGGTCAACTTTATTGTTTTAGTACGTTTGTGATGATATTTGGTTGCAGCCTTGGCCCTTGGATGAATTGTGCAGTTAATTAGGTGGACCAGCATGGTCTTATTTTGTATGCGCTTCGTAGACTTGCTATGATTCTGATGTATATTTTGGAGTTGGATTTATGTTTTCGATTATCTTTTTGCTATAAGAATGGCTTATGGATAAAAGAGAAAGCACCATTGATAAGAAAGAGAGATCTAGAAAATGTATGATAGTGAGCGGAATGAAGAGCGGTTTGCTCTTCTTGCTGGTAAGGAAGAGATGGGATGTTGGAGGCTGGATAACTTTAGAAACTTCACTTTTAAATTATTCTTTAATTTGCTAATTGATTATCACTTTCCCACTTTTGACCCTTTTGACATTCATATGGAAGGCTAAATAACTGAGCAGAGTGAAGTTTATAGCATGGTTAGACAGTCAGTAGCACTAGGGAAAATTATCTCTAGTGACAGGATTCAAACAAATGAACCGGGAATATTCCCTCTGTTGGCGCATCATGTCTAGGGGTGATTTAGAAACTATAGACCATCCCTTTTTGCATTGCCCCTTTACCTGGAAGATTTGGGATAAATTGTTTAAGGTTTCCAATATATGCTGGACAGCTCCTCCTTGCAGCAAGGCCATTTCTAAAAAATGGACAGCTTTCAGTGAAGGAAGGTAGTCTAGAGTCTTATGGGTGTTGTGCTTGGTATGTCTATTTGAAAGGGGAAAAAATTAGTATCTTTGAAGATGCGTAAGAGGATGATCCACTGGCCTTATGAGAAAATTCAGTTCTGGGCTTCTTGGCATATCTCCCATTTAAAATTCAGTTTGAAAATTTTTTTAAGAAGTGTAGCATTATTTTATTATTATATAATCATGTATTGGGAGATATATTGTATTAGACTATATATTTGGATTTGATTAGAAATAGAAATCAAATCCAAATATCATATAACCTTTTTAAATGTCAGGATGATTTTAATTTTTTCTAATTTTAAATTATTTGTCAAACTACTTGTTCACTTTTTATGTGGAATAAAAGTTGAAGTTTTGGATGATGAATAAACAACTTAAACATATATATATTTTTTGAGCATAAACAACTTAAAAATATATGAAAGTCAAGTTATATTATATTTATAAACTTGGTTTGAAAACCCAGAGCTTGTAATATAGATAAAAATATTATTTTTGAAGTTTGATTGTGTATTTGTAGTATGACTTTGGAGTTTAGAACTGTGAATATTCAAATGATATTTGGATTTTATATTTTTGAGACTCTGTTATGTGTATATCTCTCTCTTGACCAAATTAACTTTTTGTTAGGACTGTATTTATGTTTGTGGCAGAAATATTTAAATTTTGGATAATTTTAACCAGCTCTCACCTTACCTAAATAAAATAATTAAAAGAGCTATATTATTCCCAAATGAGAAAAAAAATGCTAATAAAATTTTATGCAAAGTTCAAGAATCTACACAAGTATAGCTACTTCAAAACAATCAAATCGGTATCAAGATTTTATCTGCAGGCTACAGAATGAAATTATATTAATGAAGTTAAGAACAATAAATTCAAGAATCGAATTATTTAAAAGAAAAGTAGTGCAAGAATCGGATTTTTGAATTTCTATTAGAGCTAATGTATGGTGTGCCTTGCCAAACACGTAAAGTGAGAAAATGTTTAATTAAAAGTTCTTGACATGAATACATATAGGCATTGGTTCATTTAAAGATAATATCAATAGCAATCATAGCTTTTGACTTACTACAAAATTATGGCAACCGTATTAAACTATTAGATTAAATTTAATCTCACAAATTCAGTTGTAATCGCTATAAACCCACCTAATAGTGTTAAAACATTATTTAATTTGTAAACTAGTATTAGAAAATCAATTTGAGTTTTACTGGTGCCTCCTAAAATGAAATACCAAAATTGTTGAGGAGAAAAAAAAAAAAATTGACTCTTATTTATCATTCTCCACTTTCTAACTCTTATTCAGACATTAGTTTCACTGAATAATAGAAAATTGGAAGGTTGGTCTTCCACTAATAATCTACATGTTGCTGTTTTATCACTTCAATTTTATGTCTGAGACTTTTGGATTTTGAAGTATAAACAATACAGAGTTTTGTATCTGAGTTAGGAATGATGATTTTGCGATGAAATCATTTTGTGAAAATGAATATGCAATTAGTTTGCAGTTTGCACTATTTGTGTGAACTAATTACTCAAATGACTGACCTGAAACAAATATCGATTATTTTTTATAGTCACCACTTTTACGCAAATTGTTTATCCAAACTATTAATAGGAACTATTTACATTGACTATTGATTGAACAAACATTAATTCCTTTTCATGGTCGTTGCTCTTTCTTCGCTGTCAACGCTCCGCCACCAATTTCTACACTTTGATGTCAATTTCTCTCTGCAAACCAGCTCATAGAAGTTGTTCTTGGGTGTTTTGAAAACTGATGAATAAAGTTTGACTATCTATTTTAAAAGAAGAGTAACTTTGTCTTTAATTTTACAAAAAAGATGAATGGTGCTATTAAAACTCATTCTGATTTTCTAGTGCCATTTTACAAAATCATCTATATTTTAGTGTCATATAAAAAAGTACCTCATTATAGTCAATCTAGATCATTAATATACTTTAATTTAGTTAGGTAGAGCAAATGGTTTTACAATTTATACAAGTAAATACCTATATTAATATTTTAATTAAGTGTCAGATTTAGATTGAATAAAAATAAATGAAAAAATGTTGAAGTCATAAATTTAAGTTAATAATTTGGATAGATATAGTCTAACCCTTTAAAGTTTGATCTAATAAACAAATTTTTAGTTAGGCGTACATGAACCTTTGTCATTATTAATATGTATAATTTATCACTTCATTTGCAAAGTGCTAGAAGCCTTAAGCCTTGGTAGAAAACAAAAATTAATGTTGATATTCTATCTAATAAGCTTATAAAACCATCAATACCGACCCCTTAAGACCTTCGAAGCTACAAATAATATGTCCATTGATCAAATTCGTTATCCAATCGACATAAATGTTTTTATGTGACACCCTCCTAATGGCAACCATGATCAGTCCTCCCAAAGCAGTAAGCTTCTACAAAAATCACTCTATGAAACCTTATCTCTTTTCTATCCCCTAGTCGGGCAATACATTAAGGAAAATTTAGGTGATTATAATGATGAAACAGAATCGGTTATTACTCATCAAGTAAGAAAAATTTCAGAACAAAGCAAAGAAAAACTCAAGCAAGAACCACTTGTAAAATTGTCTTTGCTTTGATTTCAAGCATGCACATCAATTGTTCACCGAGTGGACAAACTTTCAATTTTTATTTTATTTTATCTTATAAAGAGGTGTGTTTAACAAAAGAACTAGGTGTATTTAAAACCTATTTTTATAAAACAATTCTTATTTATTTTGTTAAATTATGTTAAAATATAATTAAATTAATAAATATAATATTTTGTGGTCATATGATTGTATTTTGATTTTATAAAAAGAAAAAAAATTGTATGTTTGACCGTTGACCGACGGTCAAACCAAGTACTTGTCGAGTCGCTGAGTACTCGCTACTTGCTAAGTCGCTGGTCGAGTGATGGGTAGCAAGTTTTGAAACATTGTGAAAAAGCATTGTTTGTGGAAACACACTAACTGCAAGCTTTCTAAATTTTTTAATGCAGCAGACAAGGTCATGCAGCTGCACCATCATTTGGTACCACATCATTTTGAATCTGCCACAAGCCCTTTGTTTAGGGTGCAATTCAATAAGTTTGCATGTGGGGGCCATGTTGTAACACTGAAATAGATGATGGGTTCTCTGTATATAAATTTATTGAACCATTGACTACTGCATGCAGAGAAGGCATCGATAAAGTCTATGATCGACCAAGTTTGGACTTGCCTTCTCTTCTCCCAGCAAAAGATATGATCCCTGTAATCAAGCCTATTCGAAGAAATAGACCAGGAAAGAAAAGTTATTGTGACCAAAATCTGTGCTTTCAGTGGTGAAGTGATATCAAAACTAATAGCAATGGCAAAAGCTGGTGGCTCAAAATCTCTGAAAAAGCAACTGACATTAAGCACATTAGTGGTGTCAGCGATGATATGGAGAGTTCTCATCAAGATAGCTCAAGCTAGACATGGGAAGTTGAGGCCATGCTTTGCTAAACACACACACTAAACATGTGCAAAAGTACATCGTTGCATGTTCCTAACAATGTATTTGGCAACTTCTCCCATCAAGCTAATGCACAATTCGTGCCATTCAAAGGCCAGACTGATGTGGAGCTACATGATCTCATCGATTTGGCAGCATAAAAAAACGCTAAAGAGTTGGCGAATTTGAACAACAATAGGGATGATCTGTTCTCTTCAGTGGTTGATGCAGGGAGAGAGGCAGCTGATGAATATGACAACATGGAAGGAGATGTTTATTCGTTCTCGAGCATGATTGTGGTTGGGGAAGGGGGTGGTCATGATGAGCTCGTAGAGATGATATTTCTGTGGCGTAGTAGGGATGCTAAGGCCATTGAAGCCTGGGTGAGCTTGGATGAAGGTTATATGCTTTGTTTCCAACAACACACGGATATCATATCCTTCACCTTTACAAAGTAGGTTACATTTTTTTTTTTTTAAATAAAAAAAAATAAAGAAAACTTTTATTCAAAAAACATCAGCAACGACAACATTTGAAATACAATCTGGAACAGAATGAAGCTAAGATTGACTTGAATTGTTTTTAAAAACTGCTAATCTATATGCTGCCTCATTACTCTATTTAGGCCTTCAGATTGAGTAAACCCGAGTTGTTTAAAACTTTTATCAAAGTACATTACAATTGATGATGGCCTTGAGATGATTACAGTAATGTAGGTTTCTAGCCAATGAGGCTGCCGGTTCTTGTAGGTTGCTCCTTGTAAAAGATCGATTCTCCTCTACTTTCGTGGAGTTTTTACAATACCAGCACTAATTTTTATTTAATGAAATAATATTAATTATATAATTTAAGCAAAAATTCATAGCTATGGCCTCAAAATTATATGATTTAATTTAACTTAATTTTTGTGAAGATTTCATTTTCATCCAAAAACAAAAGGAACAATTCATTGTCACCCAATTGACTAGGAAAATTTGTTCTTAACCCCTCAGATGAACCAATTTCATTCCATACCTTTCAGACAAGCTAAAGTGCTCATTTGGCCTCCTTGGTAAGAAGAGCTCTCAACCTGCTCCTATCTAGGAAACTGGAGGTCATAAGCCTCTTCCATCATGCAAATAGAGCGAGCCTCTTCCATTAACAAATGGAGAATGTATCATGGCCTTTTTTGGTGCATGAGACTTGCTCCAGCCCAGATGGATAAGACACCATGTCTTCTCTTACTATAAGATGAAAAATGCTTATTAAAACCTTATTCTAATAAATCTATAATCTTTAGAATATTTATTTTCTATTCTCCATCATTCTCCGCCAGCGAGAAAGCTTGGCTCTTGGTGATCAGTCATGTAGGCTACATCCATCATATGAAATGAAAAAAAAATTGCATCATGCTAGCTCGTTGATAGTGGATCTAAGTTATCAACCCAGGCTTCATTTTTTATAAACCTAGAAGGTTAAATAACTCAAAATTAACATTACATCCATTAGCTTCAACAAAAAATGGTGAATATGTTGGTGTAATTAATAATAGAGAAAACATTTTGTTGGGATCACAAAAGAAACATCCGAGAGTTCACTAGTATTTACATGTACCCTTTTGTTCACTTTATCCTTTTGCTTGATCGAATCATCCACGACAAGAAGCATGAAGTTCTTATAGGATCTTGCTCTAAAATTAAATTTACTATAAAGGTTCTCGAGATGGCTGCTGGCAGATCCACAATTTCCAAATTATCTGAGACATGAGCTTTTCATTGAAATGCCAACTCGATCAACAACTTGTGCAAATTTTGGTAGGTTGTTGAATTCTTTAATTCTCTTATCAACTTTTATGTTTGTTTTATTGTCGCCTTCACTTCTAGAAGTTTATCCTTCACACTTAACAAACTTGATATAAATTTAAGAGAATAAGGTGAAGTTTGGCACCGTTTTTTAAATCTGTTTTTTATTTTTAAAAACGAAAAATGTTCGAAAAATGTTTATTAATCGTTTTCAAAAATATGTTTTTGGAAATGAAAAATATGTTTTAAAAAATATACAGTAAAACTTAAGGTTAAAATAAAAAATGATTTTTTTCTTTTGTTTTCTATCATTTTTAAAGACCATTTTTTTTTTTTTTTTGTGTACAGTAAAACTCAAAAAAGTAAAAACACTCTCTAACGATCACATCGTCATTTTTAAAACAGTTTTAATTCAAATATATTTTTATTTTTTGTTTATTTTTAAAAATGGTATCAAACAACTTTTTATCATTTTTCATTTTTGAAATGTATTTTCAAAAATGCTACCCAACGTATTATCGTTTTTGAAAGTGCCATTTTCAAAACATATATTTTGATTTTCAAAATACTTTTCAAAAATACCATTTTAAAAACGTATCCAAACGTACCTTAATCATTTTGACCTTTTTGAAAGTTGTGGTATTACGTAACTTGTTATGAATGAACTTCATAAGAGCGACTTGACTCATAGCTTCTCTAATAAGTCTAATCTAAATTGTTAGAATAATAAAGATTGCAATGACCTTGGACAATTAGAAACAAAGACCTTGGACTCCTTACCATGAGAATGTACTTTTCACTTCTCAAAGGAAATTACTGTCTTTCATAAGGAGAGAGACACTGCTAGCTTTTGACTTGGAGTCTTTTGTCGAACTCGCTTCACCTCAATAATTTTTCTTGACATGCACAGATTGTCCACGTCCCTAGCAAATTGTATTCTTCCTGGAGTTCTTCTTCTTCCAATTGTTCCCATTTCTAGTTACCTATGTTATGTCTTTTGATGAAGTGCGACTCCACTTTTCAGCTTTTTCTCCTTAGAAAGGATTTACTAGTAACTGTTGCAAAATTCAGAGTCTTCTTTCTATACATCAACATAGGTTTCATATACTCATAGGCATTGATTTAAAAGGTGCTCTTGGGTTTCAAGGGCAGCAAGGCGCCGTTCTGAAGCCTGAACAGCATCCAAGCGCAGCGGCCTCAAAAAGGCGTGCGCTTGGAACACCTAAGCCCGGAGGCCGAAGGCGTGCCTGGGCGACATCAGGGCCATCATAAATAGAGTCTTGTTTTTTTTGTTCCGTTTTTTTTTCACCATTTCTGCCCTAATCTGACTATCTCTTTACCCCAACCCAAAGTCATCGATTCTGTCTTCCAATCATCTTCTAGCCGCCATTCGCCCCCCGATCGGCCTCTTCCGACCACCGATGACTCTCTTCTCTTCTCCTCTCATAAGTTTTAGCTTATTCTACACCAAATGACCGTAAGTAAGTCCTTTTCTCTCTTCTCTCATCTTTTCTTCAATCTTTTCTTCAATTTCTTCATGTGTTATTGTTTGTTTATATGTTTATATGCTTGGATGATGTTTTTTGTTTTCTTTTTAGGTTATTTGTATGATTTTCATGGGTTTCATGAGCAAATGATGGGCTATTATGTTTGTGTTTGCTTTGTTGCTGATGTTTGTGTTTTTTTTTTTCCCTGTTTGCTGCATCATGCATGGATTATTGTTGAAGGCTTGAAGCTGCATCATGCATGTGGTTGAACTTTGAAAGCTTGAAGTTGAATGATAATGTGAATGGGTTGTTATACATGTTTTTTATTGTATGATATGTGTGGGTAATGGGTTAATGACTCTATGTTTATCAGTTTATGTATGTTTGTTTTTATTATTGGGCTTGAAGTTTAATGTATGAAATATGAATGTATGTTTGTTTTCAGTAGCCTACTCTTGCTTAAACACAATGTCAAGTAGTACCAAATTATCCGATCCTGCATGGAATTATGTTGAGTTACCGGATTCTAAGGACAAAAATGCTATAAAATGTAAATTTTGTGGGAAAGTGACGAAAGGAGGGATATATCGAGCAAAACAACATTTACTGGGTGGGGAGGGGCGGTGTGGGTTTAAGAATGCTAAATATTGTGTACGTTGTCCAGAACCGATAAAACAAGAATAAGAGAGTATACAAAAATGGAAGAATGATAAGTATAAGCAGAATATGGAACTGCCACTTGAGTTTGAAATAGGTGAAAGGTATGATGATGAGTCGCCAGTAGAACCGACCATAAGTAAAAGAAGAAACCATGATGCATTTGATAGTGGTGGAGTTAGTTTTAAGGGGTCAAAACAAAAGAATCCCCTAGATGTCTTCTATACCTCTGACCTAGAAGTTACTGTAAGGAAAGCCAAAGGAAAAAAATTGAAGTTGAATAAGATGGACAATGTAGCTAAGAAAGAGTTGAGGGGTCAAGCTTGTACGCTCTCTGCTGGATGGATGTATGATGCATGCATTCCATTTAATGCTGCATCATATGATAGCTTTAAGACTTTTGTGGAAGTAGTAGGCCAATATAGTCCGAGTATGAAGCCACTTACTCCTCATGAAGTTAGGGTTCCTCTTTTGAAGCAAGAGGTGGAAAATACTCATAAGATGATGAAAGATCATGAACAGGCGTGGGCTCAATATGGATGCTCAGTGTTATCAGACGGTTGGAATGATAGGAGAGAAAGGATGTTGATAAACTTCTTAATCAATTCTCTTAAAGGAAGTATGTTTTACAAGTCTGTTGATGCCTTTGCCTATGCAAAGACTGGTGAGAAGATGTTCGAATTATTAAATGACATTGTAGAAGAGATTGGTGTAGGCAATGTCATTCAAGTGGTGACAGATAGTGCTTCAAATAATGTTTTAGCAGGTAATTCAAGTGGTGATAGATAGTGCTTCAAATAATGTTTTAGCAGGTATGAAATTTATTTTTGTATTATGATTATGAATAAAATAATTTGAATTAAAATTAGATATGTATTACTACTAACTAATATCTTTTCTATAAACGATAATAGGGAAATTATTGGAGTTAAAATATCCCACATTTTTTTGGACACCATGTGTAGCTCATTGTATCAATTTGATGTTGGAAGATATTTTCAAGATGCCCAATTTGAAGAAAACATTTGAGAGAGCAATAATGGTGAGTAGTTATATCTACACGTCCTGGTTTGGTAAACATATTAAGAAAGTTTACCAATAACAAAGAGTTACTCAGGCCAACAAAAACAAGATTTGCAACTGCCTTTATCACTTTAGGCAAGATGCACAAGTTGCAAAATAACCTTAAAAAAATATTTACCTCTGATGAGCGGAGTACAAGCAAGTGGGCAAAAGAAGCAAAGGGTAAAAGGGCACTAGAAGTGATTTTAATTCCTACTTTTTGGAGTAATGTGGTGTTTGCTCTCGAGGTGGTTGGTCCATTAGTGCATGTACTTTGCTTAGTGGATCGTGTGAGGAAGCCTGCTATGAGACATATTTATGAGGCCATTGATAGAGCCAAAGAAGCCATTGTTGCCTCTTTTCATGAAGATGAGGTTAAGTGTGAGTCTATCTTTCGAATCGTTGATAATAGATGGGATGTTCAGCTTCATCGTCCTTTGCACGTTGCCGGATGGTACTTGAACCCGAAATGCTTTTACAAGTCTAAAGGTAAAATTCATGAAAAGGTGAAGATAGGCTTCTATGAATGCATAAGAAAGTTGGTTTCAGATCATAAGATTCAAGACCAAATTGATCATGAGCTTCCGAAGTATCGGAATGCAGAGGGGTTATTCGAAAACTACATGGCCATCAGACAGAGAGCCGAGAAATCACCTGGTATATATATCACATCTCATTAAATTAAATCAAATCAACAGAAGATTAAAGATTAATCATTATTTATTAATCTATGAATTTTAATGGACAGATGAAGGGTGGAATACATATGGAGATTCAGCACCTGCATTGAAGAAATTTGCAATAAAAGTTCTTAGCCTCACTTGCAATTCTTCTAGGTATGTGTTGAGTCATTAATTATCATTATTTTATACCCACATTATATATTATTTATGCTATGTTTTTATGTGAAATTAGTACTTTTAATTTGTTTTGTGTTTTTATGCTTTGAATTAGGTTTTGAGAAGAAAAATGATGGAATCAAAGGATTTTTGAAGATTAATTGCAATTCAAGGAATTGGAGAATGTTTTAGAAGGAAATTACAGAATTTTGGGCAGAAACATGATGTGACTTCCAGGAGTTTGTATGAAGTGCATAGTCCGAGTTGTGTGAGGTATCACCTATCAAATTAAAGCGCCAGATGTCTATTTTCCATAGTCACTGACGGTTCATTAATTAGAAGTTTCTAGAGAAAGTTATGACCGATTTAGTGCCTGAAGGTCAAACTGTCACGAGACCTGACAACTATAGGAAAACATTGGAATTCGAAGTTCGTCTTTTAGCATTCCTAATCAATTTCCTTAACCTTGAAACGTCCTAATTAAATGAGTTAAGAAAATTAGGAAGCGTTTTAGTCCAAAAACAAAAAGGATTCACCTTTCAAATCAAAACTTGATTCTAAATCAAAGTTGGAAGTGAAATCCTTTTCAATTTAGGAAATCTTGTTTGTCAAGCATTGAGTGCCTATAAATAGGTGCTTTCACCATTCAATTAAAATAGATTGGAAGACAAAAAGAGAAGTAGACGAGCAAGGCTGAAGGCTTCGGTTTCATCTTTTCTTTTATTTATTTTTATTTAGTTAGTTTATTAGTTAGAGCTAACTTGAAGCTCTAAACATGAACTTAATTTGCTTATCTTTTTAATAAATATTTATATTTTGCATGATGAAATTAATGTCTCTAGTTTAATTTATTCTATTTATTTTGTTTCTTTGATTGATCACCTTAGAAACATATTTTTAGGATTATGTTGTAAGAATATAAACTGCACATCATACAGACATATTCTTTGTTTGCAACAATCAATTGCTTACGAACCAATTAAAGAGCATTAATTCATAGATGCCTAGAATAGACATCATGTTCTAGGATTTTGTGATATTCATATTCTTCTAGTGCTTAATGGGTTCCAATTATTAAACCTAAGTAGATATCATGCTAGGTTATAATTAGAAATACACGCATCTACGTAGACATCATACGATTTGCATACTAATTAAGGAAGAATCTATACGATATGAGTTAATCATACATTGTCATGAATATCTTCATCATGCATTAATGAATTTGCTTTATTAGTGTTTTTAGCAAATTGAGGAATTGTTTAGTGGTGAATATGATGTCCTAACTAAGCTTTTATTCATTGATTTTCTTTTATTTAATTTTATGTATTAATTTAGTTTATTCTCAATTTAATTCGAAAAGCCATTTTCATTTATTTTAATTACTCTAGTTTAGGTCTTGAATTATTTTAAAATTAAAGTAAGTTGAAACTCCTCGTGGGATCGACCCTTACTTGTCGCTATACTCAATCAAATGATTTGTGCACTTACAAGGTTTTAATAAATTTGGTTTATTAAAAAATTAACCAACAGTGTGAACGTAATCGAAGTGTGTTTGAAAATGCAAGTATATGTTCTTATAATTTTTTTAAGCAATTTGTTTATTCAATGCATCTTTTATCCTTACTTTCTTGGTATATATTTTTTTTTTTTACAAACATTCTTGCAACTTCATACTAAATGGAGAAACCAACTTGTTTAAAGTCGTTTAAACGACTTGGTATTTGTGAAATACAATAGAGCTTTGAGGTGTCAGTATGAAATGCGTGATACAATTAATCCTATCACGTTGACCGACATTGATGATAACAATGAATGGTTAATGGGGAAGCTTGATCAAGAGGATGATGAGAATGTTTTTTCAGATGATGATGGGTTGACATGGAGTAATGTTGTTGTGGCTGTAGGAGTTGCAAAGCCTAGTTATAGATTTAGATCAAAATCGGGTTATTCATCAAGGCGACCAACAAGAACAAGTACAAGGCAATCGATTGTTGAGGAAGAAGAAGAGGAATATCAAGAGTCAGTTTCAGAAGAAGAAGAGAAAGAGAGAGAAGCATTTCCAGAGGAAGAATGAGAAGATGAAGAGATGGGAGAGAAGGATGAGGATCTTGATAATGACTTGGACTTGGGAGGATGATGATTGATTGAACATTATGAATGAACTTTTTTTGTGACTAGTGCTAGTCACTAGTTTTTTGTTGCATAATTGCATTTTGATGATGGCTTATGATTGATGTTGTTTCCCTTAGCCCTAAGCTAGGATACTTATTTAGCTTAGTTAGTCCTTAGTCGAACTTTGATGATGATTTTTGTTATTTGCTTAGAATAATTAATTGTTGAACTTTGATGATGAATTATGATGATGAGTTTGATTATAATTAGTGACTAGATGTTTATTTTGTTGAATTTTATCTTATTATTATTTGTTGTTTATGAATTTACAATATTATGAGGTTTTTTTTTTAAGTGCACCTTGTCTTGAAAGGGCGCACCTTACACCTTGCGCCTCGCACCTTGGGCTCTACAACCCTTTTGCGCCTTAGTGCGTCTTGCGCCTTTTAAAACTATGCTTGTACGAAGATGGAAGGGATAATATGAGCCCTAATGTTTTATCTTCTTCTTCAATCTCAGCCCCATTAGCCTCCAGTTCAGAAATAATACCATTTAGAACACTCAAATGATCTGAGATTTTTGTACCTTCATCCATATGTATAGTATGAAATTGTTCCTTCAAGTACAATTTATTTGAGATGTACTTTGCTTGATACAACCCTTCACGCTTCTCCTAGAGTTCTTTGGCTGTTTATATTCCATACACATTTGTAAAAACATTAGTGGCCAAACATGAAACAACCCTTCACGCTTCATACAAAGTTCTTTGGCTGTTGATATTCTATACACATTTGTAAAAATATTATTGGCCAAACATAGATGAATTGAACTTGCAGCTCTCAAATCCAAATCTTTCCAATCTTCATCACTCATACTAGACTCACCAGAATCTTTGTCATTATTGGAATCTTTGTTGAAAATAGAGCTTGGTTTCTCCTTCAACGCTTATGTAACTTGGATTATAGTAACACATATTTGACTTGCACTTACCACAAACCAAAATTGATCTTTCTATCAAATTTCTCCATATCAAATCTCACAGAGGTTGAAAACTTTGACATAATAACCATATGCTAGAGTAGTAAACATAGTCCATAAATAGTATCCTAGGTAAGATCCTAAGAAAGAAAAGTCGATTACAATGGACACACTTAAATATCAAATCTTTCCTATTCAGAACTTTTCGTAAACATGCATTTCCACACCACCAAATTTATTTCCAGTAACCAAGAACAATTTTTTTTTGATATGGAAGATTAGACAATGTTGCAACCATAAAACATACTAAGAATTTTCTAAACAATCTGATATCTTAGGAACCTGGTTCTAATATCACTTGTTAGGAAAATTAGTTCCCAAAACCTATCCTAAAAACCTGCCTTAATTATGTAGGAGTATTAGAAATAATAGAGAAATAAATTAGAAATGAATAACAATCACCAAAGCACAATAATTTATGTAAAAAACTCAAAAATAAGAGAAAAACCATAGCCTTCAGAAAAAAATCCACTATGTGAAAAATTGTTATAATCACACAGACTATTCTTTCAATTCCCACGACCTCAATACTACACCCATGCTCTTTAAAGCATATATTAACTCACACCCTTATACACTCTAAAATAAGAGGAACAAGAAATAAATTTTAACTAGAGCCAAATACAATGTTTAAAGTGTTTTTAACTAAAACAATTAGAAACAAAGACCTTGGACTTTTTATATAGGCATGAGAATCTTCACCCTTGCTTCTTTTATGATGTGGGATTAGAATCCCTTTTTTATTTTGCCAATTTCTTAACAAAGGGTATATAAGAGGTTAAATGTCCAGCGTTATTGTTTTTTTAATGAGTCAAATTGAAGGTATTTTTCTCATTTATGTCCAACATCAATATGATCTAGTAAATCATTAATGTATATAGTATTACCTAAATTTTGTATCACTGAGTCATTCTTAATAAAATTCTTATATATTAAAACCAGTGAACAACTATGGATGATTGTTGTAAACTTTCTTTTTTTTTTTTTTAAAGGAATTGTAAACTTAGTATGGCTATCCCACATGAATTACATTTAATGTTTAAACTCCTTACTATAGCTATATAATATAATTGTCCCACATCGGTCCAAAAATATATTAGAGCTCCTTATGATACTTATATAAAGGAAATTAAACTTTCGAATGATGTAAAACCTAGAGCTGCTTTCTCTTTTCATTTTGGTTAGTAATTTTACATTATGCTTCTATTTTTAGCCTTTAATTTATTGGTCTTAGACAGTGTAGTTATACTAGGTAGGTTTTTTTCCCTACTAGGTAGTTATTATATAACTTTTTTAAAAAACTTCCAATTTTTTTAGTTTCTCTTCTTTATGTCCTTGCATTATTGGATTGAAATGTAATTAACGTTACCTACCATGCTCATAGCCTACCATTTAGAGTTGCTTCTCTCCTCATTTTGGTTAGTGATCTTGCATTATTTTTTTATTTTTCTTTTATAATTTACAATATTAGTCTTGTTACATGAAAGAAGTTATTATCTTAACTACTTTGTTTTTACATTTTCTTCTTTTTTTGTTTCTTTTTTGTTTTTTGGTTTTCACTTGAGGGAAGAGAGATTTGAAGTTGTGAGCTCAATTGAGGTGAGAGATGTGGTTACCGCTAGGTTATGCTTGCGATCACACTTATTTATTCTTTTATAAATTTTTGAGTTCTGTATAAATTTCTTTTCTTTTGTCTTTGCAATTTTGTTTTGTTGTTTAATGTCCTTTTTTTTTTTTGAAAAAAAAAATTCTCTTATTGTTTGTCATTCTATTGTTGAATTGACATGTAATTGATATTGTCTACCATGGATGATCTAGCACTAGAAAAAGAGATACATAATGGCCAATGGGGCCATTGTCGATCTCCCTTGAACTATTAGATTCTCATAGGTTTGCCCCTGTTTTTACTTTTTATATTGAAAAAACAATCTTCTAAAAAACATTATTTAGGATTTTTCACTCAAACACCACAAATTTACTTCAATCTTAATTTTTACTTTATATATTTTTGCCTTTTATTACAAAATTAGGTAATACATAGACCTAGATTTCTTTAACTCTAAATGACTAGACTAAAAATTTGTTTTTTAAACTAATTGTAACCTTTCTTCTTCTTCTTCTTTTCTCTTTATATAAATATATATATATATATATACTATATACGATGACGGTGACTCAAACCTGGAATAATAGTAAAATGACTTAGTGTTCTTTACATTATCACCGAACCACATTGGACAATGGTCTTTTTTGCCCCCTCAAAACCACATTTTACACATTTCTAGTGTAACCAAACTATATTCATTTTGTTTGAATACTTTCTTATCTGTCTTAACCTTACTCATCTCACCCAAATAATCTCTCATACTTTTCATCAATCATTTATTGAAAAACCTAATATGTATTGACTTATCTTAATAAATGAAATTATACAATATCAATGCATCAATACACAATTCTTCATATTTAAAAAATAAATTAATCAATGAACATGTACCCTACGAATACATATTGACGTAGCATGTTATTTCACAATAGTACCCTAATTAGAAAAAATTTCTAGTCAATTCCCATAGCCTAACATCCATAAAATTTGTTTTATATTTTTGCCCCATTTGATTGAAATATAACCAATTTATATTACCTATCATCCAATCACAATCTACCGTATATTCATTCTGTTTTATTTATTTATTTATTTATTTTTAAAAAGGAAACTATAACAAAGATGGGTGCTTGGTGAGTGAGCACTTTTATGTTTAAGGTTGAAGGATAAAACCGTGTCCCAAACACTTTGGACCTTGCCTAGGTACGACAACATCGGGCATGGACCATTATATAAGACACTGTTGTTGGTGTTGTCCTACTAAATAAGGTTTCCCGGTTAGGGTGATATAGACAACATCCTAATTTTTGATGCATTTTACATATATTGATTCTTCACAAATTCAAAATGATTATATTGCTTTAAATTGTAAACTTATGTATTTGTAATCTGAATAAGAAAATGGAAAAAAACTTTTAGTTTATTGTGGTAAATTGATAGCACATTGTACTTATACACATTAAGCAACTTTCGAGTGTGTACCCTATTTTCTTCTGTGTGGTATATGGTGATGTTAGCTCATGTTATGTTGTGTCAGTGGATATGGAAACTCATATAGAAGATAAGAAAGTGAAAAAGGAAATTCCTACAGAAGATGAATCTGGCGTGCATGAAGTTGATACAAGCTAAGAACCACAGGACGGTATGGTGTATGATTCCATACAATTTCTAGCTCCATTCTTATAGCCTAGCATCTATACAATTTATTTTATGTTTTTGCCCCATTTGATTGACATGTAACCGATATTACCTACCATGCAATTCACAATCTATCATATATATAATCTTTCTTTCAAAAAAAAAAAAAAAAAAAAAAAAAAACTATAACAAGGACAAGAGTGCTTGAAGAGTGAGTGCTTTTATGTTCAAGGTTGAAGGATAGAATTTTGTCTAGAACACTTTCTTAGGACCTTGCATAGGTAGGACAACATTGGGTGTGGACAATTATATTAAAGACTATATATTATTGGTGCTATCCTACTAAATAGGGTTTCTTGGTTGGGGTGATATTAATAGCACCCTAATTTCCGATATATTTCACATATATTGGCTCTTCACAAGTTCAGAATGCTTATATTGCTTAAAATTATAAACTTATGTATTTGTATTATGAATAGAAAATGAAAACAGCTTTTAGTTTATTGTGGTAAGTTGATAGTGCATTCAACTTATACACATTAAGTTACTTTCGAGTGTGTATCCACTACAACAAAACAGCTCAGCTATTCTGGAGTATCCATACCGGGCACTAAAAGCCCGGTATGGATACTAAAGATTAAATTTAAAAAAAAATTAAAAACAAGTTATCCATACCGGGCGGGTCGGGCCCGGTATGGATAATCCCAAATCCTTACCGGGATTGTCGAGCCCGGTAAGGATAATATGATTATCCATACCGGGCGGGTAACCCACCCAGTATGGATAAAAGTAATTTAAATTTTAAAAATTTAAAAATATTATCCTTACCGGGCGAGTCGCGCCCGGTAAGGATAAAAATAATTTAAAATTTAAAAAATTTCTTATTAATATCCTTTAAATAAAGAAATTCTTATTTATCGACTAGATGATCATATATGGATTGATCTTAATCTTGAGTGTTTTATGGACTCCTATTTATTGGGTCATATTTTTTTATTTACATGGGATGAGACTGTTATAGATTTACGGTCAGTAAGCTTCGTACTTTGAAAATGTGATTTAATAAATGGCTGGGAACATTCTACCAAATAATGGAATTCACTCATTGCGAGAAGTAGATAAGTAGTTCCCCTGAGTATCGATTCAGGTCTTGAACAATAAAAACGCTCAACTTTCTGTTTACGAGTAAACGGAAAGATAAATTCATAAATTGTTATGGATATATTGTTCATTAGAGAGTCAATGGTACTTAATGGAACAAGTTAGAATTAGAGAGGTATGACGGATTTTAATAATCTAGCTCTAATTATGAACTACTCGTGGAGAATCGAACTATATGAAATGATTAAATTGATGGACACTGAAAATTCAGATTGTGTAAAACATCTATAATTTTGAGAGTGCAACCTTAAGTTTTTAGTGGAGTAACTTTAAGGTTAATAATAATGAATTAATAATTCCGATATTATTGGAGCTCAAATTGTAGGTCCATTTGATCCCTTTGCTAGCTCACAATCACATAAAGAAACAAATTGAAGAATATAATTGGATTATCCAATTATAAGTGTACAAATAAATTTATGAACATGTTCACAAATTATTTAAATAATTTGATTATTTAAATATTTGTAATTATTTAATTATTTGTAGAGGCCATGGGTTCAATTCTAAATGGTGTCATTAAATTAATTATGATTTAGAATCATTTAATTTAATGAAAAATCATTTAAATAATTAATGAAAATAATAATTTTAATTGGAATTAGATTCCATATTAAAATTATATTAAAAGAGTTTTAATTTAATAGGAATTAGATTTCATATTAAATTAAAAGAGCGGAATTATAATCCAATAAGGAATTTGATTCCATATTGGATATGAATTAAGTCTTTCAATTTAAATAGGAATTTAAATTTCTTATTAAATTGAAAAACTCTAGTTTACCATTATAAAATGATGTTTTATGAATGGTAATAGTGGTAGAGAAAATTTTTGGCTACTGGAACTAAAAATTTCTATTGATTAAATCACCATATAACCATCTACTTCAAGAGAGTCTTTAAAATATTGTGCCCACACATAGTTTCTTTTGTGAAGAGTCATAGTAAGGAAGATCAGGTGGTGAAGAATTTGAGAATAAAAAAGGATCAATTCAATTTTAATGTAAGGTAAGATTCGATCTTATTAATTTAATTATTGAATTCTTATTACTAGCATCGATCGGGCACGTTTTTGTTTGAAAAATTTTTGAAATCGACATTTTCACATTCGTATTATAATCAATTTTTCCCAACATGACTTGGATGAACATAGATGGGATAATCTGAAGAACTATTTCTCTTTTCTTATAAGTGCATTGTGTGTTCTAGCTAAGGGAGAATTATGAAAAACTATTTGAGTTTAACCAAATTCGAAAGATAATTTTATAATTTTGGAATTAGGTAAAACCTCTTGCCAGTAGCGGAACACCCCATCATCGCTCTCTACCATCCACCATAAATCCCCATGTAGGAGGGTTTTACTTAATTCCAAAATCAAAAAATTGTTTTTTGAATTTGATCAAAATTCAAGAGAGATGACTTCTCCCAATAGTTTACCAACAATGTGCTAGTTACCAAAATGATAATGTTGGTATGGGTTTTATTGAATGGTTGCAATGACAAAACAGAGATTAGTACAATGTTGGACATCAAATGAATTTATTTTATTTGATATTTTTTTGAGATGATCTATATATCATTAGAGATTCTACTTGATGTTCCTTATGCAGTTATATAATCAAGGATGAGTTTAGAGCATTGGATTGAAGGTTGTATCAGAGTATCAAAGTCAGCTCTAGATTTGGAATCAAATCAAATGTTTGACCTTGAGGGGGGAATGGATGAATCAAATCCCATGTTATGCTCTGCAGTAGCACTTAGCCCATAATAGTGGGTTTGTGAGTTCTGTTTTTTATTTTTTATTTTTATCTTTTTTAGAAAATTAAAAGAAATATTAAGGGTATATTTAATCTAGACTTTTATAAACTTTATTTAAGTGAATGACTGTTGCAGAGTTCATAGATTTTTATTAAATTTTATAAATTTACAAAATTATGAATGATTTTTATAATTTTTTATAAAATTCATTTGAAAAGACTTTTATAGACATTAATAGACTTATATTAAATTTTATAGAGTTTTAAAACAACTTTCATGAAATTTTATTGATTTTTAAAGACTCTGAAAATTATAAAAGACTGTCAAAGATATATATAAACTTTCATCTTAAAAAAAATCACAAACATTGATAGACTTTTGTTGATAATACTTTTCATAATAATAAAATTTTTTCTGAAAAAGATTTAAAAAAAATATCAATCATTGATTTTTGTGAAACTCAATGAATGTATTAATTCTTCTAATTTTTTTTTTTTAAAAAAAAAAAATAAAACATAGAGAAAAATGATCTCATTAATAATAATATCATTAGATTATACATGCAACTTGACAAATAATTTTAGAAAAAATAATGTTAAAAAAAAAAATGTAAGAGATAATTACTACAAACAAACAAAAGAATTTGAAAAAGAAAATATATTGCAATATAATAGTTACAATTTACAAAGACAAAGAATGTTCATAAGATGTAAAATAAATGTATCATGGCTATTACGAGTTTGAGAAGATTCAAATATATGAGAGAGAGTAAGAGGATTGATTTATTTCTCCCACCAAAAGTTTACGAAAACCTTTGGAAAAAATGGAAGAGAAATTGTGAAAGTATTGATTAAATATCTCTTGACTTTTGTAAACTTTTTAAAAGTCATTAAAAGTTTACGTTGAATATCTCATTATTTTTATAGAGTTTTTGTAAAATTTTTAAAAGTCATTAAAAGTTTATTTGAATACCTCATGATTTTTTATATTCTTTAGAGCATCTCCAAGGAAACTCCCAATATGATAGCTAAATTTTAGTTAAAATAACAAAAAAATTATTTTAGCCAGTAACTTTTGATTGAGTCATTCTAATCATTCTCTCTATTTTAACTATTGAAACAATAAACTTATATGAATAACAAGTATGAAAATTCATATAAGTTTATTGTTTCAAAAAGAAAATTGTTTGTTTTATCACAAATTAAATATTAAAATAAAAAGAGAGCAACCTTGGTTAGGACTTTTTCTATATCCAGCTAAGATAATTCAACTTTTTCAAAATAGCTAGTTAATGATATATAGAATGGTTGAAGACAATCAAATGTCACATCATTAGTATAGTTGGAGAAACTCTTAAAAATTTGAATTGAATATACTCAAATTTTTTAATTACATAGGTATTGAAAAATCTAGATCGAATACATCCTTTAAAATTTTAGAATATTGTTTATTGAAAATAAATGTCTTATTAAAATTATTTTTTTTTTTGTTTCTTAGTATTCTATAAATTTTAAAATTTTTATTTTAGTTAACAATTTTAATCTAACTTTGTTAAATTCATTACAAGTTCACTTTTGCAGAGTATCAAATATGTAATAATATTACATATTAAGTTATTTAGCCAACTGTTTTCAAACTGTTGCTTTCAAAAACGAAAAGTAATATTTTCAAAATGATGACTAAATAGTAAGTAGTTAAAAAAATATATTAATTTTCCTTCCAAATAACTATTATACTCACTTTCAAAAATAATATCAAACACAATTAAATTTGGTAGAAAAAAAATAAAAATTAAAAACTAATTTTAGCAATTGCTAGTAAAGAGGTTTCCATTTTCAAAAACATTATTTCTAAAAAAATTTGTTGAAACCTCAATTAAAATAAATAAAACTAGAATTAACGACTATACCTGATTTAGCAATTAGACTATTTTGTCATTTTTTAGCATATTGTTTCACAAACAAATTAATAATTTGATTTTTAAAACCGTGTAAATCAGTGAAAATAGCACTTCTAAACCGACATCATATATTAAGAACTAAAGACCTCAACTTTGGTCTGTTTTTGTTATTTATACATATTTGATGTTTGTTTCAGAGTGTTTTGAAATGTAAAAATATATTTAAAAAACTTTCATCTAAATGCTAACCTTGTAAATTTCTAGTTTTTATCTCCTCCTACCTTACTCCATCACTAGGAAATTAAATGGCTACCTGGTGGAGCATAGTGAAGCATTAATTAATTTGAATAATTGCTTGAAATTGCCTAAGTATTTTATCAAGAAACTTTGCAGTTGGAGCATCATGGACAACCAATCTGTTCTTGAGTTTGATTCTGATGAAGGTGACCTTGATTTGCAAGATGTAACCTTTGAACAATAACAAAAAACAATTTCCCAAATGATTCAAATTCTATATGGGTATATGGGTATATAGATGAAGCTAACAAGCTAGCAGAATAGGCTGATGAACATCTCTCTATAGATGGTGTAGTGTCAGAACTATATGTGCAGGCATGGAGTTCAGCTCAAAAGATGAGGCTAGAGAATTCTATGCTGCTTATAGTAGTAGCTAGGCACATGTACACTGCTTTTACCATACGTATGTGCACCACAACCATCCATCACGGACAAACAAGCAGGTTATTGGTCAAGAATTTTGTTTGCTCAAAAGATGGTTTTCGTGCAAAGCAATATGTATCTAAAAATGACGTTCTTCCCCCATCTCCAATCACTCAAGAGTAGGGATGATAATTTGGGTCACAACACGATGGGTTGATACGAATTTATAAAAAATAAATGGGTAAGAGTTTGATTTAAATGAATTCGTGTCATAATCATATCAACTCGCTTAACTCTTTTACTAAACGAATCAAGTTGGGTTTGCTTAACAAATTCGCCGGTCGACATGATTAATAGGGTCAAATTATAATATTTATATATTATAAGGGTCATTTTGTAATATTTATAGATTCATAAGGTCAAAATATTATTTAGATTAAATGAGTTAAATTGATTAAATGGGTTAAATGAGTTAAACAGGTTAAGTGGGTTAAATGAGTTAAATGCACAAACGAATTATAAATTGATGGGTTTATAAACGAATTCGTGTCCAATTCAAAAATGTTAACCCGTTTATTAAATGAATTTGTATTGTGTTAGTTGAATTCATAAACGAATCGAATTGAATCTAGTTCAACCCGACACGCGAACCCTTTTTGTCACCTTTACTCAAGAGTTCTATCCAAAAATGATAAGGCTAGCTTAAGAGATGGAGCAAAGTGGGTTGTCACCAAATTTGTTAAAGAGCACACTCACTCAAGATGGAGTAAAGTGGACAGTACAACCTTGTTTGTTATGCCATACTTGGAGAGGATTAATGGATTGGATAGTACTAAATTTGTTTTATCTAGTGTTTGGGAAATTAACTAATTAGACCAACTAATACGGCCCAAACATTCTATTCAGCCCTTAACAAAGTAACTGGTGATATTTGCACCCCTAAAAAAGTGTACAAACACCCCAAACTAGCATTTTTTGTTTTTTTAAATATCCAATATCACTCTTAAGTAAGATTACTGATGGGGTAAAATCCTAATACACTGATTACAATAGGTTGCGTACAAGTATACATGGTCACACTATAATATACTGGAAAATCAAAGTCGTTCCCGCAGAGATAACTGCTAATTTTTAAGTATCAATTACCAAACTTCCTTGAAACTCATTTTATTCAAACTTCCAAATTGACAAGAATATTTTAATTCACTAAAAAAAATATTAAAATTAAAAATACAACTTAACTAAACAAATAATTAAAAATTACTTATAAAAACATAAGATCACTACAGAATAAAGTATCTAGGAAATACAACTTCACCAACTATTCCAACAACTTATTGTCATTAAAAAAATATATATACATAATTTTATTGCGTATTGAACCGAATAACTCTCAAGTCTTCCCTAACCTCTTCTGAATGGTCAAGTGAAAATATTCAGAGAAATTAAACTATTATATTTCTATGTTGATTAATTAGTCTGAATTCTTTAAGATCCAATTATCCACAACGATTATACAAACCTTATAAGTATATTCCTATCCTTTAAGATTCGTGTCATTCTATTGATGTCTAAACTATAGTCGTCTTTTCCAAGTGCAATATAGTTAACTGATCAGGTTAATTAATTAGGCCCAAGTTAATTAACCACATATATAAACAATAGAACAGAATACTGACAATAAGAATAAAATCATTAAATACCAATAAATCATTGAATAAGAATTAAAATAGCTGGCTATATATTGTATTCTTAGATAAAATAGTTTAGTTCTCCATGTAACCAATTAACACAATGGAAAAAATCGAAATCGAAATCAATAACATTATATTAATTGAGAAAATAAATTAAGGGATAAGTCACTATGTAATTTTGTAATGTACGTCTTCCTTATACACGACCGAGCCAATTGATGCAGTCACACTGATTGCCCTTTCAACTCTTTCTGCCATCGCTTGCTTTGCAATTTTTCTTCCGTCCAAAAGTCCCCTTTCTGTTGCAAAAATGAAACCTTTATAGTCACACCAGTTTAGGGTATTATTTTTTTTTTCTCCTTCAGTCAGTTAACTCCAACCCACAATCTCAAACTTCTATTACTATTTTTCTCATTGATTCTCTCTCTTCTATCTTTGAAAAACCGAATGCTCAAATTAATTTTAGGATTCATTGTAAGGTGACAGTTGACAACTTCATAAACTTCCTAAAAGAAATTCTGCTTCTTTTGGAATCCTTAAATTTTGAGAGATGCTCGTGCGTGAAATTGAATTATTTTCTTTCACTCACCGATTGAATAAATCCTCACTTGACTAAATTGGTCTGTGAAGTAAACTCAAAATCTTTGAAGTCATTAATGGTGATATTCTACGAACAAAATCAGCAAGAACACTTTACTACATCTTAAACGCGCGTTTGGAACGCTTGAAACACCTCTGCAGGTCATTCATGCGTGAAACAGGGTCCATACCTAGGCGCAGTCCATTTAAGCATGCAACGAGGCTGTGAGCACTCCCAACACCCTTGTGCTGGTCTCAGCTGCAGGTTCATAGCCTGCTGCCATGGCCTACTGGTAAATTACAAAAAGCCCCTCTACTTTGGAAAATTCAACTTTTGCCCCACAAAAATTACAAATTGACCCCCTCTATTCAATTCCTGCACAAAACAATCATAAAACATTAAAACACCCCTATTTCACTTGAGTTTTTATGACAAAAGCATAGATTTAGAATATTAAATCATGCTTAATTTTAGCCCGATCAATTACTAAAAGGGCAAATATTTTACAAGTAGACTCACAAATTATTAATTAAAATATCATATAATTTTTCTTTTAAATGCTAATCTTAAACCTCAAATTCATTTTAAGGAATATAATTTGATTGACAAGTCTAGAGAATGAAACAAAATCTTCATATAAAATTAGTCGTAAAAGGGTAAGTTATAAATTAATTGTTGTTTTGGTGCTGAAAAGTTTGTTGTATATAAGTGTAAGCTTTTTATTGTAAAAAACATCATTCAAATAATTCAGCAAACACGTGGTTTGCATATCTTACAACCGAAATTTTAGTGCTGAGAAGTTGTATGTACTTATGGTTTCTTGGTGTATAAAACTTCATTCAAATAATTTATCAAACGCATGAATGATATAACTCAAGTACTTAATAGTTTTTTTTTTTTAAAAAAAAAAAAAAATCAACATTACAAAAAGCCATAGTTAAACGCATTCGTGAATCTCCCATAACAATTAGTGGCTTGACTAGGTTTGGTCTTTGATCTGCAATGGTAGATATGTTTGGATACAAAATAGAAATTGAAGTTCCTCTTTCAATATAAGAAGAGACACCCAGATAAAGTGGAGAAGATAAAGTTTTCTCAATGCTAAAAGAACACTGATATTATAAAATTAAATAAATAATAAAATAGGTATAGATGATATGTACTTATTAAAATAGAGTTTAATAAAATTAAATAAAAAGGGGTAATCTTGACATTAAGTGAAGTTTAAAAACAAATTAAAGAAATTTTAATTTTTTTATAGGGTGGACAAATAAAAGGGGTGTACATACAATTTTTAAGGAGTGGAAATATTGCTGCCCACTTGATTGAGCAAGATAAAGCACATGTGTTTCTTCCTTTTTTTTTTTTTTTTAAAAAAAAAAGAACACTATTTGGAGGGTGATTATTAAGAAAAGCCTATTTAGATATAGGAACTTGTCATCAATCTCATCTCAAATCTATATCATGCACAAGAAATCACGTCTAAGTTCATCAACTTGTTTGATAAACTTTAATTATTCTCCAACCATCAATCTTAAATTTATTGATTGGTAGATGATTATATACTAGTTATGTTAAGGGGTGGCAATTCGGGTTGACGAGTTGGGTTGGACACGACCCGATAATTTTTAACATGACATGATAAGTAAACGGGTTAAACTCACTCGACACGAACATGACACGATAATAAACGAGTCAACACGAAAATGACACGATAACCCATTTATTAACGGGTCGTTTAGCTGACCTATTTATGACCCGTTAGGCTGACCCGTTGACCCGTTTATGAATTAAACCATATTTAATATATTTAAATTTTAATTCACATCTAATAAAAAATAACGTTAAAATACTCAAATGCAATCCAAAACCTAAAAATACAATCATCCATGTTTCAAAAAAAAAAAAATACAATCATTCACAAATACAATCCAAAACCTAAAAATATAATCATCCACAAATTACAAATATAATCCAAAACATCCACACATTACAAATACAATCCAAAATAATCCAAAACATAAAAATACAATCATCCACAATTACAAATACAATCCAAAATAATTCGAAACATAAAAATACAATCATCCATAAATACAATCCAAAACATAAAAATACAAACATCCACACAAATGAATATAAAAAACATAGATGCAAACACACAAGAAAATCAAAGCAAAACCCTCTATTGTTAGCGTCTCTCTATTGTTATTTCTCTACAAGAGTACACAACAAAACCCAGCGGAGATGGCACGGCACGACAGCAACAGATCGACGACGCGGTGGGCGAGAAGAAGCTACGCAAAGGAGAACGGTAGTAGTACTGCGCAGCAGTAGCAGATCTGCAGATGCGCTGCGACTTGCAAGCAAAAGACGCTGCGCGGGACGACGAAGATGTCACGGCGCGGTGCAGCAGCTCTAGGGAGACAACGCGGCAGGCGAGAAGCTATGCGGAGGAGATGACAGTGGTCGGTAGCAGTGTTGCGCAACAGTAGTAGATGCGTTGCGAGCAGGCGGTGGCGCGGTGTTGCGTGGGACGATAGGTGAAGATACTGGACGGCGGGTGACAAGGCGCGGTCGCAGCTGCTCAAGCTTGGGTTGGGATGTTGGGTGGTCGGCAGTTGAGAGAAAATAGAAGAGAAAAAATAGACTAATAGTAATAGAGAGGCAAAGATAAAAATTAAATGTTAGGGTTTTGACTTTCAAAAAATATATATTATCAGTAAAATTACATAAACACCCTTTAATGTAAAATTACTATTTTACCCTCCTTAACGGGTCAACCCGTAACACGATTAAAGGAACACGAACCCGACATGATAACTTAATAGGTTAAACGGGTTGACCCATTAATTTACCCAACCCGTTAATGCTCAACCCTAACCCGTAATTATCGTGTCGGATTCGTGTCGACCCGTCGTGTTGGGTTCCAAATTGCCACTCCTAGCTATGTATGGCTTTGAAATCATCTCAAACATGAAAGATAGTGTTGTTAGGGGTTTGTACCCTATGAGCTTCTAATTTGTGAACGTTTAAATAAATAATAAATAAAATATGTTTTGTTTTATTCAATCTATGTGAATTTATATAATGTTTACTTCATACGAATATCATGTAATATTCATGATTACTTATGTAGTTTCAAACTAAGTATGTAAATGTTATATATAAAAGAATTTAGTTTGAGATTAATAATCTAAAGAGTCTATAGAAAGCAAACAAAGTTGAGTATTTTAGTTGTGGTAAACCTAAAGTTACGGTCCATTTCGTATTTGATACGATAATCTTATCTGAGATTGTTCATGTGGTGATATGGAAATAAAAGCACCTTATAAAATAGAGATTATATAAGACTAGACCACGATAAAAATTTATTTCTTATTAATATTCGTTAAACAAAGAAATTCATATTTTTCGACCTGATAATCATATATGGATTGATCTTAATCCTGAATGTATTATGGACTCATATTTGTTGGATCACATCTTTTGATTTACATGGGTGAAAGTGTTATAGATTTACGGTCAATAAGTTTCGTACTTTGATGATATGATTTAACAAATTTCTTAACAATGAAGTTTCAATTTATCGATACATAATATAATCCATGGAAAGTTCTTAACAAATTTCCTGTATACTAAAGAAGAAAAGACTCCCGCAACATATCCGTATTGACACTTGAGTATGCATTTGCAAGAAATGGTTGTTAATTAGACAAGTCTAATATGGGGCCGCACGGTGGATCATCATTAATGCATGCCTATTAATAACACTAGATTGTCCAATTATTATTGGGTTAATTACACAAAAGACCCTAACATATTTCAAAACTCTAGCCATAATACGAGTTTATCATTTATCACACAAGAATATTTTTTACCTGGTTTCACCTACGCCCATTTTATTGAAAACATAACATTTTGAGGATCTTTTAACATGTTAAAATTACTAGGACAAATCATAATCTAACACATCATTGCACTAATTTAAAAAACTAATTTATTATTATTAAAATTGAAAAAACAAAAAAAAAATTAAAAAAACAAAAAACAAAGATCCGGTGAAAATCTTTGCTTCCGATGAAGATCCGACAAAGAGACTAGCTGGATCTTCACTAGTGAGTCTCCCTACGATGGGAGGAGACGTGGAGGAGACGATCTCCTCCTCGTTAGGAGGAGATCGACAGATCTCATCCTTGCGAGGAGGAGATCATCTCTTGCACATAGGAGGATACTTGGTTTTTTGCCACCGTGGGTAGACCTGTCAGTGAAGATTCAGCGAGTCTCCTCGCCGGATCTTCAACAAAAATGAAGATCTTCACCGGATCCTTGTTTCTTTTATTTTTTATTTTAATAATTATATATTAAGTATTTAAACTATTTTTAAATTAAGTGTGATGATGTGGCATATCATGATTGGTCCAAGTAATTTTAAAATGAGAAAAAGGCCATATTACCCTAAAAAATCATCGCCAGTTCACTTGGCACCTGCTAAAGGGTATCTTGATATAGTGAAAATGTTGGTATCCGTTGACCTTGAAACACGTTTTGTTTGTGATAAAGATGAGAGAAACCCTCTTCATAGTGCTGCCATAAAGGGTCACATCAGTATCTTGAAAGAGTTGGTTCAAATAAGATCCAATCCTTCAGATGAGACGATTTTGCATTTGTGTGTAAGATGTAACCAGTTGCAGGCTATAGAATGGAGTCAATGCATCATGATGAGTTTCTGAATTCGAAAGATGAAGATGGCAAAACACTCTCTTGCATGTGGCAGTGGCTGAAAAGCAGATTGATTTTTACGTCTGAAACTAACAAAAATTAAGGGGGAAGGCAAAGTGAAACATACACTCATTGATTTCGATTGGTTTTTATATTCTTGTTTTGAATTGATTGTTTTTTAAAATCAAATATGCAGGCAATTAACATTTTGACTTTTATTAATGCATTAGAGGTGAATGCTCTTAATGCAAATGGCACTTTAATTGGAGCAATGACTGTAAAGGATATTCGTTCATCAACACATGAACTTTGGGTTGTTGAAGAATTTGATTGTTTAGAATTACTTGCAGAAGCATTCATATAATTGAGAGATGGGGCCGGGAAACGCACTCATTCTTGAAGACTTTAAATTAAGTTCCATGAGTTTTGGTATCATTCATTTTTGCGGTTGAGTGAGTTTGGGCCAAGTAGAATAAGGTATTGAAAACGTAAATTGAAAGGCAAAAGTTTAAATTTAATAATGATAAATGCAAAAATGGTCATCATCGAAAATTTTTCATGCCAAAAAGAATTACTTTTGGACAAATTGCCCCTAAGCTTTAATAAAGCACACCATCTTTAATTTAACTGGTCATTTTTTTTATCTCTAGAAGGGAGAGAAACCGGAAATGAAGAGAAACAAATCAAAACTATAGAGAGAAACATAAAACCGAGAGAAAAATAAAATATTAAGGGTGTGTTTGGATACATTTTTAAAATGGTGTTTTTGAAAAGTATTTTTAAAAATGAAAAACATGTTTTGAAAATGACGTTTTAAAAAACGATAATACGTTTGATAGTATTTTTTAAAATACATTTTGAAAAAGAAAAATAATAAAAAGTTGTTTAGTACCATTTTTAAAAGTAGGTAAAAATTAAAAATGCGTTTAGATGAAAACTGTTTTTAAAAATGACGATGTAACTGTTAGAGATGAGTGGTTTTACTTTTTGAGTTTTACTATACAAAAGAAAATGGTTTTTGAAATGATAGAAAACGAAAAAAATCATTTTTAACTTTTATCTTAATTTTTAGTGTACATTTTTTAAAACGTGTTCTTCATTTATGAAAATATATTTTTGAAAATGATTGACAAATACATTTTCGAGTGTTTTTCATTTTTAAAAATGAAAAACAGTTTTCAAAATGGTGCCAAACACAACCTTAACTTTTCCTTTTTTTAAGGCGGGGGAGATGGGATAAAATTAATAAAAAACTATCCATACTTTGTGCTTTAGGACAAAGGTGGGACTTGAATCCTTAACCTCTTAGGATCAAGGAAAGTGTTTAATCATTCCTACTTATGGGTGGTGCCAAAATATTAACTTAATTACTTTGAAACTTTTGACTAATTTTGACTTTTTTAAAGTGATTAATTTTGACTTTATATCTTGATTTTGTATAATTATATGTGCTTAACATATTAAATCTGCATGTTTAGACCATTGATTTGCTTGATTGATTGATTTTGTATTTCGCACAACATTATACAATGATATGGCAACATGTGAATTAACATTTATTTTGATTGTGAAAACATGCGTTTCCAGCATGGAAACAGCAAAGAAAACAAAATTTTAGAGAGGAAAAAGGGGAAAAGAAAAGTCAAAAGAGTTAAAATTTGAATAGGGCTAATTCAGTAAACATATTTACATATAGCTTAGAGGTAATTTTATCAACTAAGTGGCAAAATTTGACTAGAAAAGAAATTTTTTTAGGGATGGATAGTATGGAATTTATTACTACCAAAGTAGATACTTTCTTATACTAAAATTTTAAAATAATTGTTTTCATACTTTGGCTGCTCTAGAGAATTGTTTAAAAACTTAGTTGAGTAGGCCAAGTTTTCGACGAGAAATCGTGGATTGGCAAGAGGCCGATCCGATAACCCCCTAATTGGTGTTTTACTCAAATCAGGTGAGCAGTCACGACTAACCTCAAATCACCATGCTTTTAAAAAAAAAAAAAATCCCACCACCATGTTTCCCTCAACTAAGCCACTTGAACCTAACCCAAAACATGAAGTTCTAACATAAATCCCTCCACCAAAATTGAACCAGAAAGAGAGAGAGAAAGAGAGAGAGTTAGAAGAAATCAAATTTAATTGAAAAACATATTAAACCACTTGTCTTGCAGCAGCGATGAAGGAGGAAGAAAACTAGACCGGAGAGGTAAGATGGTGGTGGTGGTGGAGGTTGTGAGATCGGTGGTGTGAGGTGCTTAAAGTAGTGGTTAAATGGGGTTTGAAGGTGGGAGAGAGAGAGAGAGCAGTAGTGAGAGAGAGGGGTGGAGGTGGTGGTTTGAGAGAAAGTGAGAAGAAGAAAAATGGTATGGTTGGTGTGGAAAAGCTTATGTATATATTATGGCATATTATGTAAACACCCTTGAGGTTTGATAAAATTAATAGTCAAAAGTATCAAATTGGCCCCTAACGTTTAAAGAAATGTCAATGTCAATTTATGTTTTTAAATTTAAAAAATTATAATTCCCCTTAACCTCCCCCACCCCCACACCCCCCCCCCCCCCCCCCCCCCCCCCCCCCTCATTCCCACCCCCAAACAGTGCTCTCCAAGTACTCATCGATTATTCATCGAGTAACAAATTACTTGCTGCTTGTTGGGTCATCAGTCAAGCAACCAGTAGCGAGTTTTGGAACCATGCGCTAGAAAAATCACTTTTTTATAGTGAAAGCAATATAAACAATATCACTTTAATCAAAACAATAAAAACAAAACGAAAAATGAACCTATTTTTTTAGTGAAAATTGTCTAAAATTTGAGTTGTTCAATCGGTTGGAATTGATCATCAATACTTAGAACCCAATTCTCAATTCAAAGTGTAAATACCTTTGCTCGTTTACTCTGCTTTCTCTCTTGCTCTATATTTGTGTTTTTCGCTCTATTTTTGTCTACGTTTTCTTGTGTCTTTTGTACATTTGATTTTTACAAGGGTTGGTTTGATAATAAACCACCCACTCTCCCAGTTCCTTTTTAATCATATGTTAACTGCCAAAAGTAGGGGTGGGCGTTTTCGGGTTCCGGTTGGGTTGGGTTGAAAATCTCCCAACCGAATGTCGGTTGGGTTGAAAATTTTTCAACCCAACCCAACCCAATCAATCATTCAACCTAACCCAACCCAACCCAATAATTGTCGGGTTGGGTCGGGTTAAGTTGATCAGGTTGGCAATCAAAAGCAACCTTCCTTTCTTCTCTATTGCAGCCTCTTCTCAGTAATCCAACGAAACCTAACCTATAACAGCAACAAGAAAATACCAATTAAAACCAAAAAGACATCAACAACAACAACAAAAAATCAAACTAGTAAAAGATATAATATTAAATGTATTCATAGTTCGGCACCCACAAAACACACACAACTCACAATAATCTACACAGACACAAAACACATGCAAGTCACATTAAAAGATATAATGTGAATAGTGACAGTGCACTCACTGAAGATTGAAGAACAACAAACCTAAATCAAACTACAAACAACACTACAAACAAATCTAAATTACGACCATAAAGGTACAAACAATAGATACAAATTAATTAACAGAGAATAGTGTAAAAACATACAAAATCAACAGAGATACAAATTAATTAACAAAGATTAGTGTTAAAAATATAGAAAATCAACAACTTTCTTACTTTGTTTGAGAAGTAGTGACCAAAATCAACCAATGACCAACCAAAATCATCCAACAACAAAGTTCTTACTCTGTTTTAGAAGCATGACACTGCAAGGAGCCAACCACTAGAGAGGAGAAGCACAACGAGGGGAGAGCTAGAGGGAGAAAGTGCGTTCGTGTGATTTGGACCAGCGACTGGAGAAGCACAACGAGTGAGTGGATGGATAAAGCACGGCAACTAGAGATAGAGGGTTAGCAGCCGAGGAGATGGAGGGTATTACCGATGACTGGATCTGGATGCTTGGGTGGAGGAAAAATGAAGAGAATGGAAAAATTGAGGAAGAGCTGTGAGAGAAATGGAGAGAACGGCTAGGGCAAACACCTTTTTTTATATATAGTGTCAGGTTCGGGTTGGGTTCTCGGGTTACTCACATAACCCAACCCAACCCGAAAATAGTTCGAGTTCTTTAAATCCAACCCGTGTCGGGTATTTTAAATGTTATAACCTAACCCAACCCGATAAAAAACGATCGGGTTGGGTCGGGTTACTCGGGTTGGGTTCAAAATGCCTACCCCTAGCCAAAAGCAGTTGTAGTGGAAACTGATTGCAATTGTTAATGCTGCATGCTTAAGCAATTATTCTATTTTATCCAAAATTGATTCGAATCTTATACCTCGATTTAGATCATCTTGGGTGGACCTGACCCATGACCCAATAACCCAACATATTGACTGGTCACTTTTAGATCATGCATGTATTTCAAAGCTATGTAATTAGTAATACAAAAATACTAGTATAGTACTAGTAGGTTTCAATCAAATATCTCAACTTGTTTATCAGCCACTCCCATGTGCAAGATGGTGTTATCATCATCGCCCATCAAATTCGCAAAATTATTATGATCACCAATTGTTTCCACTAAGAACTTCAAAATCTCCAACTTGTTGTATCTCACACATAAATGCAAAATGCTCTCACCTAGATCAATCAAGATTCGAGTTGCCTAGGGTTTCACATCAACCAACTCTCTCAAAACACTAATGTGGCCTTTGATGGTTGCTATATGTAGTGGGTTTCGCCCATTACAATCATGAGCAAAGCACATTTTAGGGTTGTCAATATTTTCACAATATCGAGGTAACCTTTTGCAATTGCCAAGTGAAGTGGTGATGAATTTCCGGCATCAAGCTCTCCAACCAACTTAGGCTATTGATTTAGGATTTCCTACATAAATTCTACATGCCCAAGCATGGAAGCTATATGCAAAGGTGTCTCAGGATAACAACCCACCATAAATCTATCGAGAACAAGAGCATCTTCTTGAAGCAATTTAAGCAAGGAAATTGCATTGCCCCTTACGGCTGCTTCATAGATCATCTTTTCCATATTAATTTTCGTTGATTAGAGTGATTCTTAGCAATTGTTCAATATACAACTGCATATGATAAAAATGTAACCATACCAATTTCATAATAATAATAATAATAATAATAATAATAATGTAACCTTATCTTTGAATTAGTTAAGTTGTATGGTTCATATATAATCTTCAATTCAACTAGTTTTAGTGACACACATGAAATTGTTTCATTGACATTTGTATCTTAGCCTCTTCGTCTTTCAATCAGAGAGTAAATCGTGGGGAAAAAGGCAAACTGAGTTGTGCGGTTCACATATAGCTATCAATCACGGACATCAAGGCTAGCCCTGAGATTTTAGTGGCCCAGTGCAAAAAATTAAAATGGTTCCGTATGCTAATCTCCACTGTTTATCCCACTCGATGCGGGATCTCTGTCCAATTTTTTATTTGTATCTTTAGTTTTTTTTTTAAAAAGATTTTTCAATTGATTTTTAAATATTTCTTTATTATTTTTAATTGTTTTTATAATTTATTTTTAATTAATGGTATTTTAGTAGTTTTAATTGTTAGCAAGGATATTTTTTGTTAGGGTTTGTGCCCTAAGAGCTTGTAATTTGTAAATGTTTAAATAAATAATAGATAAAAATATGTTTATTTTATTCAATTTATGTGCATTTATGAAATGATTGTTTTATATGAATATCATGTAACATCCATAAATTACTTATGCAGTCTCAAATTAAGTATACAATTATTATATACAAAAAGATTTAGTTTGAAATCAGTAATCTAAAAATTCTGTTGAAAGCAAACAAAACTTGTTTGTGGTAAATCTGTAGCTGTGGTTTATTTTGTATTTGATATGATGATCTTATCTAGGATCGTTAATGTGACAACATAAAAATTGAGGCACCTTATATAATATAGATTATATAGGACTGGACCACGATTAATATGAATTGCTTATTAATATCTGTTAAACAAATAAATTCACATTTATTGACTAAATGATCATATATGGATTGATCTTAATCCTGAGTGTTTTATAAACTCTTATTTGTTTAGTCATATCTTTTAATTTATATGGATGAGACTGTTATAGATTTACTGTCAATAAGCTTCTTACTTTAAAGATATGATTTAATAAATAACTAGAAACATTCTACACAATAGTGGAATCCACTCCTTCTTGAGAGAAATAGATGAGTAGTTTTCTTAAGTATTTATTCGGGCTTTGAACAATAAGAGCGCTTGACTTTCTATATAAGCAAACGAAAGATAAATTCATAAGTTGTTATGAATATATTATTCATTAGAAAATCAATGGTACTTAAGGGAGCAAGATATAATTAGAGAAATATAATGAACTTTAATAAACTAGCTCTAATTATAAACTATTTGTAGAGGATCAAATTATGTAAAATGATTAAATCGATGAACATTGACAATTCAAATTATGTAAAACGTCTATAATTTTGAGAGTGTAATATTTAGTTTTAGTGGAGTAACTCTAAGGCTAATAATAGTAAATTATTAATTAAAGAATTTAATTAATAATTTTGATATTATTATACCTCAAATTGTAGGTCCACTTGGCCCCCTTGCTAGCTTACAACCACATAAAGAAACAAAGGGAATAATATCATTGGATTGTCCTATTATTAGTGTTATATATAAATTTTATAGACACGTTCACAAATTATTTAAATATTTATAATTATTTAATTAATGATTAATTATTTAATTATCTGTAGAGATCATGGTTCAATTCTAAATGGTGTCATTGAATTAATTATGATTTATAATCATTTAATTTAATGAAAATTAATTAATTAATTAATTGAAATAGTAATTTAATTTAATTGGAATTAGATTCCATATTAAATTAAATTAAAGAAATTTTAATTTAATAGGAATTGGATTTCATATTAAATTAAAAGTAAGTAGTTTCAAGTCAATAAAGAATTTGATTTTTTATTGAATAGGAATTAAGTCTTCAATTTACAAAGGAAATTGTATTCCTTGTTAAATTGAAAACTCTAGTTTAACATTATAAAAGGGTGTTTTATGTTGGTAACTATAGAGTTTTTTTTTTTTTTTTTTCATGGGTTCTTGAGCCAAAACTTCCATTGGTTAAAAACACTATATTGGCCCACCTCAAAAGAAATCATGAAAATCGTTTATTGATTTTTGCATAATTTTGTTTTATAAAAAGTTTTCGTGATTTTATTCTTCAAAATTATGCTCATACACAGTTTCTTTTATAAAAGTCATGGTAAATAAGATCAAATGGAAAAAAATCTACAAATCAAAAGGAATTAATTCAATCTTCAAACAATGTAAGATTCATTCTTATTAATTTAGTTATTGAATTATTATTACTAGCATCAATTGGATAAGTTTTTGTTTGAAAAGATTTTCAAAATCCACGTTTCCGCATTAATTTAAAAACGATTTTTCCCTTCATTTTTGTGTTTAATATGGTCAACCATCATTTCTAACATTTTTTAACTTTGACTAGGTAGATAAACTAAGATGTTAGAAATATTTGTTGAAATAAATTATATCAACAAGATTGAGTACCATATTCGGTAACCAAGTGGCCAAAGTGTCATCTATGAAAGACATCCAAGTTAATGGTTTGAATCTAACTGTCTACCGTCCCTTTTTGTTTTCAGGAAAAAAAAAATCCAAGTTAATGGTTCTAATCTAGCCATCTACCCTCCCTTTTTGTTTTCCAAAAAAAAATAAAGGCCAAGAAGCGGAGTAGCATTGAGGATTCAAACCCCAATTGGAGACCACCAACAAAAGGCTCCTTTACCACTCATGTTGTTCTCAATAATTATACGTAATTTGAAATTTATTTATATATTTACTTATAAACTAATTATAGAAAAATATTTGGAAATTAGTAAAATTTGAGACCCAAAATTTGAGGAACCGGGGCTGTTGCATCTTTCGCACGTGCTCATAACCGGCCCTAACGGACATCACATGATATGCTAGTTACTAGTGATATGTCGGTTAAACGCATGCATATAAATTCTAAAGTATATTGCTACTGTTATCATGAAATACTAGGCACACATATATCTATCCCTATTGGAAATTAGAATAATCACATAGAGAAAATTCTCCCAAGTACTATGACTTAAGACTTTTATGCTGCATTTAAACTTTCAAACAAAGAGCTAATCGTGGATAAAAAGGCCAACTGAATCTTCCCCGTTTATTCCTCAGTTGGCCCCAATTTTTTTATTTTTATTTTTTTTTATGTTCTCAGATTTTTCTCTCACACTATCAGCCACATACATCACGTTGTATATTAGTAGCTAGTGATGCGTCGTTTAAACACAGCAATTAATATGGGACATTCATATACATTTACCAAATTGCCTTAGTCTGAATCAGACATCTCCAACCTCACGCTTTATTATGGGAAATATATATATATATCTCATTGGATACGTCTGGGATATACATACACTTGATAAAAAAAAAAAAAAAATACGTGATTGTGTTTTAAAATGTGATTGTAATTTATTATGTATTACAACTAAACATGTGTTATTACAATTAGTAAATATGATCACATTGATCATAATCGATAAATAGTGATAGTATTTACTGATTGTAATCACGTATGTTTAGTTGTAATCATATATAATAAATTACAATTATGTATTTTAGAATGCAATCATGTATTTTTTTTTTTTGGGTCAAATGTATGCATACCTTAGATGTATACTAGAATGTGATCATATTTATAATAATCAACATATATATATTGAATCCCCTTGGGTATACTTGAAGTATAGAGTGACTGCATTTTAAAATTGTAATCTGACATGTTTAGTTGTAATCAGATCATATTTACAATAATCGACATGTTTGGTTGTAATCAAATCACATTTACAATTACAATTAAATGACTTAGATCGCATTTACAATAATCGACAGACAGAATCACATGTATTAATTGTTATTAGATATGTTTAGTTGTAATCAGATATAATAAATTATAATAAGCAATTTTAGAATGAAATCATATTTTTTTTTTTTTGTCAAGTGTATCATACAGCATGTGTATTATGAAATGTGCATACATAAATATATATATATTACACAAACACTCTCGACGTTTGTCAATATTACATAAATATGATAACTATAACCCTTTTTGCACTAATATCGATTGAGCTTTCATAAATTCAACAAAAACAAATCAAATGTTAGTTTTGACCATTAATTAATAACGGTCAACAGTCAATTGTGTTAATAAGACCAAATACATTTCTCCTAAAATTTTAATAAATGAATAATTTATTATTAATTTTTATTAAAAATTAATAAAATTAATTAATTTATCATTATTTTTTTAATAAAAAATTAAAATATAAAATTAATTAAAAAACGTTAAAAAGAAATTTCATTATCTTCTTCGTCCATCATCTCTCTTCTTCATCATCTTCGTCGTCAATCTGTTAGGCATTGTGCCCTAAGAGCTTGTAATTTGTAAATGTTTAAATAAATAATAAATAAATAAAGTTTATTTTATTCAAATTAATGTGCATTTATGAAATGTTTGCTTCATACGAATATCATGTAACATCCATGATTACTTATGTAGTCTCAAATTAAGTATGTAAGTGTTATATACAAGAGGATTTAGTTTGAGATTAGTAATCTAAAGAGTCCGTAGAAAGCAAACAAAGTTGGGTACTTTGTTTGTAGTAAATCTACAGCTACGGTCCATTTCATATTTGATACGATGATCTTATCCGAGATTATTCATGTGGTGACATGAAAATGGAGGCACTTATATAATAGAGATTATATAGGGCTAGACCACGATAAAATGAATTTCTTATTAATATTCGTTAAACAAAGAAATTCTTCTTTATCAAGTAGATGATCATATATGGATTGATCTTAATCCTGAGTGTTTTATAGACTCCTATTTGTTGGGTCATATCTTTTTATTTACATGGGTGAGACTGTTATAGATTTATGGTCAATATGCTTCGTACTTTGGAGATGTGATTTAATAAGTGGCTGGGAACATTCTACACAATAGTGGAATCCACTCCTTCTTGCAAGAAGCAGATGAGTAGTTCCCTTAAGTGTTGATTCAGGTCTTAAATAATAAGGGCGCTCAACTTTCTGTTTACGAGTAAACGGAAAGATAAATTCATAAGTTGTTATGGATATATTGTTCATTAGAGAATCAATGGTACTTAATGGAACAATATATAATTAGAGAGGTATAACAGATTTTAATAACCTAGCTCTAATTATGAACTACTCGTGGAGGATCGAACTATATGAAATGATTAAATCAATGGATACTAAAAATTCAGATACTGTAAAACATCTACAATTTTGAGAGTGCAACTTTAAGTTTTTAGTGGAATAACTCTAAGGTTAATAATAGTGAATTATTAATTAAAGAGTTTAATTAATAATTCTGATATTATTGGAGCTCAAATTGTAGGTCCATTTGGTCCCCTTATTAGCTCACAAACACATAAAGAAACAAATTGAAGAATATAATTGGATTGTTCAATTATAAGTGTACATATAAATTTATGGACACGTTCACAAATTATTTAAATAATTTGATTATTTAAATATTAGTAATTATTTAATTAATGGTTAATTATTTAATTATTTGTAGAAGTCATGGGTTCAATTCTAAATGGTGTCATTAAATTAATTATGATTTAGAATCATTTAATTTAATGAAAAATCATTTAAATAATTAATGGAAATAATAATTTTAATTGGAATTAGATTCCATATTAAAATTATATTAAAAGAGTTTTAATTTAATAGGAATTAGATTCCATATTAAATTAAAAGAACATAATTCTAACCCAATAAGGAATTTGATTCCATGTTGGATATGAATTAAGTCTTTCAATTTGAATAGAAATTTAAATTCCTTGTTAAAATTGAAGAACCCTAGTTTGCCAATAAAAAAAGATGTTTTTATGATTGGTAATGGTAATGGTGGTAGAGAAAAAATTTCTGGTTACTAGAATAAAAAATTTCCATTGATTAATCACCATATAATCATCTACTTCACAAGAGTCTTCAAAAGATTGTGCTCACACACAGTTTCTTTTGTGAAGAGTCATAATAAGGAAGATCAAGTGGTGAAGAATCTACGAATAAAAAAGGATCAATTCAATTTTAATGTAAGGTAAGATTCGATCTTGTTATTATAATTATTGAATTGTTATTACTAGCATCGATCGGACACGTTTTTGTATGAAAAATTTTTGAAATTCACGTTTCCACATTAGAATTAAAATCGAATTTTTCCTTTCACAATCACCCTCATCATCTTCATCCATCTTTTTTCATCATCATTTCCATCTCCATCACAAAATTAATCCATCAAAAAATCACCAAAAAAAAAAAAGTACTCAAAGTTAAAAAAAGAAAAAAAAAAAAAAAAGATATCCAATGAAAAAGAGAAAACAAGTCATACCCAGAGAGAGACCAAGAGTTTCTAATATTAATTTAAACAAAAACACCCCAACCGTTACTAATTGACGATCAAAATTAACAGTTGGATGTTTGTGATAAATTTATGAAAGCTCAAGCGATATTAATGCAAAAAAATATCATAATTATCATATTTTTGTAATATTGATAAATATCGAGGGTGTTGTGTAATTTACCCTTTCTAAAAATACTTAGGCATTGTTAGTATTTGCATACGATCGATTCCTCGTTTTTTGGGGCCACAATATGCCTTATAATAGCTTATAATAGTGAGCAAGGAGACAAAGGGAACATTTTTGCTCAACTAGCGTGAACTCCATTTCTCCTTTACAAATCTGGATCCTTTTTTATCTCAATTTTTTGCTCACCTATCCTAATTTTATAATATGTAATTATTATAATCAATAGATAATTAAAATATAATTATTTTTCATATTTATTTTTTTAATCATCATTCATATATATATATAAATTAAAAAAAGGATAAGGAGATGATTACTTTGGTTTGGACCCCATTGGATAATGTATAAAGTACTGGACCGGTACGCATCAATCTTACATGAGATTTACTCTAGGAAGTCATTAGTTGCACTCCTATGTATCTTTGCATCCTATTAAATTATTGCAATTAATGTTGATTTCTCCAAAGACAGCTATACCTTCAATAGACTCATAAAACGTTTTTTTTTTTTTTAATTAAAAAAATGTTTAATTTTTATTTTAAAAAAACATTTATTTTATTTTATTTGAAATAGCTAGCATATCATTTCATTGAAAACCAACAAAAGTTGGGAAGAAACCAAATACATGTATAGTAAAACCAGAGCACATAACCAAAGTTTGGAAGACAAAGTTACATCCATGAAGGCCCATAGAAATCTTTAATTGATGAAATATATAGCAAGGTTGGTGTAAACCCTCTATTTTAATTTTACGGATTCCTTAGAAATAGTTCCTAAATAACTATTAGAGACCTTAAATGGTCCATTGAAGCGTCTAAGGTTATAGGGAACCCTTAGAGATCGATTTAAACTTGATTGGAGATTAAACGGAAGGGTAAAATGCTGAATAAAATCGAGTAATTGTTTAATGTGATAAGAGACTAAATTGAAGATAAGTTTTAATATTTGTGGTCAAACTAGAATTGATCTAAAAGCTAGGGATGGAACAAATTTTTTAGGGATGTGACTGGCATTTTTAGAGTTGTTTGTGAAGGAAAACATGAAGCCCAAAAGTTGATTTAATCACAAAATAAAAAACAAATGACAGTCTCGTCGAACCAGAAAAAAGAAGAAGAAAAGAAGAAGAAGAAGAAGAAGAAGAGGGTGATGCCGACGCCGAGTAGCTCGCCGACCAACTGCAAGCCCACTTGAAACCGACGCGCACTTAACCAGAATCACGCCGATGTAAAACAGACCCGAACCAATCCTTCAGGCAAGGTAGAACCAACTACCGATCGGAGCAGAACCGAAGCTGACGAGCTACCATCCCAATCTCCTACAGAACTTGACACAAAACCAGCTCGATCCACGCCATTTTCGGCTTCAACCGAGCTCAATTTTAGCTCGAAACCAAGGCCTAAATGCAACTGAAAACGAACCAAAAAGGAGGCAGCAGATTGGAGAAGAAGTAGAGGGGTTTGGCCGGGGGAAGAGAAGCTCGCGTAGAGGAGAAGAAGGGGGAAGAAAGATAGCTCGAACCCAGCCCGAACCTCCACCAAAATCAGCTCCAAATAGAGGTCAACACGAAGGGAAAAATGATGATTTTGCAAGGAAGAAAAGGGGGTAAGTTGTTTAAGTTTTGAAATGGTTATTATTGATGATTTTGTTGGTGATTAAGTTGATTTCGAAGTGGATTTTATCACTATTTGTTTGTTGGTTGGTTTTGAGTAAAAATGAGTGAAAAATAAGTGAATTGATGTTTATTGGGAGCTTAAGAAACTAAGAAAATATCAAGAATTTAAAGAGAAATCAAATCGTACACTAAACTAGTTTGAATGGCGATTTCGTAAATTGACCCATAATTCATCCGTTGAGTGTTTGGATGACCCTAATGAGTTTAAATTGATGTGTTAAAGTTATTAACAGTCAAATATTAAATTAAGAAATCAAAACCAAGAAAGCACCTAAAAAGTAGTAGCGAAAAGAACACATTTTTAGCCTAAAACGCCTACCCGATGACTGTTCTTTCCGTACCGATACTTGGACAGTGAATAATGTTCGGCCTAAAGGGATCGAAATCGGACAATTTTCGTTTCAGACCTCCGAACACGATTCCGTTAGTGCCAGAACATCCCTAGGTGATAATAAATAGGTTCCAGGCAAAGAAAACGGAGCCTGAAACCTTAGAATCAATAAAGAAACCAAAAATGGAGGTTTACGCGTAAAAAGAGTCACTTGGGGGTGATTGTGTAATTTTAGTTATTTCGAGTTTCCAGAAGCTGACGCGAATGTAAATTTATGTATACATATGTTGTGTAGGTGACGAGCAAGCTGGTGGAGCAACGGAAGAGCGATAGGGAGCGTTTCGAAGCCTTCCAGAAAGGTATTCGAAAGTGATCGTTAGTTAAGGTGAGTGTCAAAATGATTTTTAATGAGTTTTGTGTTGATTTGATTTATGGATGAATGTTTCATGCATGTTTGAATATTTTGGTAAAATCGAAATATGATTTAAATTATAGTTGCATGGTAACGGATAATATAGTCTTTCTATTTTCTTTAAAACGATGATTTCTCGTTTTGAATTGTATATAAAATGAATTTTAGTTTTAAAATGATGAAAAGTAAAACCTATGGCTTACCCAAAAAGTATCAGAATATTACCGGTCTGGGTTAAGTACCCGAAGCGTGCATTGGTAGAGTTAGTAGTGTCTGTACGTCACTAACTATACTAACCATGGGAGGTACCCGTAAGCAGTCGTGTCGATCAGATGTCCGAGAGATTAGTCCAATGCACTTAAAGGGTATATTATTAGCTAGCTTACACTCGAGTGAGACAGAGTTCCGCTCTGTAGTGATGCAGCATTTTCGCTACTTGAACTGGGTAGAGAGCAATTCAGGATCCCGCTCTATACTAGGGTGTCATATGGCATGGGTTATTAGAGGTTGGCGGGAGCCGAAGTGGTTGGTAGGACAACTACGAGCAGAGTCGGATCATGTCCGTTTTTATAATAATAAAAAAGGCTGGTTGGCAGGACATCTACGAGCAGAGTCGGACCAGTTCGTTTCATAAAAAGGAAAAATTTTTAGAATGAAAACCCCACAACCATAATAGATCCGTTTATGAAATTGAAAACCGTACAACATGTATTTTATTATATTAATGCATGAAACTTAATTTAGAATAAATGAATTTGATTCAATCATTAAAACTATTTTAGGGAGGCTTTTATGAAAATATGGTTTCAAATATGTTAAATGACACTCATTGGGCTTTGAAAGCTCATCAAACATTTTTTGTGTTTTCCAATAAAACCTCCTCAGGCATAGGTACCATAGCTATGGATTACCCCGAAAAGATATCAGACAGCCGCGACGATAATGCTCATGTGATTATCTACTCTTATTTTTGTTTGATTTTAAAAGAAGTTGTATATTTTATTATCTCTACGTGGTTTTGTAAATATCCTTTTGTGATTAACTTAGATTTAAATTGTGTTTTGGAGTAAATTGATGCATAACATATGATTGTGTTGGAAATGAGTTTATAATTTGAAATGTGAAATTGTGGTTGTGGTTGTGTTGAAAAAATGAGAGCCTGAAAGTCTGTAGTTTGGGGAAATTGATTTGTGATATTTTAAAAGTGTTAAATTTTATAATCTGTAGGGTGGTAAAGTCTGAAAAACAGACAAGATGCTATCTAAATTTTTATAAAATGTTTTACAAAGGTTTGAAAAAAATAATAATAATAATTCCCTGCGTTTTCGCTGTTTTCGAAAAGGTATAAGAAAGAACACGGCTTAGTTCTGCGGAGATCCTTTAGTTGAGCGCAATGGCTAGCTGGAGGGTCACCGTAGGGTATCGACAGATCGCCTAGGCAAAGGGGTCTGTCAATTGGCCAGATGATATGCCAAATGAAACCCAAAACCGGGAATGGTTTGACAACTCTAGATTCAACCAACCCATATAGAACACCAATGACATCCCCTAATTACAAGTAGCAAAATAAAACAACCAAAGTCTAATCTTCCGAAAACAAAAACTACATCAACATGTAAGATTAATATCAGGATTTGGGATAATAAACAAGAAACAAGCGTTCCAAAATATAGTTCCCTAATAACCCGCAATATCAGGAATAAACTTCAAGAGCCTAAGACTGGAGGATGACAAGGACCTATTCTTTGCATGGCTAGGAAGGAATTTGAACTAACTCATCTCGACTCCTCTCTTAAGTCTAGGGGAATCTAGTGAAAACGTGATATTTCTTATGGGAATATGGAGTTTTATAAAAATTCTTTATAAAAATCATTGTAAATTTCATATTCACTTTATAAAATTTAATCTGAACAAATCGAACAGCTGTACATTTCTCGCTTGGACCTATATATTGAATATATAAAATTTCTAGAAAAGATATTTCACTTGTAAGACTATTTTAGAAACACATTTAAGAAATTTGGTTAATTAAAAATAATATGCACTGATGCAAAAATATTTTTACTTTAAAATAATATTAATGCATTTTGTCATCACCATACGACATTTTTCACGATATGCAATAATTTACATGAACTTACAGTAGATACCAAGAAAAATGGGTTTTAAAAAAAAGTGAGCGTTAATGCAAAATGAGTGGATATAACTTTTAAAAACTAAATAAAATCATTTCCTTTCGATAATAACTGGCATAATACAATACAAGTAATAAAAATAAAATCTCAATAATTTATATTTAATCATATCTGAAAATAATACTGAAATCACATATGTATTATTTTGTGTCATAATAAACTAAAAACATTTGTATAAAATCATTTTGCACATTTATAAAATCTCAATCTTCACTAATCTAGTACCCAAGGAACCTAGTCATACGTGGTGAAGATACTCTACATATACATAGAGCGAGAGATAACATCCGACTATACACGTGCTAGACGACTCTATAACTCTCCAAACATCTGTCATACATGTGTTGGACGACTTTCTAGGACTTGCACACGTGAAGCCTGATACCATTAGAGGAAAAGGTACAGTTCTGATATTCTAAAAATCTCATTTTAATCGTTTCCAAATTTCAAGTCATTTTTATATGCAAATTATATAATTCTACTTCTGAATATAAATATAATTCTTAATAAATCCCCCTTTTTCATAAATAAATATTCTATAATCAATAAATCAATAAACTAATTACATAATTTTTTTATAATAACAAATAAATAAATAAAATATGAAATTTAAATAATTATAATAAATCAATTTACTTAAAATAAATTATCCACTCATATAACTCATTTGCTTATTTCTGCGTATAATACGGATTCTCATTTGATTTCTCATAAACCTAGATCCATCCTAAAATAACATAAAACTCAATTTAGAACTTAAAGGAAAATTAACTAATTTTTTGGATTCCAATTCCCATTAAAATAAAATTACTTATCTGGATAAATCCAATATCCAAATATCCTGTTCATCCATCTGGAATTTTCTATTATTTTTCATCTCTTTATCTCGCTCACTGTCCTATTTTCTTTTATTCTGCTCGGCCAATTCTCTGTATTTGTTGTCGTTCTAAATTGCTTCTAACTCAATATATATATATATATATATATATATATATATTTACAAACGGTATATATCAGCCACTACATCTGAAACTCTCTTTCATTTAGACACGTGTCCCTTTTTTTTTTTCTCTCTCTCTTTCACATTACAGCACCAATTTTGGTCTAACCACCACTCACTCTGTGTCATTGCTATGCCGATTTTTCTTTTGTCTCTGTTATATTATCCTATTCTTACTTCACTCTCTCATTTCTCTACACCCATTTTGTCTCTTTTACTACCAATTTGCCTTTTGCTTTGATTGACTTCTCTTTCTTTTGTTTGCTTTTTGCTTGTCATTATTTACTTATATATCTATATATAATGGCCAGTCATTTTGTCTCTTATTAGTTCCTTTCATGCTGCCCGGCCATCTGATTTTTTTTTTTTTTTCTATTTCTTATTTCAATTTCACACTCAATTGATTGCATGATCCACCTGTCTACTGACTCAATTCATATATTTTTCTCAATAAAACTGATCCACGTGCTGCACGTACACATATTTATAAAAACAATGGGGACACTTGGTAATTCAAAAGGATTTGATTAATCCAATAAAAATGGACAATTGAGCTACAATTGCGTGGGCTCAATTAATCTCTTGGATTTACTAAAATTCGAACCTAGCTTACAAAATCCGTAAAGGAGGTTGAAACAATTGTATATATACAATCAAAATGAGGCTCCAGCTACCAGAATCTACAAAAAACAAGAAACCCAACTAGTTTTTAAGAGATGGATCTAGATATCATCTGGTTCCAACCCCTAAAAGCCCTAAATCAAGAAGAAAAGATGAAGAGAGGAAGAAGAGGATGAAAAAGAGAAGAGAATTAGGTGAGATCTAGCTTTAGGCGACCCAAAATACCCACTCCTCTACAGAGCACTTCTTTTTCTAGAGATGTCTCGAGAAGACACTTACCATCAATAAATGACAATTAAAAACGTGTAATTTTTATTTCAAAAAGAAAGTTTAATTTTTATATTAATAATGGAAATAAACTTAGAGAACATGAAGTAAATCTATCATTTCCATGAATGCAGTAGGATTGCCTCAGTGGTAGCAATCCACTTGACATGTTAAGTATGTCAAGTTCAAAGCTGATCCATCACTAAATAGTGTGGGAATTTTCTCCCAATATTTGTGGGATGCCCTCCAATTCTTTGTGGGTTAACCATTCCCGTTCTTGCAGTTGATCCTCGGACCGCGCTACGACGCCTATTGCTGTTGGTTTTATATTAATTAATGGAAATAAGCTTAGAGAGCTTGAAGCAAATCTACCATTTCCTTGAGCACAGCAGGATTGCCTTAAGTGGCAGCAATCCGCCTGACATATTGAGTATGCCAGGTTTAATGCTCACCATCACCAAATGGTGTGGCACTTTTGTCCCACTATTTATAGGTTGCTTCCCACTCTTTGTGGGTTGAGCTGATCCCTCAGTCGCACCACAACACTTATCGCTGCTGGTCTCAGTTGTTTCCAAAGAGTTGGTCCTAGTCATCCAAAAAAAAGGAAAAAAAATCTACCATTTCTTGCAATTTATGAGAAAGTCTTTGTTTGGTCTTAGTTTAGACCTAAACATACATCCAAATTCCTTAGTGGGTGAACAATTCCTGAGGAGACTTGTTCAGAGATTTAAACAACACAAATAACTGGAAGATATTAGAGCTTACATGTACTTAAGTTTGCCTCTCAGAAAGAGAAACTAGAGGGAAGGATCTACAAAGCAGCAATACTGGCAAGTTGTGTAGTAGTTTCACTAATAATTGCTTAACTTAATACAAGGAGATGTTCTAGTTCCTTGTAGAATTATGGTGTTGTTACACCCAGCCACCTTTGAAAGGTTGCAGACAGTTTTGACAAGTAAAATTAATTTTAGCTAACATCTTGAAGAAGGTTTCTGTTAGTTATTATAAGACCCAAAAACTTTAACTGATAGAAAAAGACTCGATATAGTATTTAAGACTTGAGGTTGACGTGTGACACGGCCTCTCACTGTAACGTAGACAGATAACAAATGTCGGACACATGCTAAATGCCCCTTACTTGTTATAACATGAGTAACAAGAATTCGAGATAAAGAGGGAAGAAATGGTTTGAATTAGAGATGTCCAAGCTCAGATATCATATTAGTTATTATCACACCTAAAAGTTTAAGCAGATAAGATAGGACCCAACTATAGTATTTAAGACTTGAGGTTGACATGTGATAGTTTCAACAACTATAACATGACTTTGAATGAGTTAGTATGAAATATTATTTGACTGAGTCAATATGCAATTGACCAAATTACAATTTAGCCTACTGGTTTGAAAAAAATTGTAGGCGAAGTTACTTTTTACGGTTTATTATGATTTAACCTACTGTTGTTATAGTTCCTCCGTTAAACTTAACCGTGAACAATGTAATTGTGTTAAAAAACCTAAATGCCCTTGTGCATCTTTTTGATTCAGTTGACCACATTAAAAAATTAAATAAAAAATAAATCAAATTAAAAAATAAAAATCAGTAGATTTTCATTAATTAGAAAAAAATTAAAAATTAAAAAATAAAAAAGATCCAATCTCTAGATTGGATCTCTACCATCCATCATATCAGATGGATGGTGGAGATCCAATCTAGAGATTAGATCTCCATAACCCACAAAAAATTGAAAAAAGCCCTTCAACATGGTCGACCACTTCTTCCTCTTTTTCTCCATCTAGAAAATCATCAACATTATTAACAACAAACGTCATTAACAACAAATCATCAATTATCAATCACCAAAAATCCTTCGAAAACCATCATCAATCACAAAAATCATCATCAACCCATTTGAAAATCAAACCAAAAATGAACCCAACATTAAATTAAACCAAAAACCAACAACAAATAATCATCAAATTGAAATCTGGGTCCTGAAATGAGCCCAGATTTATTCCATTCGAACCCAGATGAAATCTGGATTCATTTCAGATGGTTTCAAACCCAGATGAATCTGAGTTCTAGAACCAACCTACATTCATCTGGGTTCAAATCAAACCTAGATTCATATAGGTTTGTTCAAAACAAACCCGGATCCATCTGGGTTTGCTAGATGGAATATGTGTTTGTTTTAAACGAACCTATATGAAATTGGGTTCGATTTGAACCCAGATTAAGAAGAAGAAAAAGAGAAGAAGAAGAGAGGAGAAGAGGAAGAAAAAGAAAAGAGGAGAGCAGAAGAAAGGAAGAAAAAAAGAAGAAGGTAAAAAAAAAAAGATTATTTAATTTATTTTAAAGTTTTTATAGTATATTTTAAAAGAAAATTAAAAATAAGATGAGAAGATAATTTTGCTTTTAATGGAGGGGCTGTAGCAGTAATAGGCTAAATCGTGATTTGGTCTATGCAATATTATTTGTTTGTAGAATAATATCATTTGCTCATTAATCGCAATGCCTTTTTCCACATCATAATACAATATAGCATGAATTTCACAATATTTGTTGGTAGAAAAATTCCATCTAAGACTTATTTTCAATCTTCTCTACAACATGGAACACAAACATCCTCATCAGTCCTTATAAGTGCGCCTAATAACATCACTACTCTGTTTCCTAAAAGAATTCCTCTAACGTACGTCTTCTATGTACAAAGACGCGCACCTTGAATTAAGACTCGTTCAAAGACTTTAGACTATAAATAGACGATGGATTATATACATAAACCAACTTATATCCAAGTCTTACAATAAATTTGTATAGTTAAAAATGGACAGGGATATCTATGAAGCAGCTGTAGAGGGCAGTGTAACTACCTTGCGGAATCTGCTTCAACAAGATGCTTTGGTTCTTGATAGATCTCTAGCGGGTTGTCATGCCGAGACACCTTTGCACATAGCTTCCTTGCTCGGACATGCAGAACTTGTGAAGGAAATTCTCAACCGAAAGCCTGAGCTAGCGGGAGCGCTTGATGCTCGAAAATCATCGCCGCTTCACTTGGCAACAGCTAAAGGGTATCTTGATATCGTGAAAATGTTGGTAACGGTTAACCCTGAAGCATGTTTTGTTTGTGACAGAGATGGAAGAAACCCTCTTCATATTGCAGCCATCAAGGGTCATGTCAGTGTCTTGAAAGAGTTGGTTCAAATAAGATCCGATGCTGCTCGAGTGATCTTGATCGATCGAGGTGAGACGATTTTGCATTTGTGTGTACGATATAACCAGTTGCAGGCGATGGAGCTTTTGATGGAGTCAATGCATTATGATGCGTTTTTGAACTCTAAAGATGAAGATGGCAACACTCTCTTGCATGTGGCAGTGGCTGAAAAACAGACTGAGGTATGTCTGAAACGTTAATTTTGATCAACTTTTTTGTTCCTGTTTTCAACAGATTATATATTAAAATCAAATATATGCAGGCAATTAAGATTTTGACTACTAGTACTGCAATAGAGGTGAATGCTGTGAATGCATATGGCTTCACAGCATTGTATCTTTCAACACAAAGCAGAAGAGATGTAAAAGATTGGGAGATTTGGGAGTTGCTTCGACGTTTCGGAGCAGAGAATGCCAAGGACATTCGTTCATCAGCACATGAATTTTGCACCACGGCGATGGTCAGACCCCAAAGAGAGCATCCAATAACCAGGGCATTACAGTCCGAGAATAAAGGTTCTGGAAAAGATCAAAATGATTGGCTTGAAGAAATGCGTAGTGCCTTAATGGTTGCGGCATCATTGATTGCTACCATGGCATTCCAAGTGGGGGTAAATCCTCCTGGCGGTGTATGGCAAGACAGTTCCTCAGGCGACCCGCATGAACCAAGATCACTACCACACTGGGCAGGGGATTCCATTGTCGCTGATTATTTACCAGAGGCATATAAGCGGCTTTTAGGATTTAATACCACAAGTTTTGTGGCTTCTCTGAGCATCATACTATTGCTGATAAGCGGTGTACCAATAACGCGTAAGATTTTTATGTGGATTTTAATGGTGATCATGTGGATTGCAGTTCATGCAATGGCGTGCACCTATCTGTGTTCCCTAATGGCTATCAAATATTCGAAATACACAGCTATTGTTGCCAGGATTGCACTGTTAGTATGGTTTGGGTTGGCAGGATTTATTGTTCTTTGGAATATAATAAATTTTATAGTGAAGATGGTAAAGTCAAGAAGGCAACGAAGGCAAGGTTCTTCCAATATGGTCTGAACATTAAGTATTAATGGTGGGCATGTACTACATCCTAGTGAAGATCATGTTTCTAGCAATATATGTTGGAAATTAAACATGGTTTATATAGGCACAAGCATGCATGAATCATGGAGGAGTTTTAATTATGGATTCATCTGGAACTTTATATTGATGTATTTAGAGTATTCATGTATTTAGAACATTCATGTATTTAGATAATTTATGTCAATCAATATGGTACATGTATGTGAGAGTTCATTGTACGCTATTTATGAGAGTTTATCCGTAACTCTATCTTGAGTCCAATATATACCTATGTGGTGTAGTCATTTGAGCAGGTGTGAGGAAACTTGAATATTGAGACTGAATAGTGGTGAGACACAATATTGTATCAAGTTAGAAGAAAAGTTAATAGAAGTGTCTTTTCCTCCAAAAATATTTGTTTCTTATTGAATTTGAGTGAATTCTGACCATCAAGTTTCCAACAATATATGTTTCCAACAACGTGGATTTGATTGGTCACACTATCCGTGCTACATTGGAGGCTGTTAAATGTTCTGTAATATCGACCATGACGAATAGAATAGTCGAAGGCATGCAACACTCCAGCGAAATTTCCATGAACCCTAGCTGGCACATAATATATGGTACAGACAAATAGTGCTTCTTAATTCTAAGAAGGTTAATTTGTATTAGTTTTTCTTTTTTCTTTTTTTTTCAAATACAAGTTAATTTGTATTTGTTGTTTGTGCTTCTAATTAGTGGATCTATTAACGAATCACTTAATTTTAATAAGAGAGAATTTCAGGTTTGGTCCATCAGAAAACAAAAATATTGTTTTTACCAACCATTTTACAAAAATTCGTTTTTAACCTCTCAAACAAACTAATTTCTTCCTATACCCAAGTTACCCAAATTGCCCCTTAGTCAAATATTCTTTCCAAACTCAGATGAAATGTCAACAATACCCTCAAGCCTCCATAACCACTACTCTTCTTCTTTTCCTACGATTTTAGGCTTCTTCTTTTCCATCCCATTTTCGATTCTCTCATCATTATTGTTTGTACACCCATTCAACATTTTTGAATCCAAAAAACAGACATTCAATCAAACTTCATTCTCTCTAGCAACAACCCTCACATTCAACATTTTTCTCCAAGTTTAAAGGTATGTGATTGTTGTTGGTTGTTTTTGAAATTTTTTGTTGATAATGCTTAGTTGAAAGCCTTAAAAGTGATTTATGGTTGTGATTTTATCATATATAAGTGTGATCTGCAAGAAACCGAAGGAAATCAAAGAGCCCGAAAATTCTGGTATCGGAACCGGGTTTTATGGGGGTATAAAACCCGGTTCCGGGTTTTATGCCACCATAAAACCCGGTTCGGGTTTACCCGGGTTTTATGGGGGCATAAAACCCGAAACCCGAAACCGGGTTTTATGCCCCGACCGGGTTTTATGGGGGCATAAAACCCGGTTCCGGGTTTTATGCCCCCATAAAACCCGGGTAAACCTTTTTTTTTTTTTTTTTTTTTATCAATTATTTTTTTTTGTTTTGGAAGTTTGGTATTGATAGTTAGAGTTATATACGATAAGATTTAATTAGATTTTAATGGATTTGGTTGGTTTTGGCTTGAAAACTCGGTTGCGGGTTTTATTGTATATTAAAACTCGATTTTGTTTATGATTTTATTTATTTAATTTAGCAAATAATATTTAGAAAATATTGAATTAACCTTAAGTAATACAATGTTTGATAATAATTTAATTACATTTGAAACGTTTAATAAATATTTTTTTTTTTGTTTTTCGTGCAAAACAATTGGTTATTGAATATTATGTGAGTATGGATAAGACTAATTTATTTCAATTTTACAGAAATGAGTGAAGTGACAATAATAATCAGATGCAACGGAGAGTGGAATGGTAATAATTATGTTGGGGGTGAGACGTTCATGATGGGAGCCCCGACGAATGTCAATTTATCTCGTTTGGTGGACTTTGTTTACATAGTGACTGGCATTGATAGAAGAATATGGGACATCCGTTTGTATTATTTACTCGGAGTTAGGGGAATGCCCGCAGTTAAGATACCTATCACGACCGATCTTAGTGTCCGGGGTGTAATTTCGGACAACAAAGCTGATTATAGAGAGATTTATGTTGATAAGAATATAAGAGATTCTGCAGTTATCAGTCCTACTGTCCCTCCACATACCACCACCCCAATACAAGGCGTAGGGCATGTAGAGAGAGATGACGATAGATTTGTAAGTCCGGCTACGGCTGGATATCAAAATTGTTTTACTTCCTATAGTGGTAGTAATCAAGTTTCAGCTTCTGTCGCTGCATTTACATCCATAGAAAGTCCAATGTGCCACATTGATTATGATAGAAATGATGGTGATGATGAAGATCGGGACACAGATAATGATCGTGATGAGACATCAGAAAATGGAGATGATGACGATGAAAATGGAGATGATGACGATGAAACTGCAGATGATAATGATGATGGAGAGAATGTGGAGTATCCAGAAGTTAGATTTTCTGGTTCACAATTTGAAACCAACCCTTCACAACCATACTGGATTGTTCCCGGTACAGAGGACTGTGAAATTGAGACTACTTCAACCGCTATGTCGACTTTCATCCAACGTGATACATTATATCAAGGTGCATTTTTTGATAGTAAACATGAATTGAATGTGGCTGTTGGAAAAAGTGTTCTTAATTCAAGATTTGAACATAAGGTTAGACGTTCGTGCACGGTTCGATATGAGGCCGGGTGCAAGGATTTAACCTGCAGCTTTGAGGTCCGTGCAAGATGTAGAAATGGTGGTTCGATGTGGTATGTATACAAGTATGTACCGGAACACAAATGTTGTCAGGACGCTTTCGAGGCACATAGGCGAAGTGTGAAGACTGTTGTCATAGCAACATTGTATCAAAAAAAGGTGGGACTTGATAGTATTACCCCTCAGGTTTTGATTGCAGATATGTTAGAGCAATATGGTGTGCAGATTATGTACACTAAAGCTTGGAGGTCTTTACAATATGCAAAGAAACTATCATATGGGAAAGCGGATGAGTCATTTCAACAGCTTCCTCGGTACTTTCATATGTTAAAAGAAACAAACCTTGGTACAGTGACGGCAATTAGGACGGATGAAAACAACCGGTTCTTGTATTCATTCGTTGCACTTGGATCCTCAATTGAGGGTTTTCGATCTTACATCAGACCAGTTATTGCTGTTGATGCTACCCATTTGAAAGGTGAATATAAAGGGGTGATTTTTGTAGCTGCAGCCAAAGATGGGGAAGAGATGATTTATCCTATTGCTTTTGGATTTGGCGATGGAGAGTCGGACGGTTCATGGACTTGGTTCTTAAGTAAATTACGAAACGTTATTGGTGGAATGCATCATTTGCCATCAGATTTGATTATCGTCTCCGATCGTCATAAAAGTATTGCGAATGCAATGAGCATCGTTTTTCCTGAAGTCCCACATGTGTTTTGTTTCTTCCATTTGAAGCAAAACCTAAAGCAACAATGTAGAAAACAACCCGATGTTTTGAAGATGTTTTACATTGCAGCATATGGTCATGATAGGGAAGAATGTGAAAGATATTTAGAACAAATTCGACGGGTATGTCCAAAATTGCATGAAAAATTGGTTAATATTGGGGTGGCAAAGTGGTCACGTGCATATTCTCCAAAAAGAAGATATGGCATGATGACTACTAACATTGCAGAATCACTCAACAAATGCATGATGAAAGCACGTCGATTGCCAATAACAAGTGCACATGAATTTCTGAGACATATGTTACAGAGATGGTACAATGATAGACGTGTTCATGCTGAGAAACTCAGATCCTCAGTGACCAAAACTGTGGAGGATCATGTCAACTCGATGGCTAATCTGTCAACGAGTGGCACGGTATTTGCCATTCAAGAACCAACCAATTTCGGAGTTGCACATGAATCAGGCTATGGGTTTGTTCAGCCTTTTCAGCGATCATGCAGTTGCAATCGTTGGGACCTAGATCAGTTGCCATGTCATCATGCAATTGCTGTTGCCAGGTATCGTTATTGTACTTTGTTATTTTTCATTATTTAATATAATACAGTAACACTCTGCTTTTGTCATACATATCAGGTTCACTGGTGTTCACTATTATACACTTTGTCATGATTATTATAGCAAAGAATGGCTTAAAGCTGCATATGCACGTCCGATCAATCCTGTCCCTGGGCCAAAAGATTGGCATGTTCTTGCGGAAGTAAAAAGTATGATTGTATTACCACCCGAAGAAAAACGACAAGCAGGTAGACCAAAAGAGGCGCGAATTCCTTCAGCTGGAGAAAGTCGTAGGAAGAAAAAATGTGGAAAATGTGGTGAAATGGGACACAACCGGCTTCGTTGCCCTAACCCCCCTATATCAGGCATCGGAGGGACGAGTGGAGAAGGTGCTGGGAGCAACGCTGAAGCTACTGGAGGTGCTTCGTCGTCTGCCGCTGTTATGGGACCTGTTAGGACCTCTCGAAAATGTCGTCTTTGTGGTGCGACTGGACACACGCGACGTCGATGTGATCAACGGTTTCCTATTCCACCCTCAGCGGATGATGAAAATGGTGGTAATGATTTACAATGAATATGATGGTTGGTATGTAACGCAAATGTTATGAAACCCGGATAATCAAAAGAGGTATTTTTGTAAACAGAAGTTTTAGTTAAAAATTTCTATAAGCACTCGTTGAGCTTTCATTACTTATTGTTTTCTTATTTTGTTTTAAAAACCTCTTCAGGTGTTGCCGTGGGTGATGGAGAAGGGATAGCTCCTCCAGAAGTATAGGTGGGCGTGACACAACAATGCTGCCATATAATTCATATTTTGCATATTTTGTAGCTTAAAGAAAAAGGATCGTAAATCGATTTTTTTGAGTTGTCATTGAGTGGTTCATGAAGTTAAAGTTTAGTTTTTAAACCATTGTGGAAGGTTGTGAATGAATTGCTTTTTAAATTCATGTTTTTGTTTTTGATGAAATAGATAAAAAATTGGAAATGTGATTTAATATGCTTGTTTGTGGTAAAGAAGTTGAGTGGTGATTGAGAAATATTTTAGAAGTGTGAATTTCCCTTTTACAGGTTTTGGAAATGTCAAAAATGCAGCTGTTATGCTGCTGGATTTTAGTTTGAAAAAAAGTGAGATTTGGATTTTAAAATGGAATTGAAATTTTAGTTTTAAAACGAAACCAATCCAACTATTTTTGAAAAGTTTAAGGGTTCGCTCTGCAAATTCTTTTTAGCTCGCCAAGTGTGAAATCCGAGGTTCCTCTACGAATCTAAGCTACAAGGTTTTGTATTTTTAAAGTTGAATATTATTTTAAAGTATTTTGGACATTAGAAAAGCAAAATTCAATTAAAAGTGTGAGATAAAATTCATTTAACAAAACTGGGTTATAATGCCTATTATAACCCATTTTGATATATATCTCCATATTTTGGTGTTTTTGTTTTTTTTTTTTTTGTGTGTTCAAAGGCTCCAAATTATGTTCAAATGTCTTTGATTTCATCAATTTAACTTAATTGGACATATAACTTATAAAATTTGGCGAAATCATCACATTCTAATATAATGTGGTTTAATGTTACTATATAAGGGATTGTACAATATTTCTTTGATTTCATTGAATATATTGTATTGTACGAAATGTTAGTCTAAATTTGAATATTATCTTAAAGTATTTTTTGGGAAGTTTTGGACATTAGAAAGGAAAAATTCAATTAAAAGGGTGGGATAAAAATTCATACTAAAATGTGACGATTTCGTCAAATTTTATTAGTTATATGTCCAATTAAGTGAAATTGATGAAATAAAAAACATTTGGATATAATTTAGAGCCTTTGAACACACAAAAAAAAACAAAAACACCAAAATTTTGGAGAAATATATCAAACCGGGTTAAATGCCCATTACAACCCGGAACCGGGTTATAATACCCATTATAACCTGGTTTCGGGTTATAATGGGCATTATAACCCGGAACCGGGTTATAATGGCCATTATAACCCGGTTCCGGGTTATAATGGGCATTATAACCCGGTTCCGGGTTATAATGCCCATTATAACCCGGAACCGGGTTAAATAGGCCATTATAACCCGGTTTCGGGTTACAATGCCCCATTTAACCCGGTTTGATATATTTCTCCATAATTTTGGTGTTTTTGTTTTTTTTTGTGTGTTCAAAGGCTCTAAATTATATCCAAATGTTTTTTATTTCATCAATTTCACTTAATTGGACATATAACTAATCAAATTTGACGAAATCGTCACATTCTAGTATGTTAGTCTTAATGTTACTATATAAGGGATTGTACAATATTCCTTTGATTTCATTGAATATATTGTATTGTACGAAATGTTAGTCTAAATTTGAATATTATCTTAAAGTATTTTTTGGGAAGTTTTGGACATTAGAAAGGAAAAATTCAATGAAAAGGGTGGGATAAAAATTCATACTAGAATGTGACGATTTCGTCAAATTTTATTAGTTATATGTCCAATTAAGTGAAATTGATGAAATAAAAAACATTTGGATATAATTCAGAGTCTTTGAACACACAAAAAAAAACAAAAACACCAAAATTTTGGAGAAATATATCAAACCGGGTTAAATGGGGCATTGTAACCCGAAACCGGGTTATAATGGGTATTATAACCCGGTTTCGGGTTATAATGGGCATTATAACCCGGAACCGGGTTAAATAGGCCATTATAATCCGGTTTCGGGTTACAATGCCCCATTTAACCCGGTTTGATATATTTCTCCATAATTTTGGTGTTTTTGTTTTTTTTTGTGTGTTCAAAGGCTCTAAATTATATCCAAATGTTTTTTATTTCATCAATTTCACTTAATTGGACATATAACTAATCAAATTTGACGAAATCGTCACATTCTAGTATGTTTAATAATTGATTTCAAGTTTTATAAACAATCATTTTTTCCTTAAAAAACATGTAATATTGAACTACTCCACAAGAGGAATCACTTAATAAATATCATTTCATTTATTAATTATGACATAATTTTTGATTTTGAGTTTTTGAATTAATTGAAGCACTTAATATAAAAAGTGAATAATAAAAATGATTGATTGAAATTTTTATTTGATTAATGGAATCAATTAATAATTATCATTTCATTGATTAATGGATTCGTAATTTTTAATTTTGAGTTTTTGAATTAATGGAAGCATTTAATACGAATGATTGATTGAAATTTTTATTTGATTAATGGAGTCACTTAAAAATTATCATTTCATTGATTAATTGATTGATTGAAATGCATAGTATTTTATTTTTGGTTTACAATGCATAATAATCTAAATGATTGATTGAAATTGCATCAATTTATTTATATTTTATACAAATGATAATAATCATTCAAACACAACATTTCCCTTTTCATCTAATATCCACCGTCCATAATCGTCAATTACATATTGTGCTGTGGAATACGTATATATATCATACGCCATATCCTTCCTTATTCTAATGGCATCCTCCTTCGTTTGGTGCGACTTCCATTCATGATCCAAAGACTTGATAAGATCGTGGATAAACATCGCACAATACGCTCCACAACTGTTGCTGCATAAATATGAAGACATATTAGATGATTATTAAAAGTGAATAATATTCAGACTATGTTTTAAACAAAAGTGACATCTACCCGTCAACTTGCTGAGGCACATTTTCTATATTGACACGTGCCACGTCCCATCTATTTTCCACAGGTGGTGTAGGTCCTTCGCTTTGCTCATAAAATCCAGGAGACCGTAAGATGACCGACATAAAAAATGCAAGCGGCTGCAAGACTTGCCTCCATTGCTCAAAGTTGATTGCTTGCATAGAATCATACACCACTATCTTCTCCTCCCTCAGGCACACCTTACAAACGACCCAATGCATCTGAGATAAACAACAAGGGAGTAGCACCTACATTTTCAAAACGTTAATCGTATAAGACCAATGTGAAGGATAAATTAAATAAAAATTAATAATATACACATAATGCAAAAATTATTAATTCTCCAATCAAACTTACATTTTCTGCAGATTTCCAAGACATTTTACTGTCAGCCAGGCCGGTAGCACAACTCTGCCAAGAATTCGGGACAACTGCTGTCAACGGATCAAACTCTTTATTCAGTGCGGTGTATTCAGCATTGAAAACGCGCACTATATCCGCCTATAATCATTAAAATTAAACATGTTATTTTCAAATAAATTAAATTAATTAAATAAACACGATCTCAACCTGTAACAATTAAAATGTAAATACTTACAAAAAAATTTGTCCCGTGGACTGCGTATCTACAATCAGTTGCCTCGTCCCACCACCCGCAAACTTTTGCTTTTTTCCTAAGGCAACTCAAATACGCATCAATATGAATCCCCGTCAACCACTCATTCATATTTTCGAGAGTACGAAGCATATCCGGGGTGCATGGCACCGGATATCCATCAATAGTGCGCCTGAAAAAAAAAAAATTAGACTATATTTTATTACATTAGTAATCAAATTAAGATAATGTAATATTATTTTTTATTCATACCGGAGATTCAAAGAAGCAGCTTTGTACTGTGTGTAGACATCGGGTACAATCTTCGCCACCTGCTCTGTCATATCCTCCATCACCCGCTCCACCACTTTCTTTGATTCTTTCTTTTTCTTTTTCGGGGGTATGGGATCCGTGTATGGCGTCCTACAAGATGCTGATGGCTTAATTTTTCGCTTGCATCGCTCATGGATAAGCCCTCCCTGTAATTTAAAACAACTCACAATTGTAAATTAGATTTTTAAACTTAATACGTAAGATTATAACGTAAAATAAATACAAAATATACCTGAACATCACCGATGTCTATATCTCTCACCGAGTCATCGATGTGATGATCCCTCTCAGCTCCTGAGTCATGCACCTGGATAGTCGGGTCCTGATCAGCAATGCTATGATCCCTCCCTAATCCAGAGTCATGGATAGGGTCAGCAATGTGAGGATCCCTCACTGATCCTGAATCATGGACATGCAGGTCATGATCCTGGTCCCGAATAGAGCTCTCAGCAACATCATCATCCGTACGCCCACTAATCTATAAGTGGTCTTCAACTCTTTGCAATCTCTTATCCAATTTTTCCAACATCCTGTTCTGTGATTGCTGCAACCCGACTATATGCTCCAATAGTTTCAGTATCTTGCCCACATTTGTCTGCTGAGGTACCTACATAAATTATAAATATATAATTATATATCATTTAAACAAAATGTAAAATTATAATGATATAAATTATTATATACACCTAATGTAAAATATAAATTATTTTTATATTTATATCATTTATATATAAATATAAAAACTATATATTTATATATAAATGATATAAATTATTATATACACCTAATGTAAAATATAAATCAAATATAAATTATTTAAAATCAAATTCATACTCGATGGTGAGATGGTCTAACCGGCGAATTGCTCCCCGGTCGTACATCATGCACACTTTTCGTTCTCGGCTCCCTCTCTTCATCCTTATCCTCTCCCTCCTCCTCCTCCTTCTCTTTCTCCTCCTCCTCCCTATTTAACCTACTCTCACTCACTGTTTGCTCATCATCATCATCACCCTCATCATCTTCACCCCCTCCACCGCCACTTTTCCACACTTTCTCTCCAACCAAATGTTTGGCGTTGAAGGACCTCCAATAATCCATCTCTCCCTCATCATCAGTGGGCACAAGAATCTTCTTCGATGCAATACACTACAATACATGTATATAAATATAGTTAGCATAAAAAACGCAAAGGTAGTAAACAAATTAAAAAAATTTAGATTAATGTAGACACTTACAAAGTGAAGCTCATTCCTCCAATTATTTGCATCATTTCTAATCCGCTTATTACAATGCCAATTCCTAAACCTTGGCAAATCCACATCGCCTGGTATTCTGTTCCCTACTTTATTGTCTAAGTATGGGAACATTTCAACAAGCCACCACTGTAATGCATATTAAACAAAAAGAAATATATATCATTACAATATAAAAATAAATATATATTTAAACAATTTTTTGTTAATTAAATTTGTGAAAGTTTAAAAAGCCAACAAACAAAAAAAAAGTGTTGCTTTGACATGGTGGGTAAGTTAAATTGAATGCCTAATTTTTTTTCCAACTTTTTAGTTAATTAATTTGTTTAACATGAATAATATTATTGATTTTTCTTGTTTAATATTTTAATTATAAAATACATTAAAGTTTGACATTGGTGTAATATTTTAACAATGTTTAAGAGTGATATTTAATTAGCACTTCCGCTCACATAACAAAAGTGTTTGCGCATTTTCATTCTCTTAATGGTGACTTTTTAAAAATTCTACTAAATACATTTTTTTAAACTTTATTTGAGTAATTCATTTCGAAATAAATAATTGAACTAATGTTTTAGTTATGCAAACAAATTAAGAACCATGAATAAATATATATTTAAACAATTTTCATTCATAATAATAATGAGCATATAGTAAGTGTTGTACCTGAAATGCCCAAACAAATCCGTATAGATTAACCGTCCGTCCGTGGATAAGGCGTTCCTCAGTAATCACCTGTCTGAGGTGATGGAGAAGTATACTATATGCCAATGTACCCCACGGGAACGCATTCCACACTTCTACATCCTCTATCATGACCCACAACGCCTTATCCACCCCTTGACGCTCATCTAAACCATAAAATAACTGGAAAGCTATGACTAAATTAGCCAACTTCAAAGTGTCATCAACATCTAAATTCGCCCGTGACTTGATCATTAGTACAATAGCTTTCACTGATGGTGGACTTCCTTTGAACAATCTCCACAAAAGACTTTTTTTATCATTTTGTCGTGCCTTTATCGTATTTACATCGATTCGCCCGAATTGCAGCCCTGTTACCAATAAAAATTCCTGCTTTCCAAATCTATATGGTCGCCCTCCAATTTCAAACCACATCTCATCAGGGCTAGCACGAGGGATTTCTAACTCCCTCGCAAGAATAGTTGCAATCAAAGAGCAAACCAACAACTGATTATGAGAAATTTCCATAAAATGTCTAAATGGAGTCATGCCCAAAAATTGCTTCAGGAGTTCTTTTTTTTCAAGAGCTGCTTTTAGACCAGCAATCTCTTTGAAGCTGCAATGTGTACTCAATGACATATCATCGGGAATAACCTGTGAACTCCATTTATAAAGGACCTGCATCTATACAAAACAAAAAAAATAATTGTAATAACATTAATTTAATTGACTATTTACTTTAAAATAACACTTAATTATTATTTTTTTGTCCTCTTTTCATTAATTTATAAATCTAATTTTAATTAACAAATTAAATTAACATATTACAATTACATTGATTTAAATTCAAAATTTAATTAATTAATTCTTCTTATTTTTTATATTTCATTTACTTATTTTTATTTTTGTTAATTTTAATTTTTATTACTCACATTTATTTCATATTTTTATTTTAATTATTGGAATAATAGATTACATTTCATTTATTTCTAACTTTATTAAATTTTATAATTTATTTAACTTAGCTTAATGAACCAATAATAATATATTTATTAAATAAAAAAAAAAAAACCTGGGTTTAATTATGTATTAAACCCGGTTTTGGGCAAAACCGGGTTTAATGGATGGATTAAACCCGGAACCGGGTTTAATGGATGCATTAAACCCGGTTCCGGGTTTAATGGATGCATTAAACCCGGTTCCGGGTTTAATGGATGCATTAAACCCGGTTCCGGGTTTAATCCATCCATTAAACCCGGTTCCGGGTTTAATGCATCCATTAAACCCGGAACCGGGTTTAATGCATCCATTAAACCCGGTTTTAACCCAAAACTGGGTTTAATGCTTCAATTTAACCCGGTTTTGTGCAAAACCCAACCTCATTGTCTTCTTCACAAACCCAAACCTCCATTTTCATGTGTTATCCACCAAAATCCAACCAAAACTAATCTAATCTAATCATACTAAACTAATCCAACATTCATAACACAAACAAACTAAATCAACACTCAAAAATTTCACATATAGAACTCAAACTATCAAATGCTTACCGTCGTTAATGGAGGCGGTTGGAGGAGGTCGGCGAGCGGTCGTGCATGGGCGTCGGCGTGGGCGTCAAGGTTGCAGGTCGGCGTGGGCGTCAAGGTTGCAGGTCGACGTGGGCAGTCGGGCGTGGGCGTGGGCGTCGCCTTGGGCTGTCGGCCGATCGGCAAGGTTGCAGGTCGGGCGTGGCGCTCGGCGGCGGTCGGCGGTTGGCGGTCTGCTGAAACCGGGTTGCGATGTTGCTTTGAAACCGGTTGATTTTGCTTTGGATGATTTTGCTTTGGATTTGTTTGGTTGACCAGTTGTTGTGCTTTGATTTGTTGTTGTGCCATTTCAATAGGTGGGGGTAGTTTTGTAATTTCGTGTTGATTTTTTGTTTTGAATTTTAGAAAAACAAGAGTGGTGTATGGTTAGGGGTAAAATGGGTAAATTGGGTATAGGAAGATATTAGTTTGTTTGAGAGGTTAAAATTGAATTGTTATAATTTGGTGGTCATATATGATTTTCCAGTTTTGTGATTTGGTATATTTGGTATTTTTCACTTTTAATAATACTAATAATGTAATGCTCGTTATTATTTTTAGGGTTTAACTATTTTACCCAATTATTAACCTTATCTATCAATTGGAGCTTTTAGATTAGTTGTAAGAGTGGTTATTGAAGTCAAACCATGGACTCCAATTGGTGGGTAAGATTGGGGAAGGTTGTTGGAATAAATTTAATAGGTATAAACCTATACCAAAATCTAGAAACTTATATTAAATCATTAAGAATTGTTGCAAGGAAAACATACCTGAATCCATATTGATAAATTTGAGAAGGATTGAGTCTTCCACAGCCAAATCACCTTAATAAGCTCTATAGTTTTCTTCTTGAATGGGAAAGGAGAAAGAGAGCAAAATATATTGTCTATTGATTTGACTTGGGGACCATAACCCTTTATAGTATTCTTTATATACTAACCTAATTAGGTTCCCATTAACCCTAATTCCATTAGTATTGGGTTTCTATACACTTAAGCCCATACCAAATGGATATTTGTAGAGCCCAATTAATAGATCACTTATTTGGCCCTATTAAAATTGATAGCTTATAACATAATTGTTATTTAATATGTAAGCCCATAATAAGAAATATTAAAAATCCCAACAATCTCCCACTTGGGCTAAATATGTTTCTTGAAACAATTATATTATCTATAGTCTTGAGTGCGCACTGAAAAGCTATCTATTCTGAAATATCCCCTTAGTTATAATCTGGTCCATCTATTATATTAGTACGAGATCAAAGCGACCTTTGTTACACATATTCGTAACTAGACCCATCAATGGTCACTATAGCAATATATTCAATGACATAGATCGAGTATGGATGTGCAGCATGGAAATTACATGCAATGTGATCTCAAACATGCCTATTTCCAACTGGTCCTACTTTAATTTTTAATGAGATCAAACACAAATAATATTCAGAGTTTATAAATAAACCATATACTTTATTCTGGAGAAAATAAATATATCCATAACAAAGAACATAAAATAGCAATTCCCACTAAACATGCACATCATCAACTAAAACAACACCCATATGAGCAGTGTGCTCAAGAAAGACCTTGGGTGGTAATCCTTTAGTAAGCGGATCCGCAATCATGGAGTTTGTCCCAATATGTTCTATAGCCACCTGATTACTCTGAACTCTTTCTTTAACAACGAGAAACTTGATGTCTATGTGCTTCGACTTTGTAGAGCTTCTGTTGTTATTAGAATATAGCACAGCCGAATTATTGTCACAATATATCTTTAATGGTCTTTCTATACTATCCATAACTCGCAGCCTTGTGACAAAATTTCGTAGCCATATTCCATGATTAGATGCCTCAAAACAGGCTATGAATTCAGCTGTCATAGTGGAAGAAGCTATGAGTGTCTGCTTAGCACTCTTCCAGGAAATAGCTCCTCCAGCTAGCAGGTAAATATAACCTGACGTGGATCTTTTACTATCTTGGCATCCAGCAAAATCGGAATCAGAATATCCAACGATCTCTAAATCATCTGATCTCCGATAAGTGAGCATGTGATCTTTTGTTCTCTGTAAATAACGCATAACCCATTTGGCTGTTTTCCAATGATCCATCCCTGGGTTACTCAAATATCTGCCCAACATTCTCACTATGAATGCAATATCCGGACGCGTGCATACTTGAGCATACATTAGACTTCCTACAGCTGATGCATAAGAAATCTTTTGCATTTCTTTCTGTTCCAACTCATTCTTAGGGCATTGATTGAGACTGAACTTGTCTCTTTTAGCTACAGGGGTATCGCCTGGTGCACAACTTTTCATGCCAAATCTATCAAGAACTCTTTCGATATAGCTCTTTTGTGATAACCCAAGGATACCTCGAGTTCGATCTCGATGTATCTGTATGCCTAATACAAAAGAGGCATCCCTAAGATCTTTCATCTCAAAATTCTTTGTCAGAAATCTCTTGGTTTCGTGCAATAAGCCTATATCGCTGCTAGCAAGCAGTATGTCATCAACATATAACACTAGAAATATGTATTTACTCCCACTGAACTTATGATATACACAATCTTCAACCTTATTTACCTCAAACCAATACGAGATAATAACTTGATGAAATTTGTGATACCATTAACGGGAAGCCTGTTTGAGACCGTAGATGGATTTCTTTAGTTTGCAAACCATTTTCTTTGGGTCACCGGATACAAAGTTTTCTGGTTGCATCATATATATTGTTTCATTAATGTCACCATTGAGAAACGCTGTCTTTACATCCATCTGATGTAGCTCCAAATCAAAATGAGCCACAAGTGCCATTATGATCCTAAAAGAGTCTTTCGTTGAAACGGAAGAGAAAGTCTCTTTATAATCAATGTCTTCCTTTTGAGTGAAACCCTTAGCAACTAGACGAGCTTTATATCTCTCAACATTGCCTTTTGAATCCCGTTTAGTCTTAAATATCCATTTACAACCAATGGGTTTCGCACCTTCAGGCAATTCAATGAGATCCCAAACGTCATTGTCTTTTATGGATTTCATCTCATCATTCATGGCATTAATCCACTTTTGAGAATTAGAACTTTGTTTGGCTTGATGAAAGTTGATTGGATCATCTTCCACCACTCCTATATCAACCCCATGTTCTTGGAGAAAAACGATATAATCATCTGGAATCGCACTTCTCCTTTCTCTAGTGGATCGTCTTAATGGCATATTCTCTTGAGGTTGTTGAGTTTGCATTACAGGTATAATTTCTTCATTTTGCACAGGGAGCTCTTCTATATTGTCTTGATATTCTGGATTTACATTTTGAACAATGTTAGGAATAAAAGCCTGATCATTATCAAAAGCAATAGTAGGAAGAGAAATAAATTCCTCTTCAAAGACAATGTATTTAACCTTATCTCCCCCCACAAACTCAACTTCCTCAAGAAATCTTGCATTTCCCATCTCAAAAAATGTTCTAGTAGTGGGATCGTAGAATTTAAAACCCATTGACCGTTCAGAGTACCCAACAAAGTAGCAACTTATAGTTCTTGAGTCCAGTTTCTTTTCATTGGGCCTATAAGGCCTTGCCTCAGCTGGACAACCCCAAATGTGTACATGTTTAATATTAGGCTTCTTGCCTATCCATAATTCATAAGGGGTTTTAGCTACCCCTTTGCTTGGAACCCTGTTGAGGATATACACTGCAGTTTTTAGTGCTTCTCCCCAAAGGGATTATGGTAAAGAAGAATGATTTATCATACTTCTTACCATGTCCTTAAGCGTTCTATTTCGTCTCTCAGCAACACCATTCATGCTAGGTTTACCTAGCATTGTGTATTGCGGGACGATGCCGCATTCCTCTAGGAATTTCGCAAAAGGTCCTGGACGTTGTTCACCAGATCCATCATATCTACTATAGTATTCACCACCACGGTCAGATTTGACAGCTTTAATTTTCTTGCCAAGTTGATTTTCAACTTCAGCTTTGAAAGCCTTAAATACATCCAAGGATTGAGACTTCTCATGTATCAAATATAGGTACCCATATCTTGAATAATTGTCTATGAACGTAATAAAATACTGTTGACCATTCCAAGAGGCTGTAGGAAATGGTCCACAAATATCAATATGTATTAGTTCTAAGACATCAGAACACCTGTTGGTACCTAATCTCCTAATGTTTGTCTGTTTCCCTTTTATACACTCAATACAGACTTGAAAATATGTTAAATCAAGGGAATCAAGAATTCCGTCAGACACAAGTCTTTGAATTCTCTGTTTAGAGATATGACCTAAACGCTTGTGCCATAGTTTGGCGGAATCCTTGTCAGTTAATTTTCGTTTTGTACCTCGTGAATTTGTATGCAAGGTTTCATTAATTGAGGCAATTGTATTCAACAAATATAGGTTATCATGTAAAGACAAAAAACCAGTACCAATAAGATTTGAATATTGAAAAAGACTAAATTTATTATTTCCAAATGAATAAGAATAACCAAATTTGTCCAAAATAGAAACTGAAACCAAATTCCGTCTTAATGACAACACTACATAAGTCTCTTCTAAATTCAAAAATTGACCAGTCTTTAATAATAACCTAAAAGTTCCTATAGCCTCTACTGCAACTGTTTTGCCATCGCCCACATAGATGAATCTTTCAGCATCACTTAGCTTTCAGCTCCACAGGCAATCCTGCATAGACACACTTATATGAGTAGTAGCACCAGAATCTATCCACCAAGTGTGTTTAGGTACAGAAGCTAAATTAACTTCAAAACAAACCAAATTGAGAAGCATACCTTTCTTGACACGGCAATTGGCGTACTTGGGACATTCTTTCTTCATGTGTCCAGCTTTCTTGCAAAAGTAACAGGTAAACTCCTCATCCTGTTTCTTTTGCACCTTATGCTGTGATGCCCCAACTGCAGCTTCTTTTCCTCTTTTCCCTTTCTTGTCCTTAAAGATAGTTGCTAAGTGAGCACTTTCAAGACCTTCTCGTTTTAATCTTTCCTCTTCTCGCACATAGTGAGATATAAGCTCATTAAGAGTCCATTTGTCCTTTTGAGTGTTATAACTCACTTTAAAATGACTATATTGTGCAGGAAGAGAAATCAAAACTAAGTGTACCAGTAAGTCCTTAGACAGCTGTAACTTTTGTGCCTTTAGTTTGGTAGCGATATGAGACATCTCCATGATGTACTCCCTTATGTTCCTTTTTCCTTTATACTTCATTGAAACAAGGTTAGCCAAAAGGGTACTTGTTTCAACCTTTTCGTTTTTCGCAAAACGTTGTTTTATTTCCTCAAGGAACTGCTTAGCATTTTTCTCTTCAGACATAGAGCCCTTAAAAGTTTCCGGAATGGAACGTTTCATGATCATAAGACACATGCGATTAGAACGGTCCCACTTCTCCATGCTCGCCTTTTCATTGACAGAACTATTCTCATTAAGAGCTGCAGGCCGTTCTTCCCGAAGCGCAAGGTCAAAATCCATGCAACCGAGAACAATCATAACATTCTCTTTCCAATTCTTGAAGTTCGTGCCATTAAGCACAGGAATGGAATTGATATTAGCAGATATTGTTGAAGCAGAAGTAGTAACTGAATCGAGAACAAAATTAAATACAGGCTCATAATCAATAATCATGTCATAATACAAGAATAATTAATTAATTAATACATGACATGATTAAATAATTCATATAATGGTGGGCCCTAAAACAAGATACCTATCATAACATTGACATTTAGTTTTTGGACAGAAATATCAACTGTAAGTGGTACTCTCTGTGCAGTAATCAAATATTGACAATTAATCCGGTCAAGCAATAAACCTTTCTTTGGACCGATTTATTGTTCACATGGAAAACCTAATAATCGTCACATATTTATTAACACAAGTATACATATTATTTGGCCAAATAACAATCTTCCTTTGGGCCGGTCATTATTTGCATAAATAATAGACATACATATCTTAATATTCCAAAATAAATAAATTTACATTATAGAGGTTACTTTGGTAACATATAATTTCAATTCAATTTATTTTGAAGTATCAGATTTATTTCTATTTATTTATTTTGTGAACTAAAGAAACTATATTATATTGGTAAAACAATACAGAAGCATTATGCACAATATATAATTTCATAGAATTTTATTTCCGAACTAAAACAAAAATTGCCATTAATTTTATAAAGCACAAGTAAAACGCAAGCAAATTGAATGACCACCAAAGTAACTAAAATCGCAAGCAAAAAGCAATTCCAGTGACCACCAAATTTTTGAATATAAAATTTGAGAGAGGCCACAACTCACATTACTTTAAAATTGGTTGTGATCAATCAACAATTAATAAAATAAAATAATAATAATAAAAGATTGATGGCTATTTAACTTTTCCAGGATACACATTAACCAAAAGCAAAGCACACAAAGGCGTCAACCACAATATTTATACATGCATTCGTCCTTTTGCACACAAGAAGACAAGCAATTCTTCCTTTTTAATAATTGTAACCAACGCAGAAAGCAATTGCAAGCAAAAGGCAATTCAAAAGCAATTCAATGGCCACCAAAATCAACCGCATAAGACAACACCATCCAAATTGAAAAGAAAAAAAAAAACAATTTAATGGCCACCAAATTAAAACACAGAACATAAAAAAAAATATGTATGTTCATGTCATCGTCGTCCTTTTCTTTTTTTTTTTTTTATTAAAAGCATGATTTGTGGCTCCTGTGATTTACGGCCATTGTTAAATTAAACAATATCTATATATATATATATATATATATTTCTATATCCTTCAATTGATCTCAAAAGGACACCAAACTAAAAAACACGTAAAAGTCACTTGAATTCAATATATACACATATATTTTTCATCATGCTTCCGTGACAACAACAATAATCAAATCAATTAATTTCTCAATGATTCAATACGAATTGGCTCTGATATCACTTGTTGGAATAAATTTAATAGGTATAAACCTATATCAAAATCTAGAAACTCATATTAAATCATTAAGAATTATTGTAAAGAAAACATACCTGAATCCATATTGATAAATTTGAGAAGGATTGAGTGTTTCATAGTCAAATCACCTTAATAAGCTCTATAGTTTTCTTCTTGAATGGGAAAGGAGAAAGAGAGCAAAATATATTGTATATTGATTTGACTTGAGGACCATAACCATTTATAATATTATTTATATACTAACCTAATTAGGTTCCCATTAACCCTAATTTCATTAGTATTAGGTTTCTGCACACTTAAGCCCATACCCAATGGATATTTGTAGAGCCCAATTAATAGATCACTTATTTGGCCCTATTAAAATTGATAGCTTATAACATAATTGTTATTTAATATGTAAGTCCATAATAAGAAATATTAAAAATCCCAACAAAGGTAGCTAAACTCTTATCTTTATACGGGTGTTTAAAAATTTGTTGAAAGTAAATTCATCGTTAAAACACAAATATGGTTTTAACCTGTTTATCTTTTAATTTTAAACATCAAATAGTTCGAATGATTAATTTTAGTATAGTGGTTAATTGCATGATGTAATTTCACTTTGAAACTAACGTACTGCAACTTCTAAAAGTTATATATTTGCGGACGTATATAGCGAATATTGCTTTTAAATGAAATGATGTAAATTTGTCTTATGATCGAACTAGACATAATATTACAATGTTTTGTGAGTATATATTTGTGCTTGTATTTTAATAACTTAAAAATGAAAACAATTAGAAAAAGTTATTGGCAACAGAGTAACAAATTCAAATAAGTGTTTTTACAAGAAAATAATAAATAATTAATTATAAATATATAACCTTAAAAGTTTTAAAAATTTAAGATAGACAAAGAAATTATTTTTTTTTGAAAATCATAGAAAATCTAATTTTGTATAAATAAATTTTGTTAAATGAAAACAAGCTTCTCTATTATGAAATAACTACAATTGATCACATGCACAATCAAGAAATTATTTGAATCATAAGATGTTCTTTGTTAAATTATCTCATCACATAGTTTAGCTAGCAGTCGAAGTGTCATACAGAACATTAAAGAATTTTCATAAAAGTCTCCCCATAAGTATTTTATATTGATTATGGGTTATGCTATATTAACTTAAACTTTTACGTTAAATTTAAGATTTTAATATCCACTTCATTTCCACTCAATCCAAAAGTTGTAATCGACTATCCTTTACTCTTTTCCATCATTAAATTGAATGAAAATTAATAGATGAATATTAAATTAAAAAATTTTAGTTAGAATTTTAATTTGATGTAGCCTTATGCCTTATGATTTTTGTAGTGAAGCCTTGCAAATTAGCTTTTGTAGTGAAGACTTGCAAATAAACAAAGTTTGAATGAAATGCATTGCAAAAAAAAAAAAAAAAGAGTATACTAGCTTTCTAGCTAAGTGGTAATTTTCAATTTGTTCTTGTACTCATTTTTCCAAGGTGCTATAGACAATTACGAGACCTCAATGAAGCTTCGGTTTATTAATACATAATATAATCCGCAGATAGTTCTTAACAAAATTCCTATATAATTAAGAAGAAAAGACTCGTGCAACATATACGTATGTCATGTCTCTCCACGAGACTTTTGCCTTCAGAAGAAGTCATGTCTCTCTAGGGGATGTCATATCTCTTTGGGAGAGTTGTATCTTCAGGAGAAGTTATGTATTTTACGAAAAATTGTCTCTATAATGGGACACAATTGCTCAACTTAAGGTCTATGAATAGGCCTCATGATTCTCATTGACAGGACCCAATCCGAACCATATCGTACTCGTATCCGGAGGGCCCTGCCTGGCACCCCAACGGGTTCCTCCTAAACCCTTTCAATTGGCCTAAAATGAATCCGTGGAGCGAACCCTTAAAATCTTTTCTTACTTATAAACAAGATTGGGTTGGTTTTTTTTTTTTTTTCTTTTTTTTTTTTTTTTTCTCAAATGAAAATTCGGCAGTATAACGTTTGTATTTTTAAGGTTCCAAATACCTGTAAGGTTAAAATACACTTCGACTATTTTCAATATCCAACCCAACTTCTTTCACAACTTCTTTCAAAGGATAATTTTCCAGTTCATACAAAATATTTCAGAAAACTGTAAACCATATATCACAAGATAAAAGCCAATTTCGTGTAAACAATTTACATAGGAAAACAAACAGGTTTCATAACTTAACTAACATTTACAAAGCCTTAAACACTTTAATATACATATGAGTAACAAATCTCATTTTAAAAGCCATTCAAAACATCTTATAAAATACATCAAAAAGGTGGCTTTTCAACTTTCATATGTATGCAAAATGATTATACAAGTGAAGCATTCGTCGAGCCGACACCCACCTATTTCAACGGAGGGTACCTTGTGCCTTGTCACCCACACTAGCACCTGAGGAGGTTTTTGATATAAAACAGGAAAAAGTGAGCTTAATGAAGCTCAGTGAGTGCGCGTACGTTATAAAGTAATATCATATTCCATTGTAAAATACCTCCTTAAAAACATTAAAAATAGGGTTGCATTTCGTAATCATTTAACTTAGAATTTCATAAAAGTTCATGCTTCACATAATGAAATCATAGAAATCCCAACATAAGGGATACATAAAACTTTTCATAAACTTAATAAGCAGTAATATCATTCAAACGGAATTCAATTGTAAGGCTTCCTTTCGAACTATAATTATAATCATATAAAATAGTTTACTTTCGAACTTACATTTGTATTTTTAAATGCACCAATGTTACCCCTTAAACTTACAACCACGAGAACGTGGAGTCACAAGATGATTTGGCCTTAAACAGCATCTGTGACACTTACAAAGACATCCCAACAACTACGCGTGGAATTGTGCATCGCAAAGCGTAGAGTAGGACAACATCCCACACACGTAAAAGCGACACGACGGACTCTATTCCCCCAATGTGAGTGATGCAATAACCCCCCATACATTGCCATACACGTGTGGGACATACCGGTCGAGTCTACATAACTTACAAGGGTGGGCAAACAATTGGCCTTTGAAATCATATTTGTACATATATCATTTTTGCATCAACCATTTATCAAACAATACTTAAAACTTCGAATTCCATTTCAAAGTAGTTTTCACACTTGTAAGAACATAAAAGATAACTTTCATACAAAACATAGTATTCATGAAATCATCCGTTTAAAATCATAAAATCACAACCATACTAGAAAACACATAAGCATGTTAAAACACATACATTTTTTTTTTGCTAAAACCATTTTGCACTCACCTTGCTTTCAAACTTCCCTTAATAGCTTCGACGGTCCTCTCCGGCTCCGCTAGCCTCGCTTTCACCTACACATGATAAGCACACTTAGAATGTGCTCAATAGACAAAGAGCAAAGATGCCCTTAACTATACTAACTTTATACATTCTCTCTACACTAGTAGCTTCTCCTTTCAATTTCTCTTTGATCCATGCTCCAAATTCTCAATTTCTTTGCATGAATCCTTCATATATGCCCCAAGGGATGTTCCCATATGCTTCCCATCATAAATTGAAGCTTGAAACCCAAAATGACTGTTTTAGACCTCTCAAATCCGAATTGAATGCACAGCCCAAACCGTGCATCCTTTTTCTCCAATTCTTTCTTCCACACTCTTCTTATCTCCCAATGTGGTCACCCATAAAATTTCGTCGAATTCCGACATCGTTTGGATATCAAAATTTAAGAAAAACCTCACTTATTCATCCGCTTTTAGGGGGCATTTTCACTCATTTCATTCTAAGACTTATTTCTTTCTTTCCTTATGATAAACATACTCAAACCTATCCATACAAGTCATTTCAACATATAAAAGAATTGGTTTTCGATGGCAACTCAAGATGTCCTTCCTAGGTGCTTTACTATGCATTACAATGGAATTGCTTCCAATGCAATTCTAACATTTTCATAGGATTATAGGTCATCTAAACAACATGGAATCATAGTTAAAACACCTCAATTTCATTGGATTCTCATACCTCTCCTTAAAACCTTACAAGCACTAACTTAGTCTAAGTCCATTTCCTTCAAGTTTTTTATGTTGGTTCTTTTAGACAAATTATCAAACACCTTGTCTACATTCATTTCATTTAGTTTCCAAACCAAAAGCAACTCAAAACCTATCTCATGCCAACCCTAGCTCATCAATTTTAGTAGGTTTTCATGCCATCTATACAAGCCTTTCAAGTCTCAAATAAATCATCTCCTAACATAGGTAAAAACTTCCCATCAAAACCCACTAAAACACCATCAAAATAATCAACATCAACATCACCACAACAAGCTCAAAAGTAAGTGAACTAACCTTATTTAGCTTTGATCCTTGCTTCAAGTTTGGTTTCCTAGTTTATACAAGCTTGCTTGATGGATTGAGATGCCAAAAAGTGATTGAAACTAGCTTGATCATCAATTCCTAGCCTTGACCTAACCAACACACACCTTTCTCACGTTCTCTCTCTTCTTTCCGTTGATTTCTTTGTGTTGCTTTGTGAGTGGCGTGAACTCTCTTCAAGAATTGATCAAGTGTTGTATTTATACTTATGACAATCCCATAATGACCATCTTGCCCCTTAAATCATTTCTTATTGGTCATTACTTAATTGAGAATGGTCAGGCATAAACGATGGGTTGACTTGTGACAGCTCGAGTCATTTATTTGCGTTATGTGAGCTATGACCTATCAAATTGAAGCTACGGATGTCTAGTTTCCATAGCAACTGACGGTTCATGAATCGGAGGTCTGTCAAGAAAGTTATGACCGATTTAATGACCAAAGGCCAGTGCTATCAGCGACCTGCGCGCCTCCGCGCAACCCAGCGTGCGTGCCAACGCGCCTGCACTTCTCCAGCGCGCCTACCTGCGCGCTTAGCAGCCTCTAGGCGCCCAAGGGAGCGCCACACACTGTCCTAAGTGCGCTCCCTTGTGCGCTCCCTCCCTACTGAGCGGCCGGGTGAGCGCCAATGCTGAAAAAAAAAACATTTTTGAATATTCTAACCCATTTTTCATGCCCCAACTCTCCAACCTATAATTGCATCAATCTTCACCATTTAGGAATGTTTTGAGGGGCTAAGAATGGAGCACTTTTTAAAATATCTCTTAGTAATAAAACTAGGGATACCTTAAATAAACATTGAGGGCTTACAATTTCACCCCTCCTTATAGAAATTTCGTCCTCGAAATTTAAACTTACATACCTGTTTCAAATAGGTGAGGGTACTGAGCTTTCATTTGCTCCTCATGTTCCCACGTAGCTTCCTCGGATCCATGGTTCCTCCACAACACCTTCACTAGCGGAATCACCTTGTGGCGCAACACTTGCTCTCTACGGTCTACAATCTCCACTGGTTCCTCATCGTACATTAGATTCTCCTTTAGTTGCACCGGTTGCTCTCTTAAAATGTGTGAAGGATCCGCCACATACTTGCGAAGCATGGAAACATGAAAAACATCATGTATCCTAGCTAACTCTGATGGCAACTGCAAGCGATATGCCACCTCTCCAACTCTTCCTACTATCTCGTACGATCCAATGTACCTAGGAGATAGCTTCCCCCGCTTCCCAAACCTTAACACACTTTTCCATGGGGATACTCGTAAGAAGACTTTATCACCCACTTGAAATTCCAAGTCCCTTCTACGATTATCTATATAACTTTTCTGTCGATCCCTTGCTATCTTCAATCTTTCTCGTATGACTTGGATCTTTTCAGTTGTGGCTTGAACAATTTCAGGGCCAATTAGCTTCCTTTCACCCACCTCGTCCCAACACACTGGGGTCTTGCATTTCTTACCATATAAAGCCTCATACGGTGGCCATATCAATGCTAGACTGGTAGCTATTGTTGTATGCAAATTCTATTAGAGGTAGATGGGTGTCCCAACTCCCTTTGAACTCCATTACGCACGCCCTTAACATATCTTCTAGGGTTTGGATAGTTCTTTCAGATTGTCCATCTATTTGAGGGTGAAAAGCCGTACTGAAATTTAACTTAGTGCCCAATGCCTTCTGAAAGCTCGGCCAAAATCTAGAGGTGAACCTTAGATCTCTATCTGACACGATAGACACTGGAACACCATGCAATCGTACAATCTCATCTATGTACAACTGTGCTAACTTCTCCAGGGAGTAATTGTTTCTGATTGCCAAGAAATGAGCAGACTTTGTCAACCGATCAACGATCACCCATATAGCATCATATCTGCTCCGACTCCATGGAAGTCCTACTACAAAGTCCATAGTAATTCTTTCCCACTTCCACTCCGGGATGGGCAATAG
>CM038006.1:16733749-17061566 GCA_021234005.1 Nephelium lappaceum
CAAATCAATAGTGACATGAATGACTTAGATTTTCTAAGACTAGATTAGATTAATGACTTAGATGACTATTTATTATATGACTTTGATCAGTATAAAGATTGCTCTTTGTGGAATTACTCCATTTATTATATGTGGAAAATATGGTTCCCTAAATTATCATCTCATTTGATTTCCATCCACTATGATCCTAACATGCTTGAATGTGATTTATCTTGTTATAATCTTAAATACTATTGTTTGACTCTTTTTTTATAATAAGTGTAACTTTTTAGATATAGTAGCAATTAAAATTTGTTTCTAAATTGTTGACCATGAAAAGCAAATATATTTTATAAGTTTGTAGGCAATTAGGGAAAATATTCCTTTATAAAGTATAATATCTATAAAATAATATTGACAAAATGATAATCTTGTAAGGAAAAACAACAATTGTTTTGATAAAATTAAAATATGTGTAACAATGAGTTTCAAAACTTTTTATAAAATTCAGGAACCCTGAATCTATAAAACAGTGAAATAAAATAATAAAACTAAATAAAAAATCGAATCTTCTATCTTTTGTATTGATCTCGATGAATTGCTCACCACATTACCATCCTTGATGTGTCTTTATATCAAGAAACAAGAGAGTGGGCACAAATTATATAGAATTATACTTACTTTTGATTTTTTTTTTTTTATAAAAAGAAAAATCAAATCAAAGTATGCAAGGTGAGCGTTCAATTTGTGGTTTTGCTATAGAAAATTTTAAAAAATAAAAAGTTCTTTCTTTTCTCAAATGTATAGCAAAAAATCAAAAACCCTAAAGAAAAAGAAAACTATTCTTCACTTTTTATCGGCAACAATTAGGGTTTTCATTAATTCAGAATTAATATCGAACCTCATATTCATTAAAATTAACCTTTTCCCCATATAACATAATTAATTCATGATATATTCTGGAATCAAATTCATGATCTCTAATAAATTAATTTATGATTAATTTAAAACAAAGTCACTGTTGAGAAAAGAATTTATGACCTCTTATAAAATTAATTAAATAATTATTAATTCATAATCAATAATTAACTAATTAATTATTAAATAATTTAAATAATCAATATTATTCAAATACTAAGTGAACACAAATCTTACTACTTACATAACACTTGTAATTGGATGGTCTAATAACAATATTCTATATACATATTCGTATAGTGAAATGAACTATCAAGAAGACCCGATGGACCTATAGTTTTGAGCTCCAATAATATTAGAATTATTAATTAAACTCTTTAATTAAATAATTCATTATTATTAACTTTAGAGTTACTCAACTAAAAATCTAAGTTTGCACTCTTAAAACTGCAAATATTATTATACAATTTGAAAATTTCAATGCCCATTGATTTAATAGCTAAATATGTTTTAACCTTCCACAAATAGTTCACAATTAGAGCTAGGTCAAACTGTTCGTTTTACCCTTCTAATTATTTTTTGATCCTTAAGTATCATTGATTCTCTAATGAATAATATATCTATAACAACTTATACATACCAAAGATGCAGAATATCACAACAAATCAGCACATAAAGACTAAATATAATTTCATCAAAGACATTATGATGAAAAGGAATGTAACAATAAAGTATGTATTTCCTCATGAGATGGTGGCAAATCCACTCAAAAAAGCTGTGACAAGAGATGCATTTATCTCACATGCTAGATCTTTAGGTCTGCATAAATTGTAATATTGTAATTGTTACACAAAACTATAACTGAATTCGATTCCAGAATTCATGATATATTCTGGAATCGAATTCATGATCTCTAATAAATTAATTTATGATTAATTTAAAACAAAGTCACTGTTGAGAAAAGAATTTATGACCTCTTATAAAATTAATTAAATAATTATTAATTCATAATCAATAATTAATTAATTAATTATTAAATAATTTGAATAATCAATATTATTCAAATACTAAGTGAACACAAATCTTACTACTTACATAACACTTGTAATTGGATGGTCTAATAACAATATTCTATATACATATTCGTATAGTAAAATGAACTATCAAGAAGACCCGATGGACCTATAGTTTTGAGCTCCAATAATATTAGAATTATTAATTAAACTCTTTAATTAAATAATTCATTATTATTAACTTTAGAGTTACTCAACTAAAAATCTAAGTTTGCACTCTTAAAACTGCAAATATTTTTATACAATTTGAAAATTTCAATGCCCATTGATTTAATAGCTAAATATGTTTTAACCCTCCACAAATAGTTCACAATTAGAGTTAGGTCAAACTGTTCGTTTTACCCTTCTAATTATTTTTTGATCCTTAAGTATCATTGATTCTCTAATGAACAATATATCTATAACAACTTATACATACCAAAGATGCAGAATATCACAACAAATCAAAGCACGCAAAGACTAAATATAATTTCATCAAAGACATTATGATGAAAAGGAATGTAACAATAAAGTATGTATTTCCTCATGAGATGGTGGCAAATCCACTCACAAAAGCTGTGACAAGAGATGCATTTATGTCACATACTAGATCTTTAGGTCTGCATAAATTGTAATATTGTAATTGTTACACAAAACTATAACTGAATTCGATTCCAGAATTCATGATATATTCTGGAATCGAATTCATGATCTTTAATAAATTAATTTATGATTAATTTAAAACAAAGTCACTGTTGAGAAAAGAATTTATGACCTCTTATAAAATTAATTAAATAATTATTAATTCATAATCAATAATTAACTAATTAATTATTAAATAATTTGAATAATCAATATTATTCAAATACTAAGTGAACACAAATCTTACTACTTACATAACACTTGTAATTGGATGGTCTAATAACAATATTCTATATACATATTCGTATAGTGAAATGAACTATCAAGAAGACCCGATGGACCTATAGTTTTGAGCTCTAATAATATTGGAATTATTAATTAAACTCCTTAATTAAATAATTCACTATTATTAACTTTAGAGTTACTCAACTAAAAATCTAAGTTTGCACTCTTAAAACTGCAACTATTTTTATACAATTTGAAATTTTCAGTGCCCATTGATTTAATAGCTAAATATGTTTTAACCCTCCACAAATAGTTCACAATTAGAGCTAGGTCAAACTGTTCGTTTTACACTTCTAATTATTTTTTGATCCTTAAGTATCATTAATTCTCTAATGAACAATATATCTATAACAACTTATACATACCAAAGATGCAGAATATCACAACAAATCAAAGCACACAAAGACTAAATGTAATTTCATCAAAGACATTATGATGAAAAGGAATGTAACAATAAAGTATGTATTTCCTCATGAGATGGTGGCAAATCCACTCACAAAAGTTGTGACAAGAGATGCATTTATGTCACATGCTAGATCTTTAGGTCTGCATAAATTGTAATATTGTAATTGTTACACAAAACTATAACTGTTTCATTCTTAGTTATGTAATGCTAGCACATGTTCATTTCACATGTATTATTTATGAAAATATGTCATCAAATTTGAGACTAGTATTCTTACATGTACAGTCACCTTGGTTGCTAGTATAGTAAGCCAAGATGAGACATATATATTTGAAAGGATAATTATGAGGTTGTTCTCTTAGGGCTTAAATATATGAAACATCACCTTGATTGAAGTCAATATGAGGTTCTACCTAAAATTTATTATTGAACCGTCCATGGTGTACCTTACCATCATAAAAACCTGATTAAGCCAAATGTGAGTTCATTGATAATAGTTGCATGAAAGGTGAGCTTTTAAGAACTCAAGTGAGGCACATGGAGAGCGTTTGAAGATCTATATAGTGAATAATTTTAACATTAAAGACATATGTGTTCTTATTTAATAACAAGATTCACTGTAACATGTATTTCATACCACGCGTGCTTGCTATGACTGACATGAAAAATGAGTAAGTTTATTCCTGATTCCTCATTATGTAAGTTCCATTGAAGTTTTTTTCAACTTCAAACCATGTCCTCAACTTTTTGTCTCAAAATAACCGAGTGATATTTGTATCATTAATGTATTTTCTATGGCTATGATAATTCGGCCTATGAGATAAATCTATTATGTCAATTATTTTTGTTGACTGAGAGACGAAAGTAAAATAAGAAGATTTGATGAATTTTATTTAATTCATATATTTTCATGTCAACAAATTGTAAATATATGGAATAGTGAAGGATCATGCATATTCTTTTAAGGGATTAAATATGCTTGAACAAATATAATTATGTTAAATCTATGACATGATAATAAACAAGTTTCAATCTCTTATAAAGCAATACAATTAAGATTTGAAATGGAAGCCTTGTTATATATATATTATTTGTTCATAGGTCACATGGTGTATTTGTTTGTATAAATGTTTTAACACCTTATTATGAAAGAGTTACAACTATTTTCTCTGTGAGTTATATTTGGCTCATTTTGTATGAGTGAGAGATATTTGGTTTATTGGGTTATGGGTAGGGTCCATCCAAGATAATCCAAACCCATAGCCCGATCCAAGTTAGTCCTTGGATTAGACTAAAAAATTGTTTGTGCAATTATGGTGGTTATCCAAGTGATAATTGCTTTGATAGTTACGTCCACATTCAATTTAAACGTTTTTGTCTTAAGGATGAGTTTGATAGAGAGCAAAACTCTTGGGTAAAAACAGATTGAAAGTTCTTGTTGTTTGATTTTCTTGGAAAGCTGAAAACCTGCAAACACATAGATAAAAGAAAACTAAAGGCAATAGATTCTTAAACTGTGAATTGAGATTTCGATTCCAATTATCGGTGATTGAAGTCCAAGCCAATTGAACAACTCACTCCTTAGGGACATTTGGAAGAAATCAGTTTGTTTTTCTTATAGTTGTTTATATACATCACATAGAAAATTTTTAATTTATGTTTACAAATAGTTTTTTTTTTTTTTTTGAAATAATGTTTATAGACATATATATATATGTGGTTTAGGATGCTAATATATGGATTTTTATTGTTTGATTTATTAAAATTTGGATTTGAATTCAAAATTGCTAAAACCTGAATGGATGTTATTTATGGGTTTTAAGGAAACCATGTTTGCATCACTTTTTTTACTTTACACGACGATTGAATCTTTGTGTTTGCTCAATTTTATATTGTTATAAATCTTGAATCTTTGAGGTGCTACTATGTGCAATGATATATAAACTTACAAGTAGAGAATGACTTGATTGAATTGGAGAAAAAAAACAAAAACAAAAACTTTAGCAATGTTCACCTTATAGAAAAAATCTCTTCTTTTTTTTTTTCCTTAACTATTCATATAAGCTTACTTTCTTTTTTGGGGAATTTATCATGTTCACCCAAATGAAAAGGAAATTGTTGTTTTTACCCAATATTTTATACAAATTTGTTTTTAACCTCTCAAACAAATTATTTCCATTATATACCCAAAATTACTAAATTACCCTTAAAATTAAAATCACCCAATTGCCCTAAACGAAATTACCAAAATAGCCTTCTTCTTCCTCCTAGCATCCAAACCTCTCTTCTCTTTCTCTTTACTCTATTCATGGTTTTTGTTCTCTTCCATTCACCATTATAGCCAAAATTCATACCTCCTAGCAAGGGATTCTTCATTGAAGCTTCTTTGTCCATTGAAGGTTTTTGATCCATTCAAGTGTGATCCATTACAGGTTTGGAAGCGAAGCTTCTGCTTCCATATCAAGTGATTTGAGTTTTGAAGGTAATGTATATGTTTTTGTTGGTTGGTTTTTAGGTTATCTTGTTCAAATTGTAAGCTAAAGGCTTTAAGAGTGATTTGGTTGTGATATATGGCATCCGAAAAGTAGATTTGTAGATTTGAAGTTTCTGCAAAATCTGCGACGAAATCAGTTTTTAAATCAACTAAAAAACCGATTTGATTTTTACAGAGGTGTAAAACTGATTTAACCATGTGATCGGTTTTCATGCAATTGGAAAACTGAAATTGGTTTTTCATATAAATGAAAAACCGATTTGAGCAATTCTTATGTTTTCGATATTTGTTGTGTTTTGGATGCCATGTATTAAATTTTAGTGTTATATGTGGTTAGATATGATCCCATTGGGTAATATTTAATTGAATTTGCCTACAAAGTGTTGTGAGTGTACAATAAAATTTATTCATCAACTAAGTTAGGCAGTGTTAGCATAATTGTGATATATTTTGTGTTTTAATGGTGGACATTGATTTATAGTGTTAGATTTTGTTATATATGATTGTACTTTGTAATGTTGACCCATTATAGTGAGACTAATTAAACATTGTTTGAATGTTATAGGAATGGCTCACGAAACGATCGTAATCAACTTTGATGGAGAGTGGAATGGATCTAACTATGTTGGGGGTGAGTCGATCATGTGTGGGGTCCTCAAAAATAGAAGTTTTTCATCATTGGTGGATGATGTGTACAGAGAGGCTAGCATTGATAGAAGAAGGTGGGATATTCGTATATATTATTTACTATAAAGTATGACAAATGGCCAAGTGAAAAAAATACGTATCATGTCCAATCTTGGTGTGGTTGGTTTGATGGCGGTGAAAAATGTTGATGTTAGAGAGATTTATACTGATAAGGTTGCAAGAGATTTTGGAGCTAGAGTTAGTAGGCATATCGTTTGTCCAAATGTCACCGACTCAATACCAGATACAAGACATGAGATGCCAAACACTGATAGACCTGTAGATCCGTATATGGTTCAAAGTCAATTTTATCTTACTTCAGGTGTTGGTAGCAATCAGGTTGATGCTTCGGTAACCCAATTTACATCTATGGAAAGTCTCATTCATGACATTAATGATGATTATATGAATGATGTTAGCGGTGATGAAGATCAGGACACAGATAATAATGGTGATGGGACAGGGGATAATGATGAAGAGCAAACTGGAGATAATGATGAAGAGGAAACTCGATTTAATGATGTCGTCGAGGATGAAGGGTTTCCAGAAATAAGATTTTTAATAAAATAGATTTGCTTGTATATGAAAGTTGTCTAGCAAAAAAAAAACAACTAAGAAATCATCTGGAAAAAGAATTAGAGCTAAGAATCCATTGCAATTAATTCATTCTAATATCTGTGGACCAATGAATGTAAAAGCTAGAAATTATGTCCTGTATTTTATAACATTCATAGATTATTATACTCGTTTTGGTCACATCTATTTAATCTTCCATAAATTTGAGACATTATATTACCTTATTTGTATTTAAATTTGGTGAAGAATCAGTTAAATAGAACTGTTAAAATCTTGCAAACTGATTGAGGACGAGAATACCTTTCTAAACAATTTGAGACATTATGTCATTATAAAGATATTGATAGACAGTTGATCATTCCTAGGACTCCGTAACCAAATGATATAGCGGAAAGGAGGAATAGAATGTTACTGGAGATGGTAAGATATATTATAGCACAAGTAAAACTCTCAGTATCTAACTGGGGAGATGTGTTCTTACCAACTACTAAGTCAGTATTGATGGAAACCAAGAAAGTAAGCCTATGGATCCTTTGAGTATCAATGGAGGACCTATGACAAGGGTTCGAGCTAAAAGGATGAAAGATGCTTTAAATGCGCTCCTTCAAGATATATGGGCCAAGAGTCTTGCACAACATGACTTGGATAGCTTGGAGGGGACATCAAGGCTACAAAATATTATTCAAGTTCAAGAACAAGTCCAAGAACATCAATCTTGAGGAAATCTTGAGGCTTTGGTGTCAATTATAATGCAATTGGGCTGTTATTTATTTGTTTGATGTAAATTGGGCCTAATTTATATTATGGGATTATTTTAAATTAGTTTAATTTATTAAGCTTTTAATTAGGAGGCTGAGTCATTTATTTAAGTTAAAAAGCCCAATATGGGTGTGTTTAAAAAACTTCAACAGTCAAAGTCAAAATCAAAGTCATGGTCAATTAAAACTAAGGTTTTATTTAGTTTCCAATAAAGTTTAGGATTGTATACCTATATAAGGCTTATTAAACCTAAATTTTATACAAGTTGCTTTGATGAATAAAGATGCAGTCAATTATGTTTAATCGAGATTTGTTTCTCTTTTGTTCATTATTGAACATGTGATCTTATCAAGCTATACTTGTGGCGATCGAAATTATAACTTATCTCCCACATTCTCATCTATGTCTTGGGAGTGGCGTCAATATCATTCTTGTTATATCTTTGGTTCTTGATTCGCTAATCAACGGGTCAAAAATTTTCTTTAAATCTGAATTATCTTTCTTGGGGTTGTGTTTCAATTTGGTTGTGGGTGTCGTATCGATATATATAGGGTTCGCATCAGTTGGTATTAAAGCTTCGGTTAATTAATTCAGGTTTGATTTATCAATTTATTTTCTTACTTTCTGATTTTTTTTAATTGTCGCAAATCACTATCTTATTCTTCATTCTTGAATTGCCTCAAGCATCCACTATCAATATTTCTTTCTTTGTGAGCGATCTGCATGTGCATCTATCACAAACATTCTTACTTGAAGACCGCAAATCAATTCTTATCAAGCCAATCTGTTTTACTTTCTATTGTGCATCAATTAATTTGCATTGACTTTGCTTTTAGCGTCACAAGCATTAACCACACCTATATACATTATTCTTTCTTTATTTGTGAGTCTACACGCCAATTCATATCAATCTTTGTTGACTTTATCAATATATTTGTTTGATTCTTTGGTTTCTTTTGTCTTTTTGATCTGTTCTTTACATTGCGTTCTGGTTGCTTCTTGTTGTTTCTTGATTCAATTAATTTGGATTCTTGATTGTAAGATTTGATTGATAATAATTTCTTGGTTGGCTTGTAACATCAAGAATTTTATTGATTCAATCCACAATTTACATTCAATTTAGTTTGTGTGCGTTCTAGTTTGAGTTAAAAAAGAAAAAAAAAAAAGTATCAGAAAAAAAAAATCCTAGAAAAAAAAAGGTCAAAAAAAAAAAAATTGAACGCCATAAATTGCTTGGATTGAAGTGAGTTGATATTGTTTCTCCTTAATTACAATTCAAATCCTTTACAGTTTTCGAATCTTTCTTGAAATCTGATTGCTTTCAATTGTTTGTCATTCTTATGTTATTACTGGTCCTTATTCCTTTCGTATTCCTTGTGCGTATTCTTTTTCTTTGTTGAGATTTGTCAGGGGTGATTATTTCAAGGGTGACCTTATTGTGATCGATTAGTTCTATAAAGAATTTGATGAGAAAAGCTTGAGTGTGGACAGAGAGTGTTGAGTTAAATCAAGAGTGTTGAGTGATAAACACGTGAGGACTAGAGTGAAATACGTGAGGGAGTGTTGTGAATTATTTTCTTTACTAATATTCTTTTTAGGTATTAAACATGTCGTTAGACAGAGGTAAAAAAGTTGAAGGAGGAGAAAATACAGATGTATCGTTCATGCTCAAGGCAATGTAACAACAATTTGAGAGGATGAACATAGTGTTTATGGATTTTAGAGATCGAATGGATAGATAAGATGCTGCCATAGTTAGATTGCATAGAGATCCGCAAAGGAGAACTTCGGAATTACGTGGTGGCAATGATGAATTAGAGGCTAATTCACATGGTGAAGAGTTAGAAGGAGATGACATTTCTACTAATGCTAATAGGGGTAGAATTAGAAGTGATAGAGGTGGTCGTAAAGGTAATGAAGATAATAGGTACTATGGGGATATGAATGAGAGAGGAAGATGTGATGATAGGCCCGATAGACTAAATAAGGATCTTAGTAGCATTAAGATGAAGATACCCTCTTTTCATGGGAAGACTGATCCTGATGTGTATCTAGAGTGGGGGAAGCGAGTAGAGTTGGTCTTTGAGTGTCATAACATTTTCGATGAGAAGAAGGTGAAGGTAGCTGCAGTCGAGATCAAGTGTGTAAACCCTCTATTTTTATATTGTACGGGTTTCTCAAGAATAGTCCCTAAGTATTGATTAGAGATCCCAAATGGTTTATGGAAAGACTTAAGGTCATAGAGAACTCATAGGGATTGATTTAAACTCAATTGGAGATTAAACGGGAAGTTAAAATAGTAAGTGAAATAAAAAAAAAAAAAAAAAAATTAAGGTAAAAAGGGACTAAATTGAAGATAAAATTTAAAATTGTGGTCATAGTAATATTAAGCTAAAGGCTAAGGGAGGAGAATGAAATTGTTTTAGGGCATAAGTCGAATTATTGAGATTGTTGGGGAGGAAATTAGAAGCCAAAAATATGGTTGTTGACTTTCAAAAATTAAAACAGAAATCAGCTGCGAAATCGCGAAGAAGAAGAAGAAAGAAAGAAGAAAGAAGAAAGAAGAAGAGAAGAAAGAAAGAAGAAGAAGAGAAGAAGAAGAAGTCGCCGCCGTTCATCGCCGACCTACCAGCCGAGAAGCTCGCCAAGTTAGCTCGCCACGAACCTTAACTGAGGCTGAGCAGATCGACGGCAGAAGCATGCCGTACGTGCACACAGAACAGGCGAACCAGACCTGACCGCTGCTGACGACGAGGAGGAGGAGCTGTCGACGTGCACCAGACTGAGACCGACCAAAAGCCAACTGAAATCGAGCTGATCGACGACAGAAACGATGTAGAAATCACGCGGAACCGCAGGTGCCCAGTTGAGCAGAACTAGACTTTGCCACATGTGAACTAGTCCCGATTGGAGCGGAAGAAGACGGCGACGAGCTGTCGTTCGACCACCTACAGACCCGTGCGTGAAACCCACCCGATCCACGCCATTTTCAGCTTCAACTGAGCTCCATTTCAGATCAAAACCAGTGGAGAGTGCAGCTAAAATGGAAATCAAAATAGAGAAGGTAGATCGGGGAAGAAGAATTAGAGATTAGCTGCAAGAGAGAGGATCGCGTGAGAGAAGAAAGTGAGAAGAAAAGCCAGCCGTTCCATGCCCAAAAACAACATGAAAATCAGCCCCAAAGCGAAGTCAACGCGAGAGGAAAAAGGGGTAAGTTATTCAATTCGAAATTGATTCACATTGATGATTTTTATTGGTGATTTAAGTTGAGTTTGAAATGGATTTTATAATGATTTGGTTATTGGTTGATTTTGAATAAAAATGAGTTGAAAAATAAGTGGATTTAAGTTTATTAGGAGCTTAGGAAACTAAGAAAATACCAAAGATTTAGAGAGAAACCAAAACGTGCTCTAAACTAGTTCGAAGGGCAATTTTATAAATTGGCCCCTATGACGTCCGTTGAGAGTTTAGATGACCCTAATGAGTTTAATTAGGCGTATTGAGATTAATAAAAGTCGAAGATTAAATTAAGGAATCAAAAATGGAGAGTTACGCCTAAAAAGGGTCACTTAGGGGCGATTATGTAATTTTTATTATTTCGAGTTTTCAGAAGTTGACGCGAACATAAATTTATGTATATATGTGTTGTGTAGGTGAAAAGCATCCTACCGGATCATGAGAGGGCTTTTGAAGCTCATCCGAGTTAAGCCCAAGCTTAAGGTGAGTGCACTTTCAAAGAGTTTTCTAAAGTGATTTTATGCTTTTGCATTGATAAGCTAGATTTTATGCTTTTGCATATATAAGTTGTTGTATTTAAATACATGTATTGTATTTGTAAAGTAAACGAGTCCAAGGACTCAAGTTTAAAGCTTTCAAGTTAAAGCTTTTGTGCTTGTGCACCAAGTATAAAGATTTATAAGGTATAGCATTAGAGAAAAACAAGTTTTCAAAGGCCATAAGTACCCACCAATTTATCGAGTTCAAACCCATACGATATATCCCACTTAGTAAGGCAAGGGTTGGGGGAAACGAGTCACTAACTGTGTGGTTAGAGTTATGAGTGAGTGTGTCGCCCCTACTTTGTGGGATATGGTCTCGCACTACGATTAGCGATGCAGAATTCCGCACGTAGTTGCTAAGAGGTCTCAGAGAGTTGGTTGCGGTAGATGTCAGATATATAGCCTTGTAACATACCACACCTGCGGCCTTAGCTAAGTCGTCGTGTGGTCAAGAGATTAGGGTTACGAATGATGCTTTTATAAAGTTCAATTATTTTAAGTATATTCAGATTTATGCTTTAAAAGTTTATTATAAGTTGTTTATATTAATGCTATGTAATTGAATGAGATTTATGCTTTAAATGTTTTTAAGAATTAGAAACTTTCATTAAAGTTTTCTGAGGAAGTTTTTGAAAAGTAAAGTTAAGTTTATAAACTATTACACTCACTAAGCTTTATAGCTCACTCTTCAAATTGTTTATAAAAAACCTCCTCAGGTATTCGTGTGGGTGAAGACTAGTGAAGCCTCCCTCCTCCGTATTCAAGTGGGCGTAAGTATTGGCAATTGCTTCTTGAAGAATGTAATATGCATATTTTGTGTCTTTTGTATTTTGCATATGTTTGTACATTTTGTATAAAAAGAGTTATACCTTTTGAGTTGTGTGAAATTGTATCATTTTGTGCTTGTAAAATCAAGCTTACTAGATTTAAAAGTACATATTTATATCTTGTCTTTGAAGGTTTCAAATTTTCTTTATGTTTATGCTGATAAACTGGATTTGCGAGAAGTTGGTTTAGATGGTGATTATAGTTTGAAGTGTTCAAATTGATTTTCAGGTTTTTAGTTTATCCAAATTGCAGCCGTTATGCTGCCGGTTTTGAGTTTTAAAAATAACCAAATGAATAGTATCAAACCAACCCAAACCATTTCAACTTTAAAGTTTAAAAGATTTAGCTTCCGTTAAAGTTAAGTTTCAAGTTAAGAGGGTTTGCTCCTCGAATGCCTTCTTCCCCATCAAGATGGGCTTAGAGGGATTCGTTGGGGTGCCCGGACGTACCCTTCGGATAAGAGCCTAGTGGCGGTCCGAATTGAGGCGTTTCAAAGTGAGGATAAGAGAGAGTGAGCAAAAGAAAGAGAGTGAGAGAAAAAGAGAGGCAGAGAGTTCAAACACTAGTGAGGTAAAGAGAAAGGGAACTGAGTGTGAGCGAAAGAGTGACAAAACACTTGAATATGTGCAAAAGAAAAATGGGAAGGTCCAGTGTAAACAAGAGAATGAGAGGAAGAAAAGTGAGAAAAAGAAAATGAGTGTCTATACAAAAGGGAGCGATGTGAAGGCTGTTTTTCTAGCCAAGCAGCAAATGTTTGTACTTTTATACAAATATGCTTATTCTTTTAACTCTGACTTTGATTTGTCTTTGTCTGGTGCTATTATAACTCTTTTGCAGAATTTCAATGATGTATTCCCTGAAGAGATACCGGATGGATTGCCACTAAAGAGAGGAATAGAACATCAAATTGACTTCATACCTGGAGCTACAATTTCAAACCGACCCGTATATAGAAGTAATCCTGAGGTGACAAAGAAGCTTCAAAGGTAGGTTGAAGAATTGATGAAGAATGGGTATGTAAATGAGAGCATGAGTCCATGTGTCGTTCCAGTATTACTTGTGTCTAAGAAGGATGAGACTTGGCGTATGTGCATCGATTGCAGAGCTGTCAACAAAATTACAGTTAAGTATCGACATCCCATACCTAGATTAGATGACATGTTGGATGAATTGCATGGATCTTGTGTGTTTTCTAAGATTGATCTTAAAGGTGGATATCATCAAATTAGAATGAAAGAATGAGATGAATGGAAAACTGCATTTAAAACGAAACATGGTTTGTATGAGTGGTTAGTCATGTCTTTTGATCTAACTAATGCACCTAGTACTTTCATGAGATTAATGAATCATGTTTTGCGTTCTTTCAATGGAAAATTTGTTGTGGTCTACTTTGATGACATATTAGTGCACAGCAAGAGCATAGATGAACATGTTAGGCATTTGCATTGTGTGCTTGATGTTTTAAGGAAAGAAAAGTTGTATGCTAATTTGAAAAAGTGTTCCTTTTGCACTGATTAGATTGTATTTTTGGGTTATGTTGTTACGGCAGAAATGATAGAAGTAGATAAGGAGAAGGCTAAGGCTATTAGGGAGTGGCCTAGGAATGTTAGTGAAGTGCGTAGCTTTCATGAGTTGGCTAGTTTTTATAGGAGATTTGTTAAAGATTTTAGCATCATAATTGCATCACTAACTGAGGTTATTAAAAAAAATGTAGGTTTTAAATGGGAAAGTGATCAATAACATACATTTGATTTGATTAAAGATAAATTGTGTTCTGCACCATTGCTTGCACTACCTGATTTCTCTAAGACATTTGAGATTGAGTGTGATGCATCGGGAATAGGTATAGGGGCTGTTCTTATACAAGATATGCGTCCTATAACTTATTTTAGTGAGAAATTGAGTGGAGCATCATTAAATTATCCTACTTATGATAAAGAATTGTATGTTTTAGTTAGGGCCTTAGAAAATTGGCAACATTATTTGTGGCCTAAGGAGTTTATAATTCATATTGACTACGAGTCCTTGAAGCATTTGAAAGGACAAGGTAAGTTGAGTCGGAGGCATGCTAAGTGGGTAGAGTTCATAAAAACATTTTCTTATGTGATCAAGTATAAACAGGGAAAGGAAAATGTTGTAGCTGATGCATTATCTCACAGGTATGCTTTGATTTCTACTTTGAATGCAAGATTATTAGGGTTTGAGCATATTAAAGATTTGTATGTGAATGATCCTGATTTTGCTTCTATGTATGTTGCTTGTGAGAAGGGTTCATTTGGTAAATTCTATAGACAAGATGGGTATTTGTTTAGAGAGAGTAGATTGTGTATTCCTCAAGGGTTTATAAGAGAGTTGCTTGTGAGAGAGGCGCATGGGGGAAGTTTAATGGGACATTTTGGTGTTAGAAAGACTTTGGATGTGTTAGATGAGCATTTCTTTTGGCCACACATGAAAAGTTGAGAGAATTTGTGAGAAGTGCATAACATGTAGAAAGTCTAAGTCTAAAGTTTTACCCCATGGTTTGTATAAACCTTTGCCCATACCTAGTGAACCTTGGATTGATATTTCTATGAATTTTGTATTGGGTTTACCTAGGTCCAAAAAGGGCCAAGATTCGGTGTTTGTTGTGGTTGACAAGTTTTCGAAGATGGCTCATTTCATATCATGTCACAAGACCGATGACGCCACACATGTTGCTGACTTATTGCTCAAGGAGATTATTTGACTTCATGGAGTGTCGAAGAGCATTATTTTAGATCATGATGCAAAGTTCTTAAGCCATTTTTGGAGGACTTAGTGGGGAAAGCTAAGAACAAAGTTATTGTTTTCTACTGCTTGTCATCCGCAAACTAATGGACAAACGGAGGTGGTTAACAGAACTTTAGGTGCTTTGTTGTGTTCCATTATCCAAAAGAATTTGAAGAATTGGGAAGATTGCTTACCACATGTCAAGTTTGCTTACAATAAGAGTGTGCATTCAACTACTGGTTGTTCACCATTCGAAGTTGTGTATGGGTTCAATCCATTTACTCCTTCGGATTTGATACCTTTACCTATGGAGGAAAGAACTAACTTGGATGGTAAGAAGAAAGCTGAAGTTGTTAAGCAATTGCACGAGAGAGTTAGGCAACATATTGAGAGGTGAACCGAGCAATATGCTACTCAAGCTAACAAGGGGCGAAAAAGAATTGTGTTCGAACCAGGAGATTGGGTTTAGGTGTATATGCGCAAGGAGAGGTTTCCTATTCAACGAAAATCTAAGTTGCAGCCTCGTGGAGATGGTCCATTCCAAGTGCTTGAACGCATCAATGACAATGCGTACAAGATAGATTTGCTAGGTGACTATAATATTAGTGCTACTTTTAATGTTTCTGATCTGCTTCTTTTGATTTTGATGTAGGTTCTGATTTGAGGACAAGCCTTTTTGAGGAGATGAGGAATGATAGAAACCAAGAAAGCAAACCTATAGATCCTTTGAGCATCAATTGAGGACCTATGACAAGGGCTCGAGCTAAAAGGATGAAGGAAGCTTTAAATGCGCTCGTTCAAGATATATGGGCCAAGAGTCTTGCATAACATGACTTGGACAGCTTGGAGGGGATATCAAGGCTTCAAAATATTATTCAAATTCAAGAACAAGTCCAAGAACATTAATCTTGAGGCTTGGGTGTCAATTATAATGCAATTGAGCTGTTGTTTATTTGTTTGATGTAAATTGGGTCTAATTTGTATTATGGGATTGTTTTAAATTAGTTTAATTTATTAGGTTTTTAATTAGGAGGCTGAGTCATTTATTTAAGTTAAAAAGCCCAATATGGGTATGTTTAGAAAAAGTCAACAGTCAAAGTCAAAATCAAAGTCATGGTCAATTAAAACTAAGGTTTTATTTAGTTTCCAATAAGGTTTAGGATTGTATACCTATATAAGGCTTATTAAACCTAAATTTTATACAAGTTACTTTGATGAATAAAGATGCAGCCAATTATGTATAATCGAGAGATTTGTTTCTCTTTTGTTCATTGTTGAATATGTGATCTTATCAAGCTATGTTTGTGGCGATCGAAACCATAACTAATCTCCCACCTTTTCATCTATGTCTTGGGAGTGGCGTCAATATTATTCTTGTTATATCTTTAGTTCTTGATTCGCTAATCAACGGGTCAAAGATTTTCTTTAAATCTGAATTATCTTTCTTGGGGTTGTGTTTCAATTTGATTGTGGGTGTCGTATCGATATATATGGGGTTCGCATCAAGTATCTTCCACAACCTATGAATTATAGATAAGTAGAAAACTTGACCTTACTTATATATGATCTTGAGGGTGCACAAGATATATAAATGATCTCTCCAGTACATATAGAAAGTGAGTGCTAGAGGAAAGACGTGTATTTTTATTAGATACTTCGAGCACTCAAAAAAATATGTACTCATAGGAGAAAACTTAGATGGAAGTATTATTGAATTAGAGTAACGAGATGTGAAATTTTTAGAGAATGAATTTCCTAGCAGAAATGAGGTTGCAAATGAATTTCAATTTTACAAGTTGAATGATTCAGATGATGTTTCATATCCGAACACTCAACTAGAGAAAGAAAGAGAGTTTTTTGAATACTCTATCCCTAGTGGGAATGATAGAGCGATTAGAATAACTTCTTCACCTATTCCTAATATGAGCAAAAGGACTAACGAGTTAATGCCCCCAAAATTATCAACTCGTATAAGCAATCATAAATCCATTCCTCGTCGTCAATTTAAGATTGAGGGGAAAGCTTTTATGCTTGCTTCACATGATAGTGATGAGCCAAAGAATATAAATGAGACTCTCAATTCACCTGCTACAGTGTTTTGGATTAAAGTCATGCAAGAAAAGATGGAGTCAATTAAGAGTAACAATGTCTGGCACTTGGTTGACTTATGCTTGGTCAGAGAGTCATTGGAATCAAGTGGGTTCTCCATATCAAGCATAAGGTAGACGACTGAATAGAGAGATATAAGACGAGGTTAGTAACAAATGGTATACTTAACATAAGGGTATAAACTATGAAGAAACTTTATACTTTATAGTAAGGTTTGTTCCCATCAGCCCTATATTAGCTATCATCGAACACATGAACCTGAAATTGCATTAGATGAATGTAAAAACAACATTTCTCAATAGAAAACTGAAGGAAGAAATTTATGTGGAGCACCTAGTGAATTTCGTTTCAAGAGGCCAAGAGCAATAAGTTTATAAGCTCACAAGATCATTTTATGGCCTAAAACAATCCTCCAAACAATGGTACTTCCGTTTCCGTGAGACGATCATGTCCTATGAATTTCAAATGACAGAAAAGAACCATTGTGTATATGTTAAGTAAGTAAAAGATAAGTTTATAATATTACTTTATATGTGAACGATATTCTATTAGCCAAAATGACCAGGAGTTCATGATAACTACAAAGGAATGGTAATCATTGACTTTCGATATGAAAGATATGGAAGAAGTTGTCTACATTTTAAGAGTTAAAATTGACAGAGATCGTTTAAAGAAAATTTTGGCTTTATCATAAAAACTATACATTAAAAACATTCTTGACCAATTTTATACGGCTGATTACAAGTATATGGATACTCCTATCTTGAAAGGGCAAACTCTTAGTCTTGAATGTGCCTAAGACTTCACAAGAGCGTGAAAGAATGAAAAGAGTTCCTTTCTCCAGTACTATCGGAAGTCTCATAGATAGTATAATGTGTACGAGATTTGATATCTGCTACGTAGTTGAACTGGTAAGTAGATATTAATTCAATCTTGGTAAGAAACATTTATTTGTTGTAAAAAGAATGATAGCATATCAGAAAGGGATATTGATTACTTCCCGTGTTATTAAGGTGGCAACATGCGTCTAGTTAGGTATATAGATGCTAATAAGGGAAGTGACTTAGATGAGTGAAAATCGACATTAGGTTATGTACTTTTGCTCAACTAAGATGCTATCTTTTGGATAAGCAAGAAGTCATTATACATTGCGCTGTATACCATGGAAATTGAATTTATAACATGTTTAGCTACAGTTCGGGAAACAATTTGACTTAAAAAATTCTTGGAGGATCTAAATTTAAAAGTTGATGCGAAGAAACTAGTTACTGTATATTGTGATAGTCAAATAGCAATTGCTTATACTAAAGATGTGAAATATCATAGTAAATCGAAACACGTAGAGACTTAGTACAATTTTGTTGGGGACATAATGAAGAAAAAGAATGTAATAATTAAGTATGTATGTACGCATGAGATGATAGTCAATCCACTTAAAAAAGTTGTGATATGAGATGTGTTTATGTTATATGCTAGATCTTTGGGTTTGCATAGATTATGATGTTATAATTGTTATGTTAGGCTATATCTGCTTCATGAATAAATATGTTGTTTTAGTTATATAAAACTAGTACATATTCATTTCACATAGATTATATGTAAAAATATGTCGTCAAATTTGAAGGTGGTATTATTACATGTATAGTCATCTTGGTTGCTAAGAGAGCAAGTCAAGATCAGACATATATTTTCAGAGAATAAAGATGAGGTTATTCTCTTAAAGGCTTAAAATATATGAAATGTTGTCTTAATTGTGGTCAAGATAATATTCTATATAAAATCAATTATTAAACTACTCATGATGTATCCCTACATTCATTAGAACCTGATTAAGTTAGATATGAGTTTCTTGATAATAGACACTTGGAAGGCAAGCTTTGGAACTCGGGTTAGGTACTATAAAAGCAATTGAACTAAGATCTTTACAGTGAATAATCTCAATATAAAAGACACACACTTCCTTATTGAACGATAAGATTCACTGTAACATGCGTTTCATACCGTGTGTGCTTATTATGATCGACATGGAAAATATGTGAATTTATCCTTGATTCCTCATTGTGTAAGTTCCATTGACATTTATGTAAAACTTTTATCTATATCCTCAATGATTGTTCAATTTGTCTCAAAGTAACAAGATGACGTTTGTACCATTAGTGTGTCTTTTACGGTTATGATGATATAGCCTATGGGACATAAGTATGGTGTTAGTAATTTTGTTGACTAAGGGGCGGAATTGAGAAAGGAAGATTTAATGAATTTTATTTTGTTCATATAGTTATAAGTCGCAACTAACTACAATTGTAATTATATGAAATATTATAGGATCGAGCATATTATCCTAAGGGATTAAATACGTTCGAGCAAATAAAATTATATTAAATCTAGATAATAATAATGAGCAAAATTTTTGAATCTCTTGTATAGAAGTACAATCGAAATTTGAAGAAATAAACTGCATTACATACATTGTTGTTCATAAGTCACACGGTGTATTTACCTGTATAAATGTCTGTACTCCTTATCATAAAGGGGTCACCATTGTTTTCTTTGTGAGTTCTATTTAGCTTATCTTGTGTAAGTGGGAGATATTGGGTTATATTTTTAGGTCATGGGTCGGGTTCACCCAAGATGATACAAACTCGATCCAATATCCAAATCAATTTGGATTGGATTATATAACTATTTTGGCAGCTATTAACTAACATTATATTAAGGGGTTAGTTTAACAAGAGAAACGTTGGTAGCTGAAAACTACATACAACACACAAATATTAGAAAACAAAGAGTGAAATTATAGAAAGAACACAAGGGCATGGCATTTAACATCGTGATTTAAGGGTTTGGTCTCGTAATTGGTGACTGAACTCCGACCAATTGAATAATCAAGAATCCAGAAGAATTACTACTGTGCACAATGAGTATGTTTTCTATTTAGTTTTTACCCTTTTTTATGAATTACATACTACTATAATTGTTTTCAATGTGTTTTCCATTTTCAAAAACGTATTTTACAAAATGGTTGACCAAATCACCCATTTTTTGTTTTTGAAAACGAAAAATCATTTTAAAAAATGGATTCAAACGGCACCTTAGGCATGGGTAGGAAGAGTTGGGTGGGTTTTACTAGTAAGATAGCTAATATGTTTGTAAAGTGGAATATCAATCTTTTTCTTCCACTTTAACAACTAAAACTACCAAAAGAGTGGAGAGAAACCAAAATCAAGCAAAAAGTTATAAATCCAAACATGAAATGACAAACTAGACATCTTAAAAAAAATTTTTAGAGACACAAATGAAAGAAAAACCTAGAAAAAAAAAATTGGAAAGTTTTAGCCAGAACTCATAATCAAGAAGTAGAGATATCAATGAGGTGGGTTCGGGGGGTTAGGAATTCCCAAGCCCAAGCCGAAAACAATTATTTGCTCCCAACCCCACAACCAAACTCGATAATTGAAGGGATTTTCCAAGATAGGGGGATGTGAACCCACACCTACCCCTGCCCTCACCCCACATTCACCGCTAGTTAACTTTTACCACCATTTTTTTTTTTTCATATGAATATTACAAATTTTTATATATTCAATAGTTTGATTATTCAATAATTGACAATAAAAAAATCCATAAAATAATTATCAAGAAACAATAACACAAGTAAAGTTTGATAACAACAATGAGTATTTGATAATTTTTTTTTTTTGAGAAAATGATAAATACATATTTGATCAATGGAGATGTCAACAAAAACAAACTCGTGGGGGCATGCCTCGTCCCGCCCCAAATGGGGCGGGTTAAATCAAAATAAATGGGTTTAAATGATTTTTAGAACCTGTTTCAAAAACGAGGTAGGTGTGCGATAAGCTATCCCCACCTTAACCTCGCCCTGAACTCTTTATTATTATTTATGTATTAATATTCAATAAATAAATTTTAGTATATAACTTATTAATTATTAAACTGCTAATTTAATTTTTGTTTTTTTAAATATAAATTTTTTTTAATAATTAAATGTGTATAGATATTTTATAATTAATAAAAATTAATATATAAACTATAAAATTTATCAACAAAGATGCACCCATGGCATCCAAGTTAGAATCCCCCGAGGAGGGAAAGAAGGATACGCTTAACGCATCCAAGTTAGTATTCCGTTAGGAGGGAAAGTTAAGGATACATCCAAGTTAGCATCCCTAAAAAGGGAGAGTTAAAGATGTGCTTGAGACATTCTAGTGTTTTTCCCTCCTTGAGTAATACTAACTTAGATACCTCAAGTGCAACTTTAACTTTCCTTCCTTTAGAGATACAACTTAGATGCCTCAAGCACATCTTTAACCCCTTTGATGGATAATAGCTTGATTTCCCTCAAACACATTTTTAACTTTCCCCAGTCCAAGAAGGCCATGTCTTCAAGCTCTCTTTCTAGCACCGATGTTCGTGTAGAATTTAATCTTAAGCCTTTGATTGAAAAGCCTATAAGATGAATAAACTTGTTAAGGTGCTCCCGATGACTTGCACTGAATACATCTTCCAATGCTTAAATCAAGTCTTTAGTATTATATGGGACTAAAAGTGTTAAGTTCCAAATTGCTTACCTTGGGACTTTACTAATTTAAGGATGAATGCTTTTCTTACTTAGGGATGATCGCCTCCTTTTATCTAGGGATGATCACCTTCATTTATCTAGGAATCATTACCTTCCCTTATATGAGGATAATCACTTTTCCAAATCTGAGGATGATCATCATCCATTTTAAGGGATGATTTTCTAATTTTATTTGTGGGTGATAGCCGTCTCTTATCTAAAGATGATTGCCATTTCTCATATAGAGATGATCACCTTCCCTTAATTAGGGATGATCGCCTTCCCTTATTTGGAGATGATAGCTTTCTCTTATCTTGGATGATCACATTCCTTTATCTAGGGATAATTGCCTTTCCTTATTTGGGGATGATCGCTTTCTCTTATCTAATGATGATCACCTTATCCTATTCAATGATGATCACTTTCCCTTATCTGGGGATGACTGCCTTCTTTTATTTGGGCATGATAGCCATCTCTTATCTAGGATGATCACATTCCCTTATCTAGGGGTCATCACCTTCCCTTATATACGGATGATTGGACCCTCTTATACAGGGATGATCACATTCCCTTATTTGGGTATGATTATCACCCTTTATCTAAGGATTATCATCTTCTCTTATTTAGAGATGATTCTCTTCCCTTAATTTGAGATGATCACCTTCTCTTATCCAATTAAAAGCTAAAAGAAAAAGCTCTCCATTTAACTATAGCACCGACATGTTATAATAATGAACATGTCTAATCATGTATTACACAAGTCAAATCACATTATTAATTTAGTTTAATCTAGCATATATCATAAAATAATTCAATCCAATCTAACATACAAAACTAACATTTTAGGACTCTAATTATAATAGGCTACACTTAACAGCTAGCCTAACACTATTTGGCCTAGTCCAACGACCTAATATCATTTATTCATCATTAAAAGAGTAAATATCCATACGATATCCAAATATTTTTATGTTTTAAATATTTTAGACAATCAATATAATAAATTATGAATGGATATTCTTGGCATTATGTATGATATTATCGATATTTTCATAAATTTAGACGTGGGCATTTGAAACAAATAGATATCCACTTCCTTTGTCAAAAACCAACCCGAAACAGAGCCTGCGGGCCAACTATATATAGTGAGGTAATTGAAATGAGCAATGATTGTGCAGCCAAGTTTGGGGGATCAATGGCAAAAGCATTACTTGGTACTCTTCGAAGAGCTTCTTCGCTTCTTCAATCCTTGTCATCCCACCCTTTCTCTCTCAGGTAATGTCTCTCTCTCTATCTCTCTCTTTCTAATTTTGTTTTCATTTTTTTATTTCACTGTGATATTACCGTGTCAAGCAGGTCGATTTTGCAGACCCAAGTATCATCATCGCGTCTGTCCAGTCACTTTGGTCCACCAATACCCAGAAACCCCTTTTGGGGTTTGAGAAAGTGGAGTCATGGGTCGGTGAACTTGGTCATTTCACAAGGAAAACCCAAGTTCGAAACCCATGAAGCGGATCCTCCAAAGAAGGAGAAATGGCAGACCAAGAAGCGCCTCAAGTTGCGAAGGAAAAGAGAGAAACAGCAGAGGAAAGCCGCCAACAAGAGGGACCCGCGGCGTCTTAACGTTAAAGGCAAGAAGAGGAAGCAGAGGTTTGCCAATGCTGAGGAGAGAATCAAGTACAAGCTTGAGAAGGTTAGTGTTTGCTTATTATGCACTATTGTATTTGGTTCTCTTTCATCTGTTGTCGATGCTCTGCTTCAAAAGGTTGAGTTATGCGAAAATATTGCGAAATGTTGTTGTTAATGTGATGGATAGTTTTGTTAACTTTATGGTTTTAGTCTGTTTGTGATGATATTTGGTTAGGAGCCTTGGCCCTTGGATGAATTGTGCACTTAATTAGGTCGACCGGCATGGTCTTATTTTGTATGCACTTCATAGACTTGCTATGATTCTGATGCATATTTTGTAGTTGGATTAATGTTTTCGATTAGCTTTTTGCTATAAGAATGGCATTTGGATAAAAGAGAAAGCAAGATTGATAAGAAAGAGAGATATAGAAAATGCATGATGGTGAGCGGAATGAAGAGCGGTTTGCTCTTCTTACTGGTAAGGAAGAGATGGGATGTTGGAGGCTGGAGAACTCTAGAAACTTTACTTTTAAATTATACTTTAATTTGCTAATTGATGATTACTTTCCCACTTTTGACCCTTTTTATATTCGTATGGAGGGCAAAATAACTGAGCAGAGTGAAGTTTATAGCATGGTTGGACAGTTAGTAGCACTAGGGAAATTTATCTCTAGTGACAGGATTCGAACAAAGAAACTGGGAATATCCCCTCGTTTGGCACGTCATGTCTAGGGCTGATTTAGAAACTACAGACCATCCCTTTTTGCATTGCCCCTTTACCTGGAAGCTTTGGGATAAATTGTTTTAGGTTTCCAATATATGCTGGACAGCTCCTTCTTGCAGCAAGGCCATTTCTGAAAAATGGACAGCTTTCAGTGGAGGAAGGTAGTCTAGAGTCTTATGGGTATTGTGCTTGGTATGTCTATTTGAAAGGGGAAAAAGTTAGTATCTTTGAAGATGCGTAAGAGGATGATCCACTGGCCTTATGAGAAAATTCAGTTCTGGGCTTCTTGGCTTATGATCTTATCTCCCATTATCATCTTCTACAAGCCAGAAGTTGCTGTGTTGGTGATAGGGAATTTCTTGATTCTTTTGATTCTGTTGTGGATAGAATGTTTTGCTAGGGGAATTTAAGTTTTACTTATGTTTTTATGCAGGTTTTTGTAGATGTGTCCCTCTTTTTTTGTTTGTCTTTTTTTTTTTTGATAGCTAGTTCACTCCCCTGTACCTTTTTCTTCGTCTAATACAGTTTTTTTCACTTTTTTCGTCAAAAATTAGGTGGCAAATGCTGGGAGAAAAGTGTTGCAAGAGTCTGTATTGGTAGTCAATTGGAGTTGAACATGAGGAAACAATTAGGCCTAATTTGAAGCCAAATGAGCTTTCTGTCAAGATTTTGATTGTATGCTATCTGATGTTTTAGATGCTATTTCTGCTTGGAGACATGGGCTAGAGATTTATTTTTGGAAGAGGTGATTTTTGGAGTCTTTGGTACATGAATGCAATGCAGTTAAGGACTCTATAATATCTAATTGTTATGAGTTTTAAACAATGTTGGATAATGGTTTGGGTAGAACCGTAGAACCATGAGGCAAGGCATGCATTTTACATTCAGTAAGATCTGAAGGAGTGAGTGCATATCATCAATAGCTTAATATTTCTTTTGATTTTAATATATGTTTGGCCACTTAGCCTAGTCGAACATGATTACCTTGAATTCACTTGTGGAATTGTGGAAAATACAAATTCAGATTCCTTACTTTAACTGTTGACTCTATACACATTGTTTATACTAACTTCCATTCATAGTTTTGTTGGCCTCATAGTGAGACTTAGACATTGTCTAATAAATTTGACTGTCCTGCTTTAGTTGTCTTCTTTTGCTCCTTGCACCCTGGTCCTTTTTTCCCAAAATTGTAATTTTGTTCAATATCATATGAAGAAAAAATCCACTTATGTTGAATATGTGGTTTATTTCATTAACTATTTTACATGACACAAAACATTGTTTTTCATTTCCAAAAAAAAAGAAAAAACACTGTTTTTAATGTTATAGGTTCCTGATTAATGGGACTACAAACTGGTCATAACTGCTTGGTATTAAGTAGAGGCTTATACTTGGTATATCTGATTTTTTTTATTTCAGGCCAAAATCAAGGAAGCCTTACTGATTGAAAGACTTAAGCGGTATGAAATTCAAAAGGTTCAAGGTCCTATGGTTAAACCACATGTTCTGACTGGTGAGGAACGTTTCTATTTAAAAAAGATGGCCCAGAAAGGATCTAATTATGTGCCAATTGGAAGAAGAGGAGTATTCGGTGGTGTTATTCTCAATATGCATATGCATTGGAAGAAACATGAGACTGTGAAGGTCTTTTGCAAGCCTTGCAAACCTGGCCAAGTACATGAGTATGCTGAGGAAATTGCCAGACTGAGTGGTGGGATCCCAATTCAGATAATTGGAGATGATACCATAATATTTTATCGAGGGAAGAATTATGTGCAGCCAGAAATTATGTCACCGATAGATACATTGTCTAAGAAAAGGGTGAGTTTTCCAACTTAAATATTTTCTAATTTCTCTATATCTATTTTCAGATTTGGCAGTGCCTGTGTGCTACCCCATATATATATATATATATATAACATTGTTTGTTTGTGACACTTCTGATGTTGGTAGAGTACGTCAGTTGTCCAAATGATGCCAATGAGTCTGCTTGTTTCACTAATTTTGACCTCAGGATTAATTCTGCTTGGTTGCCTTTGCAGTAATTGATGAGTGTCTTTAGCAGTCACTGTTATTCCATTTATCTTTGGAGTTCGTGTTTTTAGTTTTTCTTTTCTGTTAAGTACAGGAGGGGTGGGGGTGTTGGGGAAGACAAAGGGAGGGAGATTTGCCATGTGGCCTATGTGCAGTTGTATTGATGTTAAATCTAAGAAGTCACTCTGAACCAAATCTACTAAATTTCAAGATAGTATAAAAAATAGATTAATTATTCTATGTAGAAAAAGAAGGGAAGGCAAACTTGAAGTAAATTTGCAAAGTCTTAGGGTTCATTTTTCTTCTAATTTATTTAAGAAAGTAAAGTTAAATATAGAGTAATAACTTGGAAATTTCTTCCTTCATTATTTATGATGTGTCATGATGTGAAGGTTTAGAATTAATTTTAAGAAAAGAAACTAAAAAATAAAACTTAATAAGAACAGTTGTTCATTTTTGGAAATAGGGAATATTTTGTGGAGGGGAGTATTGCTGAATAACATTGTAGATTAATAATCATTAGTAGTTTTTTGGTGTCTTACTTTGTCCAACTCTGTACCATGCTTTAAAAATTGAATCCCTTTGTCAATTTGGCAAAAACTATAGCGCAAAAAAGTTATATAAAGGCTAGAAATTATGTCTATTGCTTGGATTATAATATGAACTCGAGAAGCAAATACTTGCCTCTTTCGGTAATATGCTCAAATATAGTACTTCATATTGTTTTGTTGACCTTTTGGCGAGTGTCCTTCTAGAATGCCTTTCGGTATCAGATGTTTTTCTTTTCAGCATCTCATTAGTGTTTTGAGTCAGACGTATGCAATGGACCAATATCTAGTTGTTCTGCTAGCTCTTCCATATTAGCTTAGGGTCTACACCATAACTATCTGCCATGGGATAGCGATTTATTCTCCCACCCAGTCACGTGAATTTGTTTTCACATTCATGTGCCAACTTGATCTAATAATACCCCCTTGGTGTCTATCAAAAAAACAAGAAAAAAAGCCCTTGGTGGATCCTATCCTGCCTATTTGTCTCTCAGGTTCTTGGCATGAAAGGAGACTTGGGAACAGGGTGGCGTTGTCATTGTGTAGAGGAAATTAGACCTAGATGCATGCAACCAACCCAAAAACTAGCATGGTGACGGATGCTGCTTATTATCCTTTATAAACTCCAGATCTGTCCCAATTGACCTAACGCCGAGTCGTGGCACTAGATGTCCAGATGACTACCTGTGACATTAAAGAACATTGGTTGTGTCAATTTCCCATCTTTTAAGCCTTAAACTTTCTGATGTCATGCTTAAGCAGTTATCCTATGCGGTGGCTCTTGAGGCTTGCCACCACCTTGAACCAAACTATGGAGAAGTTCTACCATCTCCAGTCATAGTTTGTCTCTGTAATAATAAGAATTTTAAAGTTTCAGAAGTACAGATAAAAGTGAATAATTACAAAGGGGATAACATCAAGCAAAAAAGAAGATTAATGTAAAACTCATCAGTTTCAATCTTGTATACATTCCATGTTTGTATATAGTGTTCAGCTGTACAAGCCATTCGTCTCAGACATTTTATCGTTTGGAAGCAAATAAGAGTTGCCATTACTGTCTTTGCCTACCATTTCAATCATTGTTGTTTAGGTCGTACGTTCCTTGGAATCCTGGGATGGGTATGATGCTATAGAATGAAAATGTGTTATAAGACAATAGCAAGCCAAGAAGAAGAGTGATGTAACCTGATTTGTTTGAGTCTTGTAAATTTCATTTGTATCACTTGTCTATATTAGTGTTTATCAGCAGTACAAGCCTTTCTCTTCAACTGACCTCAACCTACAGTCCTATAAGCAAATAAGAACTGTGCTGTGAGAACACCGATTACAATCTTTTGTCAGACAGTTTGGTGACATACTTTTGCCTCTCATTTTTTTAAGGATAAGGTAAATCCACATGACATCAAAACAATATTTCTTTGGCATCCACGATTTTAAAGAAAATTGCATGTGTGACCTTTAGTACTAATTTAATTCTATCCAATCCAATTTAATCTCACCAAATAATACTATACATTTCTGCGTACCTGGCAGACTTAAAGGGACTGAATTCTGAAAGATGGGCTTTGCAGTGTATAGTTTTTGAAGCTCTGTTTGGGCTCTCTGATCTGTTTTTAGTGGACTGCTGGTTCACTGTTGCAGCCTCTTTATTTCTTTTTTAAAACGTATTTTCAGTTTCTTATAAAATAAGGCAAGGTATTTCTTAATTATTTTTAATAGAAATTATCGGTAAGAATTAGCTGGAATTTGCATTTTCTGATCTGAATGTTGAAAAGATTTGATGCCTGGTTATAATGTTATAAAATAACTTCTTGAAGTACTGTGCTTGACCTAGAGGACCTTAAGAGGGTTGTGTAATAGTTCCTGATTTGTTGGTGTCTTTGATGATCTCATGTAACCTGACATTTGTAAGGTTATATAGTCAAGAATCTGTTGTGACTTTAATTGCTTTTGGTCTAAAATATTGGTTATGGAGAGGGATATATACTATGTTCATGTGACTGCAATGTATTGTTATCCATGTTGATTCAGTGGAGTTAAACGTTAAATTTGTGATAGTGGTGGCAAAGCATATATGTGGCTGGCAATTGTGTAGTTTAATATCGGTTGAGTCACAAATATATTGCAAGCATTAGATTGTAACCAACACATTTGGAAACGTCATATTCTTTGCTCACATCTCTACATCTTTTTTTGTTTCTTTGTTTGATTATATCTGTGTCCAAAAAAGTAATAAAGATTTAGCAAACATGGGAATCCAGAAAGTAATTATGCTCCAATTTCGTTTGTTTTCATTTGCAGGCACTAGAAAAATCGAAATACGAACAATCATTGGAGTCTGTGAGGCGTTTTATTGCAATGGCAGAGAAGGAATTGGAGCTCTATTACAGACACATAGCACTTTATGGTGACCCGAATAATCGAAGTCCGATCTCAATCTTGGATGGTCCAACAAAAGTCACCCAGGAATCACGGAAACTCAATGTGCTAGAAAGGAAAAGCCGTGATTCTCCTTCTAGTCGCCTTTCTCCAGGTATTTTAGAGACAGAAAGTGATTCCACTGGTCAAGAACTATCAGAACTTGAAGATGATATTAACGATGAAGGCTTATCAATGAGTGAATCAGATTCTGAAGATGACATCTTATCTGATTTTGACCATGAAGAAAGCGAAGTAACCTCCTTTAACGCACAAGAGAGCTCCTTGGCTACATCAGGTTCATCATCAACTCTTGGAAATGTATATGATTATGATGATCAAAATTTTCTAGAACAAAAGATATGAAGGTGAAAATTTAATAAAATAAACCAACTTGCTCTACCCTGATAGCCATGCAACCTAGTTGATATTGCCATTAACCCTTTTAGATTTAAAAAATCACTTTATTGTTAAATATTTAGTTTTAGTGTACTATGATAAAATAAGGTGAAAAAATCACCTTATTATTAAAAATTAGGGGCTTAGTCTCGTGTCAGTTGTGAAAACCCTTGTTTGTTCGGCATGCTTATGCCAATTCTTACTTATTCTTCTATTTTAGGCTTTGGGATAAACTTTTTTATTGATAAGACCAATAATATGCCCTTTAAAACTTGTGGGGTTCTTGTTAACATACAAGGTCATGCATTGGTAACTTTAGAATCCAAGTCTTTTAGTTTATATAGGCTCATGAATCAAACTTTATTTAGTTACCTACTTATTCTTCTATTTATAAATTTGTTTCTAGTTATTTAAATTAGTGTGAATTATGAATACAAATATTGTAATGATATTAAAATGATATATTTTTTGTTAATACAAAAAGCCTTGCATTGGTAACTTTAGAATCTAAGTCTTTTAGCTCAAGCCTCGAGAATCAAACTTTATTTAGGTACACCTACTTATTCTTCATTTTAAAAATAAATAAATAAATTTTTGTTTAAATAAATATAAAAATTTCTTAATAATATTGTGATATTTTTAAGGAGTATCAAATTATTTTGGAATATTTTTTTGTTTCATACTACCATTCCTATTTAGGTAGTTTGAATTTATATTCTGTTTTATTTTATATTCAATTTTTAGTTCTTTAAGTAGTTAAAGAAAGTGAACATGGGGCGGGTGGATAGGTTTTGCTGTTCAATTATATAATGGCACATGAAAAAAAGTTAAAAGAAGATAATATGAATCAGATAGAGCACTGTCAAATTAATTAAGATATTTTTTTAGAGCAAGAAAACCAAGTGGGTCATAGAATGAACTGATGATCTAACCTTAATTATAGATAAAATACCTTAACTTTGTGTTTTAATATCGTCTAGCAAAGTAATAGAAAATGTTACTCGGAATTGCTATGGTGTGATGACCACACTACCTACATGGCTTTTCTCAAACATTGTAGGTTAGAGTACGAAATCCATCGATGGTGAATAATTTACGTATAAACTCATCTATAAGGGAATAAATTACACATAAGTCCCTTCAGTAGGTGAATAAGTTTTTTCTACTCAGTATAAGTCCCTCTTTCCCTATTAATATAGAAATAAAGTATAATAAAATGTTGTGATCCAGACTATTCTATAAAGTCAGTATCTAGGGATTCCGACAGTGCTATATGTAATATCAAAAAAAAAAAAGAAAACAAAATATATATATATATATATATTAATAAAGGAAAATAAGAAAAGAAAATGGTTAAGGTGACTTGGCAAGTGAAAGCTTTGGAAGTGATCAAATGGTATGATCAATCAAGCATGATGGTGGTGTGGGTGTCCCTTATTCTATGATCTATATGATAAAGACATGTCCGCTTGTTGTTTATTTTTCTAGAAGGAGAAATATTGAATTAATAATATTAAACATCTCCACTTAAATTCTAATTTTTGGAATACCAATTGAATGAAATGTGGTATTATAATTTGGGATACAAGTTAAGATTTATAACATTATAAATAATAAACATGTTTATGGTTTACTTATCCTAACTTGGGTTAGGAAAAATGACTCAAATACTTAATTATGTTTAATTTGCGTGTCATTGAAGTTCTTAAATTTGGAAAAATGATTGGTTAATGAAGGTGTTTGATTTATATTTATTTATAATAAAATTTTTTTAAAAAAACATTGCTCACTAATTCAATTGACTAATTTATTTTGTAAGTAAGTATGGAAATCTAATTCCAATAAGAATAACATGTAAAATAGGTTGAAGTCATTTTCAAAATAAATATACCAAACTTTTTTTCTATTCCAAAGGGAAACTCATTTCTCATGCCCTCCAAATAAAAAATAGAAGTAAAAAAAAAAAAAAAGATCTAAAATTCTTAATATCTCTTTCATCAATAACTCTTTGAATTATACAAATTTATCTGAAATGAATTTGTGCAAATGATGGGAATATGTATAAAATTCTTTGTAACAATTTGTTAGTGATAAAAGGATCGAATTTATACCTTTCTCTTTTTTTTTTTTTTTTTTTTCTGTTTTGGATGATTAATTATGATAACAAGCAGAAAATAAAATAAAATAAAATAAAATCATAAAGAATATCTATGTTTTCATTGAATTTTGGTTATTCCTTGAAACAAGTCAAGCATCTTATTGCCTACATTTATATTACTTTCTAAAGCAGACTTTTACCACTTTATCAATGAACATCTACTCATCCATCTTATCATTTAAGAAATATGTACAAGTACATTCCAAAATTATATGGTCGGTTTTTCTTTTTTTTTTTTTTTTTTTTTTTTTTTTTTTTTTTTTTTTGTTTTTTTGCAAGGGGGGAAATTTCATTTTAATTCCTAAATTTTAAAAACATTTATTTTCATCGCTAGCTTTTTCAAAACTCTTCAAAAAAAAAAAAAAACTAAATAGTCAACATACTCCATAGGAAAATATTTTTATCCTTAATGATTATTAGTGATATATAAATTACCGGATTACTTTAATAAAATAATGAATTACTAAGTTAAGATTTATAAAATGTTCTTGAATTTAAGTTGTTGAACTACAATTTGAATTATCTCAAGTCACTGTTGACTGTCAATTAATTGATAGTTTAAACTTTTTTAAAGAGTTTTAAAAAAGTTAGGGTTAAAAAGAGTTGTTTCTAAAAAAAAATTAGAAACTTGATATTTTTTGAAACCTTAGATACTCAAATGAAGTTTTCCATTTTTTCCCCATTTTGGTCAAACTCATAAGTACTTATAGAATTTTGCCAAAAACTTACCATGCTTTAATTGCAATTAATTCCAAATGTTGCGATTAAATGATTGGAATTTTTTTCTTTTGTTTGAGGGAATTAAAAGATAGGATTCGACCCTTTACTGTACTCAACTTCGTATTTATTTGTTCAAATATCTTATGCAATTTAATTCATACCAATCCAATCTACTCAGTTACAGAGAGCATATGAAGCGGATCTCTTTGTTACGGCAGTGACACGGTAGAGAGAATAAAAAGAGAGAAGAACAAATGTTTGGCAAGAATAGCGACCTTCGCTAGGGTGGTAGGTGTAGTTGGCATGCTGGTGTAAAAATGGCCAAATTTAAAACCTCAATTTATGGAAGGATTTTGAGTGTTGAACAAGTAACAACAAGCACTATAAGGAGAGGTTTAATTTGTTATTCAAAGCTAATTATAAAAATCAAGATATAATTGGAAAATTTGTGCTATATTTCTAATATTTTTGGACATCAAAATCATATGGTTTCATAAACTCTTTTAAAATTTAAGAACAATAAACAAACACATCATAAGTATCTCCTCTGATCCTGAGAGATCAAGGGTTCAAGTCTTATCTTTGTCTATTAAAATATAAAGTGTGAGTGTGAATCTCTTCGTGGTAAGAGTTATCATCTCCCGATTGTGAGAATAGTCGTATGAGTCACGCTATCAATGAACAATCTTGGTAAGTCCCAATAGCAATGATGGACCCAAAAAATTTGTTAAGAGGGACACATGAAAAATGTAATAAAAATATCGAAAATTAAAAACATACTAAATATATAATGTTTTTATGTAAAACAAAGCTCGTTAATACTGTTAATATATCAATATCAATCATCAATCATATCAATCACCATTGAGATATATTACCATTATTGTAATATATTATTCTAGTTATCATTTTTGTATTATGTCTCTCAGCCTATAAATAGGCTTAATATTGTACATTGTAAATAGAGTGAAATAAACAATATTTTCTCTATTTTCACATGGTATCAGAGCATCTGTTTGAGTCTCATGAACACTTGAATCACTGGCATCAGGGAACAAAGGAATGGTAGGATCTATAAAAAGTTTAGTATGAAAAGCATGTGAAGTGTAAAATTTGGATATAGATGAAAACATCTTATGTTCCCCAAAGACAACATAATGAGGTACACGAAGGCGATTTGAGATAGGGTCCTAACAACGATAACCTTTATGTTCAATACCATAGCCAAGAAAACAACATAGACGAGCTCTAGACTCTAATTTATTTCGTTCGTGAGGCTGAAGAAGAACAAAACAAACATATCCAAAAACTTTGAGATTTTGATAGTTTGGTGGAGTGCCATATAATCGTTCATAAGGAGTTTGATTATTAATGATGGAGGATGGGCCACGATTGATAGTGTATACTGCTGTTAATGCAGCTTCTCCCCAAAACTTTTCAGGACAAGAGGCAGATATTAAAAGTGCACGAATTGTTTCAAGAATATGTCTATGTTTGCGTTCAGCACGACCATTCTGTTGCGATGTACCGGGACATGAACGATGACATATAGTACCCGTTTGACTCAACAAATTAAGAAAGGTAGTATCCCGATATTCCATGGTATTATCAGAACGTAAAACTTTGATAGATTTGGAAAACTGAGTCTGAATCATTCGAATAAAATCAGAATAAATTTTTGATAATTCAGACCTATTATGCATAAGATAAAGCCATGTATAATGAGAATAGTCATCTATAAAGATAACAAAATACTTGGATCCCCCCATGGTAGTTGTTGGTGAGAGTCCCCAAATATCTAAATGAACTAAGTCAAAAGGTACTTGAGAAACTGAATCACTATTATGAAAGGGTAATGCATGATTTTTGGACAATTGACAAGATAAACAATCAATATGATCGTCAGTTACAGAGCCTAAATGTCCACTAGGCAATAAGGAACGTAAACGACTAAAGGAAGCATGACTTAACCGTGAGTGCTAAAGACTCAAAGGTAAAGATGAAGAAGTAGCAGCAGACTGATAGGAAGAGGAGACCTGTGAAGGTAGTTGAAGATGAATGAGCTCAAACAAACGTCCAACCTTACTGCATATGTAAACCCTCTATTTTTATATTGTACGGATTTCTCAAAAATAGTCCTTTAGTATTGATTAGAGACCCTAAATGGTTAATGGAAAGACTTAAGGTCATAGAGAACCCATAGGGATTGATTTAAACTCAATTAGAGATTAAGCGGGAAGTTAAAATAGTAAATGAAATCGAAAAATTTTTAAGAAAATAAGGGACTAAATTGAGGATAAGTTTTAAAATTGTGGTCATAGTAGAATTAAGTTAAAAGTTAAGGGAGGAGAATGAACTTGTTTTAGGGCGTAAGTGGAATTATTGAGATTGTTGGGGAGGAAATTAGAAGCCAAAAAGATGATAGTTGACTTTCAACATTTAAAACAGAAATCAGACCAAAGTTGTCGCGAAGAAGAAGAAGAAAGAAAGAAGAAAGAAAGAAGAAAAGAAGAAGAGAATAAGAAGAAGAAGATCTCGCCACCAACCAGCTCGACCAGCCGCCCCCGTTGAGCAGATCGTCGAAGAACAGCAGCCGCGAAGCACGAGCCGAAGCTGTCCAACCAGAACCAGATTTGTCGCCGACGAATCAGACCTGATCGGCGTGGAAGAAGACAACGACGAGCTACCGTCCGGTCACCTGTAGTCCGCGCGCAAAACCCGTCCGATTCTCCCCCATTTCCAGCCGCAACCGAGCTCGAAACCAGCTCTCCACCCGCGTGAATAGACAGCAGATCGGCGACAGAAACCGACGCCGATCGATGGCGAAAATAGCTGCAAGTTGGGGCGAAGTCGAGAGGGAAAGAGAGAGAGGAAGAGAGGAGGAAAAAGAGGAAGAAAAATCAGTCCAATTTTAGCCCAAATCTATCACCAAACCAGTCCAAAACCACCCCAAAATCAGCCCCAAATCAAAGTTAACGCGAAAGATAAAGGGGTGAGTTATGTAAGTTTGAAATTGATGATTTCATTGGTGTCTAAGTTGATTCGAAATGGGTTTCGTTATGATTTGTTTGTTCGTTGTTTTTGAATGAAAACGAGTTAAAAAATAAGTGGAGTTATGCATATTGGAAGTTTAGAAAACCAAAGAGTTAAAGAGAAACCAAATCGTGCGGTAAACTAGTTTAAAGGGCAATTTTATAAATTGGCCCAAATGGCGTCCGTTGAGAGTTTGGATGACCCTAATGAGTTTAATTGGGTGTATTGGGATTAATAAAAGTTGAAGATTAAATTAAGGAACCAAAAATGGAGAGTTACGCCTAAAAAGGGTCACTTAGAGGCGATTATGTAATTTTTATTATTTCGAGTTTCCAAAAGTTGACGCAAACATAAATTTACGTATATATGTGTTATGTAGGTGAAGAGCATCCGACCGGATCACGAGAGGGCTTTTGAAACTCATCCGAGTTAAGCCCAAGCTTAAGGTGAGTGCACTTTCAAAGAGTTTTCTAAAGTGATTTTATGATTTTGCATTGATAAACTAAATTTATGTTTTTGCATGTATAAGTTCTTGTATTTAAATACATGTATTGTATTTGTAAAGTAAACGAGTCCAATGACTCAAGTTTAAAGCTTTCAAGTTAAAGCTTTTGTGCTTGTGCACCAAGTATAAACATTTGTAAGGCATGGCATTAGAGAAAAATAAAGTTTTCAAAGGCCATAAGTATCCACCAGTTTATCGAGCTTAGACCCGTACGTTATATCCCACTTAGTAAGGCAAGGGTTGGGGGAAATGAGTCACTAACTGTGTGGTTAGAGTTATGAGTGAGTGTGTCGCCCCTACTTTGTGGGATATGGTCTCGCACTACGGTTAGCGATGCAGCATTCCACACGTAATTGCTGAGAGGTCTCAGAGAGTTGGTTGCGGTGGATGTCAGATACATCGCCTTGTGACCTACCACACCTGCGGCCTTAGCTAAGTCGTCGTGTGGTCAAGAGATTAGGGTTACGAATGGTGCTTTTATAAAGTTCAGTTATTTTTAAGCATGTTCAGATTTATGCTTTACAAGTTTATTATAAATTGTTTATATTAATGCTATGCAATTGAATGAGATTTAAGTTTTAAATGTTTTAAGAAATAGAAACTTTTATTAAAGTTTTCTAAGGAGGAAATTTTTGAAAAGTAAAGTTAAGTTTATAAACTATTGCACTCACTGAGCTTTATAGCTCACTCTTCAAATTGTTTATAAAAACCTCCTCAGGTACTCGTGTGGGTGAAGACTAGTGAAGTCTCCCTCCTCCGTATTCAAGTGGGCACAAGTATTGGCAATTGCTTTTTGAAGAATGTAATATGCATATTTTAAGTCTTTTGTATATTGCATATATTTTGTACATTTTGCATAAAAAGAGTGATATCTTTTGAGTTGTGTAAAAATGCATCATTTTGTGTTTGAAAAATCAAGCTTACTAGATTTAAAATTGCATGTTTATACCTTGTCTTTGAAGGTTTTAAATTTTTGTGATTATGTTGATAAACTGATTGTGAGAAGTTGGGTTGGATTGTGATTATAGTTTGAAGTGTCCAAATTGCTTTTCAGGTTTTTGGTTTATCCAAATTACAGTCGTTATGCTGCCGGTTTTTAGTTTTAAAAATGACCAAATGAATAGTATCAAAACAACCCAAACTATTTCAACTTTAAGGTTTAAAAGATTATGCTTCCGCTAAAGTTAAGTTTCAAGTTAAGAGGGTTCGCTCTCGAATGCCTTCTTCCCCATCAAGATGGGCTTAGAGGGATTCGTTGGGGTGCCCGGGCGTACCATTCGGTTAGAAGCCTAGTGGCGGTCCGGATTGGGGCGTTTCAGCCTATCTCATAAATCTTCCCCGTTTGTGGATCCTGCACACGACAACCAGAAGAAGTAAAATGTATATCAAAACCAAGTTCACATAACTAACCCATAGAGATAAGATTTAGGGTAAGTTTAGGAATGAAGAATGTATTTTGTAAGGATAAGTTATCGGTAGAGATCTGACCTATATGTTGAACAGACATGGATGAACCATTAGCTATAGAAATGACAGGTAAAGGAAAAGAGGATGATTGTATAGAAAAATGTGTAGGGTCAGAGGTCATGTGATTACAATAAGCTGAATCAAAATACCAAGAGGAATTACCTGCTAACACAGAAGGAGCAGAAGTGGATGAATTACCAGATTTTGAAATGATTTGATGGAGCATAGAGGCAAGATCATGAACTGAGATAGAAGAGGAACCAACAGTAACCGGTGTGTCGGCAACTATAGCAGTAGGAAATTGCGTATTATTTTGAAAAGGTTTGAGAGAAACACTCTTGGATTTGGTGGAAAACACTCCGTTATTAATATTTTGAGGACAATTTTGATTGTAGTGCTCTGGCTTAATTTTGTGACAATGCGTACATTATCTCGTAAGGCAATGAAGAAGATCATGTCATGGCAACTTACAATAATGGCAAATAAGTGTCTTCCATGAATTTTCCATTAGGAATCTGAATAAATAAAAAAGCTCAATAATTCAATTAGCCCAATGAAAATAAATCCAATTGATGAAGACACAAGCCCACTCAATAATTAAGATAGGCCCAAATAAAATGAAGCTCACAAATGAAGCCCGATATAAAATGAAGCCCAAATAAAATGAAGCCCAATATATAAAAGGTTGTCCAATATAAAATCAACCGGATCAGAATGAAAGGAGACTAAGGGCGAGACAAACTGCAGCGGCTGAGAACCAGGTTGTGGTGTGACGAAACAACGAAAGCGAACCAGATTGAGATAGACTAGTGGCTGTAGCGACAGTGGTTTAACAAAACAGGCGTGAAGAAGTGGTAGTGGCGAACAGACCAGATACGAACAGATCAGCGACACACGGTGGAGACAAGGTCGATGGCACGAAGTGAAAAGAAATGGAGCAAGGATACAGCCGAGTGATTAACGGCGTTGAGCAAATGAGAGCAGTAGATGGCGGTATGCATCAATAGGAGCAGAACTAACAGTGTAGAAGGACCAGGTGCGCGAACAGCGGAAAGAAAACAGATCCGACGGTGGCAGATGGTGTGCGACGAGACGACAGAGCAGTGGCGGTGCGAAACCAGCGGTGGCGTACGGTGATGCGCATGGTGTTGACAGAACAGAGACAAAAGCGATGGAGAACAACGACGAATCAGTGAGATGAAGCAACGGAAGTGGCAGTTTGTATGACGGTACGGACAGAACAGAGACAACAGCAATGGAAACAAGAGTGGCAACAGACGTGGTAGAGACCGATGATTGATGAAGAATTGAGATGGGTGTAGTGCTGCAGAATCTGCGGTGCAAAAGGGGCAGCAGTGCAGCGGCGCGATGGCGTGGTGGTGCAGTAGTGCAGCGGCGCGGTGGGGCGATGAACGAGTGATTGAGGGCAGTTGGGTGGTAGTTTGGGTGATGACTGGTGATGCAGTGGCAGAAAACAAGTTGACGGTGGTGAGTTATGCAGCGGCAACAGACAACGTGGATGTGGTAGAGTGATGTTTGATGCCAAGGCTATTAGTGATGATAGTGAATAGAAAAAAATTTTACAAAACCCTAGTTTATCGACAACTTGTTAGGAGTCTTGTTTATTTTACTGTGACTCGACCAGATATTGCATATGTTGTGCATGTTGTCAGCCAGTTTATGTCCGCTCCTCATTCCACTCACTTTGCTGCTGTTATTCATCTTTTACGGTATCTCAAGGGCACGATGTTCTATGGACTTCATTTTTCTACTCACTCCTCTTTAGAGTTATGTGCTTATTCAGATGCAAATTGGGCTGGTGATCCTACTGATCGACGCTCTACCACTGGTTACTGCTTCTTTCTTGGAGATTCACTCATATCATGGCGTAGTAAGAAACAAACTGTTATAGCCCAGTCCAGTACTGAGGCTGAATATCGAGCCCTTACTGACACTACTCAAGAACTCGTTTGGCTGCGCTGGTTACTTACAGACATGGGAGTTCACCACGTCACAGCCACTCCTCTTTGTTGTGACAATCATAGTGCTATCCAAATTGCTCATAATGATGTCTTTCATAAACGTACCAAACATATTGAAATAGATTGTCATTTTGTTCGACAACATGTTCATCAGGGTACTATTACACTTCACTCGATTGCTTAAATTGATCAACCTGCCAATGTTTTCACCAAGTCTCATCCTCCAGGACGTTTTCGTGAATTGGTTTCCAAACTCAAGCTTGCATCCATCTCGCCATCTTGAGTTTGCAGGGGGATGTTAATATATCAATATCAATCATCAATCATATCAATCACCACTGAGATATATTACCATTATTGTAATATATTATTCTAGTTACCATTTTTGTATTATGTTTCTCAGCTTATAAATAGGTTTAATGTTGTACATTGTAAATAGAGTGAAATAAACAATATTTTCTTTGTTTTCACAAATACTATATAGTTTAAATAAAATAAAACATACATAATATTTAAGCAAAACAAATAGTCTTATACTTAAAAATCCTAATGAAATCGTTAAAATAAATAAAAATGAAAAAAAAAAAAAGCATAAATTATGTAAAGTTATAATTTTCTTCCATGAGACTTCATATTTTAAAATCATTTTATAATAACTTCTCTATCAATTTTATCAAAAATATCTTTCTCCACATCCACAAGCAAGTTATCATTTAATAATTTGACCTTTCATTCAGTGAATACTGACATAGTTCAATATTCACAATATTCATAGCAGAAAATGTTCTTTCAACGACAGCAGTTGCAACAAATAGTAATAATGCAAATATTAAGAGCAAGTAAACTAATGAGAAAACCTTATCTTTTTTTTTTTTTTGTCAATCAATTTTTGTGCCAAATTTATAGTCATTTAATTCTAAAAATTCAATGTTAGAACGCAGGACTGCCATATTAATTAGGTAGGCCATTGTATCTAACTAAAAGGAAAAAAAAATAAAAAATAAAAAAAGATTAATTAATTAGAGCAGGAAAAATATTAGAAGTGTGAAAAGTAGGTATAATAAAAGTAATTAAAAAAAGGAAATCAATTATATTAAAAATAGAAAGGAAGAATAAATAATAGTGTTAAAAAAAAAAGAAATAATAAATAATTTAAAAAAAAAAAAAAAGAAGTAGGCACGGATGTAAACAACAAAACAAAACCAATTGCTACTAAAACCCTAAAATTAACAATAATAAGAAAATATTATTAGCCATTCTATATAAAAGAAGAAGAAAAAACCCAGTATATTAGCGAATGTAGAAGAAAAAAAAAACAATAATAATATTTACATTTTGTGTAAAAGAAGTAGGCAAACATTGCTTAAAAACTTAAAACAAAATTAGATGCACATGTCAGAGGAGCAGGCTTTTTACGTAAAAGAAGAAGGAAAAAAAAAAAAAAAAACCAAACAAACAAACATATTGTTGATGGCAAAATTGGTCACACCAATTACACCAACAATAAATGTAATTACAAAGGAAATTCAATCTAAAAAACTAGAAATGTCAATTAGATACATGGATCCCCTTGGAAAAGAGAATTCATCCCTTTGGATAGTTTGTCCTCCTCTTGAGCTTCCTACGAAAACCCTCTGACGCTCAAGTCAATGGGATTCTTAAAGGGAAGCCCCTTAGCTATAGGACTTAATGATAAAAGAACAATCGGAAAAGGAAGAAATCTAAGTTATTCTAAAGAATAAGACCTAAGAACAGCACTCAATGCTTATGAGGGAAGGATTTATGTAGACATTCAATTGTTTATTATTTAAGATTTTAAATCACTTAGAAAAAAAAAAAAACCAAAATCAAAAAACAAAACAAAACAAAACATCTGAATGAAAACTGAATGAAAACTTAGATGGTGTTTGGATCTATTTTCAAAAATGTTTTTTCATTTTTAAAAATAAAAAATGGATGAAAATGTGTTTAATAGTTTATTTTCAAAAACATGTTTTTAAGAATGAAAAGCATGTTTTCAAAATTATAAGACGAGAGTGGAAAATGATTTTTTTTTATCATTTTCAAAAACCCTTTTTTCGCACGGTACAACTTAAAAGAAAAGAGAAAACACTAAAAAAATCAGTCATTCTCATCACTTCTTCTACGGAGACAAAAACTCAAAGTATATATTCTCCTCTATTCGTTCACTTCTTGAAAGCTTCTTTTAGAGCAGACTTCAGCTTTGGTGATATCACTATCAACACCTACGCAATTAACAGCCTTGTTGAAATCGCAAATTTATCATAGAAACCAAAAATCCATCAATATAAAACAGATTTTTACATCAACAAACTAAAAAGAAGAGGTATTCGCACGGTGGAGGTGGCTACATGAGCAAGCGGTGACAGATCAGATCAGAACAGATGACAGATGAATGGATAATGGCAGATCTAAATGGAAGAAAAGAAAAATTGAGAAGAAGAAGAAGAAGAGAAAAAGAAGAAAATGATAGTGATATTATATTACAAAAATGAAGTTTTATAATTATGTTAATTTAATTTGATTACATGAAGTAAACTATATTTTTTTTTTCTTACTATTTTATTACTTTTATAATAACAGTAAAATATGATATTTATATGTATAATCTACCTTGGGAAATATTTACATAGGACATATGAAGGACATGATGACTTTTCTTTCAAAAAAAAAAGTCTTATGACTTCTTGATAAAACAAATAAAAAATTGTGATATACAATACTTTATTAATAATTAAATATAGTTACCATTACTTAAATCAATTTATATTATTTAAAAAGTTATATATATTCATATAAATGTTAATGCTTGTTTGTTTCAACTATTTTTAAAAATAATTTTTATCCAAACACATTTTCAGTTTTATCTATTTTTAAAATGGTATCAATAGTTTTTATCATTTTTTGTTTTCGAAATATATTTTCAAAAATGCTACCAAACGTATTATCGCTTTTGAAAATGTTATTTTCAAAACATTTTTTTTTTTTAAATACTTTTCAAAAGCATAATTTTAAAAACGTAACCAAAAGCATTATGACCCATTGAAATTTAAAACCAAAAAACAAACAACCTGTTAACATTCTTGATGAGATTGTACCCTTGTAAATATAGTTAATAGTGATGAAACTCTATTTATGGTGCTTGGTGTAGTAGATGTAGGCAAGTTGGCCAAACCACTGCATAAGAGGTGGAACTTGATATTAAAAATCGAGGGTGGAGGGTTCTACACTCCATAAATTGTTTACCATAGGTACTATAAACTAATAGATTAATAAATTTTCATAGAAGTTAATTTTACATCTAGAGCCCGTCCAAAATGATACAAATAAGTATTATTGGGCCATTGGGTCATGGGTCAGGTTCATCCAAGATGACTCGAATCCAAACCTAATATCCAAATTGAGTTTGGATAATGATAATCAACTATCATGAAAGTTGATAATAGTTGAAACTGTTGGCAGTTTGGGGATGATAAAATGCGATTTTTTTAGTGTACAAAAATGGTGCTACTGTTGCTTCTTTATCAGACAAGAACAAAGAAAAACAAAGAACATACACAATCTCTCAAATGTAGTGTAACACCCCAAATATTTTAAAGCATGAATATCGTTTTTAAATTAAGAGTTGGCATGCTAAAGTAGATTAAGTGTGAATATATATATATATAAATATATATTGTAAGCCTTTAAATCTATTTATGATTTGTCTAGTAATAGTTCTTAAGTGATATTTTAGGATCCTAAATGATTAATGAAAATACCCAAAAAATGTAGAGAATTTTTAAATATTGATTGAACCTAATTGGAGGATAAATAAAATGGTAAAATGGTAAATAGTCTTAAGAGATTATTAAGTGCGATAAGGGACTAAATTGAAACAAACAAATAATAGTTGAGGTCAAGTTAGAATTAAGCTAAAGTTGAAAGACGAAAACTAAATTGTCAATATTATAATGGTCGTTTTTGGAAAAGATCAAAATATATACATTGACTTATGCATTCACTTGTCCAAAACAAGAAGCAAAACCATGACAAGCCAAAACCAAACCGAGAGATAGAGAGAAAGGAAGAGAATTCGGCCAAGTGAGAGAGAAGGAAGAACCAAGTGATTCAAGCCAAATTTTAACCTCCAAATCAAGTCTTCAACCTAACCTAAGCTAGAAAAACAAGTTAGGAGCAAGATCAAAGCCAAACCAAGGTTAGTTTCATTATTTTTGGAATTATTTTGGTGGTTGGATGTTGATGTTTTGGTTAGTATTTGATGGGGGTTTTCATGTATATCATGATATGAGTATTTAGAGATCTAAAACAAGGGTAGAATCATGTAGAATCATTAAGAGATGATGAGCTAGGGTTGTGTAGGAAAAACCCTAAAGTTTGAATTAAGATTTGTTTGATTGAAACGAGTTATTTGTTAGGTGTTTGATGAAATGTCTCAAAGAATTAACATGAAAAATTTGAAAGAAATGCGCTTGGTTTGTGTTAGGCCATGAAAGGCCATAGTAAGGAGTCTATGATACCAATGTAATTTAAGTCTTTTAAGCATGATTCCATGTTGTTTACATGGTAGATAAACGTATAAAAAGGTTGGAAATCAATTTAGACAATTTACATTGTAAAGTCCCTATGAAGGGCATTAGTTGTTGTCATGTAATGACACTTCCTTTATATGTTTAAATGCATTGAATGAGTATAATTGAGTGTGAATAACCCTAAGGAAAAAAAAAATTGAGATTAGAAATGAAAAATGGTAAAGTTGCACTTAAATTAGTGTCGAAAAAATGGGTTTTTAGCTAGAAACCTTCACCCAATGGTCGTTTCTTTGCGAATCGACTTTTGGATTGACCTAAGTGCGAGTTAGGGAGATAAATGGAGCAAGAATGAAAGAAAGAAAACCTAGGGATTGCTCCCTAGGTAGCATTCGGCCAATAAGGGTCCAAATCCATCAATTTTTGTTTCGAGCTTCAGAAAATTATTTCGTGCATATGAGTGTATTCCTAGATAAGAATAAATTTATGGAAAGAAAATGAAATTTTAAAGTGTTTGTTAAGTTGAAACCAAGAAGAGAAGTTTGTAGTCAAAATGGGTTTCAATGGAAATTAGTGAGGTGTGAATGTATTTGGATCAATTAGGATTAGTAAATCATGCATTTTGATTTATGGAATGAACTTTTTATTTATTATCTATATGTTCTTGAAAAATTTAGGAGAGGGAGGAGTACAAGAAAGCCAAGAAAAAAGAAAAGAGAATGTGTGAGTTTCCATTAGAAAGTGAAATAATTCAAGGAAGTGACATAAAGGTTGGTGTACATTTAATATGAATATTTGTTTTAATTGTATGAATATGGTTTTCTAAAATGTCAATATTTGAGTTGTTTAATTAAATTGATTTGTTAACCATGTTTGAAATGTATATTCTGAATAACTATGTTGATTAAAGAGGAAAATTGGGTATTGAATATAATGTGTTTGAATGATTTATGGAATCTTTTAATTGAAAGGAAATGATGACTATTATATGTATCCATTTGAAATATTAAATGGACCCTGATAAACCTGAGTATTTGTAGGTGAGGATTGGAGTTTAGCATGTCAATAGGGTTATCATAGCAGTACTGCGTCGAAACGTTTTGAAATAAAACCAAAATCATGAATTTAGGGACCATGAGAGGCACCGAATGTCCAGTTCCGAATGATTGAAATATATATGTGTGATGAAATTAAGCGGGTAGGCACCGAGTGTCCAATGCCTGAAATCTCATTTTCCAGTCAAAGGTATCATGTCAGTGTTTACAATGAGTATTGAAAGTACTTTTGATAAGTTGTGCAATTGTATGTGTGAATTGTTCTTTTAGTAAAATGTATAACAAGTTGTTAAATTATTTGAACTGAAAATTTCATTGCTTTTGTTGTATGGCGATTTTATATTAAAAATTTATAAATTCGAATTTAGTGTACACCCATTAAGTAAATATGTTTAGCGCGTTGGAATTACTATGCGCAGGTAGTAGATTGCACCAGGAGGGCGAGGACTGAAGTGAAGCTCATCTACAACAAATTTATCCAGTCACATCCATCCATTATTATTTTGGGTAGAAACCACATCTTGTTTGTGTATAATAATTTTTAGTTTGTATGCATATGCATGCATATATGTACTTGTATATTAAATATGGAATTTGGTAAAGAAAACCAATTTATATATATATATATATATATATATATTGTGGGAAAATGTTGTATAGATGGATAATGTTGAACCAAACGGAGTTTGGTTCCAATTGTGGAATATTATTTTGTGGAAAATTTTACGTTGAAAATGAATATACTGAATTTGTAACAGGTTTGATAGTTCAAATTTTAGGAAAAACTCTTGCAGTTTTTCCACATGAAATAAAAGAGTTTAAATCAATTTGTAAAATTTTTTAAATTTGCTATTTTGATATGAATAAATTAAATATATGGTTTTCTGAATAAAGATTTTGCAGTAAGGAAGTTACAGGTAGCACCCCTTTGACTAGTTTGGAGGAAGAACTGGCAGAAGGTGTTACATGTAGTGCACTTACTATTGTGAATAGAGGAAGTTTTCCAATTAGGTGATTACTTTCCAAGATTTGTGGTGTTGTTAGAGATCCTACTGCAAATTCCAAAGGAATGTCAATACTGTTTTTAATTGTTATGATGAATTTGATTTCATGCATGATAAATGACATATATATATTTGTTTATTAGAAGTGGGGATGACAAAAATACTCGATCCGATTCAAGCCAGCCTAAATCTAGTCTATTTAGAGCAGGTTTGGGGTGAAAAATAGCGACCCATTTGAGGTATGGGTTGGGTTTGTGGCACTTCTTAAAAATTTCAAATCGGGTTTGCGACAAGCTTTCTTTTCCCGATTCGATCCGATAACGCGATCTATATATAAACATGAAAAAACCTTAAATTTATGATTGTGTATTAAAACGACTTATTGCATGGTGTCCAAGTTTTGCACTCTTAATTGTTAGAGTTTCTATATGAATTTAAAATTTTTTTAGCGGAATCGTGAATATCATAATCAATTTATTTTTTTTTTTAGTTTATGTATTAGTTTTTTTATATTAATTATATCATTAGTTAAAAACTACATCGAGTCAACAGGTTGGGTCGTGACATATCTTTCCAATCTTGTTTGGGTTTGAGACATAAATTAACGACCTATTTGGGGTATAGGTCGAGTTTGGGACACCTATCAAAAATTTCGGATCAAGTCTGATAAAGGTCAAATCTGATCCAATCCGATCTATTCTCATCCTTAATTAAGAGTTACGTTGCTTTTGCTTTAATTTTTTCACATTGTTCTTCTTCTATGTAGTACACGACATACTATAGTTGCATTTTGTGATTAGGGAAGTGATTTTAATCTGTTTTCAAACCCAATTCGCCTATCCTCTTTGGTTGATGGTACACATTTAAGCAAATATTTAATTTGTGGTTGGGGCAGGGCTCCACCACTGAGAGTATGTTGGTTGCATTAGACTAGGGGTTTGTACTAGCTAGCTTTCCAATCCTCGTTCCTTTGTTCACAGCATTGACAAGATTAGATAGATTCCCTAATTTTGTCTAATCTAGTCTGGGCCAACAGTCCCATCCAAGAGCAAGTACAAGTGGGTTTCAATAATAATCTCACCTAAGTGCCATTACTTATAATATACATTTTTATTTGCTTGTTTTAATGATAAATATATTATAAAATTTAAAAGTGATCATATAATATCTTAAATTTATCGAAAAAATATTATAAAATTATAAATTTGTTTAAAAGTATTTTTATATATTATTAATTTAATAACATGGGGATATATTCAGTTCATAAAAAAATAATTAAATTTAAAATATTATTTATATTTAATCTAATCTCATATTTCACCGAATATAATATAGTACTAATTCAATCAATTTAAGTCCAACCAAGTTTCATTTAATTCTAATCTCATCTCAATTCTATCCAATTTTCTAAAGTAGTGAAATTCAATCTTGTTTGACATAATATTGTCCATTCTTTACACTCAATTTTTGCAAATTTGTTTTTTAAACTTTTCAACTCAAAAAGCATTTACATAATGATATAAACACTCGGGGTGGCTCAAACGAACCATGAGACGTTAGTATAATGGTTAGACTTTGCGATTTGTTTCCATCAATCCTAGTGTTCCCCTCATAGGTACATGTATAGTTGAAGGTCATAGTTTTCTACTTTTAAAATTTGTACAGTTTAATGGAAGCTCTAGTTTTAAATTCGAATTTGCTAAGCGGTTTTTTAAGATTTTTTAATTATAAAATAATAATAAAAGTAGGAAAAAAAAAAAAGAGAAAATATTTATTTATGGTAAACTTTTGAACAAATTAGGGCGGTTTTTCAAACTAGTAGTTCTCTCTAATTAAAGAGTTGTAGGGTAGCCAAACAAGCATTTCTCATTCCGTAATGGCTTAATCTTTACCAATTACATGAGTACTGGAATTGTGGTGTAATCTGAACATGCATTGGTGTTAAATTAAGTTATCTGACTCGTTGGGGAATCATCATGAAAGAAAATTATCACTTATATCTTAATTTGTGGGTGGAGTGCATCGTGTGCAATATCTCAAGTCAAACGCGCTCTGATTTGACTTGACCACTAATTGAATGTGTGAAATCCTGGAAACTACATATCGGCAATTAAGAAATCATTCAATTAACATATATAATTAGGTTGGATTACCTTACTTATATATGAAGAATACTGGCTACATAGTTACGGTCGTTTTTCCTTCTGACACATGACTAAACGTAATCCTTGTGTGGTACTTGTTCATCTTAGTTAAATTCACCGTTAATTCAAGTGATGAAAATAGATATGATTTTGTTAAATTAACATTGAGTTCAAAAATTTAGACCAATAAACATGAGATAACAATATTATATACAGAAATGCTAAACATTTCTAGTGTATTTACATGATGGATTAGGGAATGAAAATGATTATTGATATTTATTTGCTCTAAAATCAATCTGTTATGATAATAAAATATGGGTTTCACATGAATTTAAGATTTTAATACTTGAAAATCTCATTCTTATTTTCTTTTACAAGTTTAAAAGTCTTTTATATCTCTTATTAGAAAAATGCTTATGAAGTATATAATTTTAATCATTGACAGTACGTAATTAATTCATTCCAATTTCAAAGAAAGTAAATATCTTAATGGGAATACTATCGATTCCAATTTCGATTCCTACAAATTAAAGTAAACAACTTATTTTGATTTTGATACATCATTTCGCTTCCAAATCATTACGATTACATGCAAGTAAACGCACCTTTCACTTATTGTATTATGTTTGTATTCCAACTAAATATATTCCTTCATCAATTATCACATTAATGATTGAGATACAAATGGGAAATAAAATATGAAATGTTAGTATTACTGTAGTATTTAGGTTCTAATATTACATCTCTTCGTGTACGATGTTGCATTTGATTTTTGATATCTAGCACGAGCTAGTTATTGAGCCAACAACTCTGACAAGCTTGGTCCCAAGATCACATTGATGAAAGTGGATAAATATCCATATCTAACTTTCCCTTCAAAGGTAAGCTATGGTCAATACAGACCAAATTAAATCATGATACATATGTTGCTGAAACTGCTCGTGCATGCCAGGGTGTTTTTCCTGTCAAATTGAAAAAAGGGTCCACCCTCTGGGGCCTCATGGTCATCTATATAAATATCCTATGTAAGGTCAAGCTCTGTCCCTGACTGAAACAACACAAATTAACCATAAAGTTTTAAAGTGAATGGCCGATCAACAACCCTAGAAGGTGAGACACCCAAACTTCTAAGTTTGACATTTAGAGAGCTATATTAATTAGGTCATATTTTCCAGTTCATGATAAATTTCTAAGATTTTGTGGTGTATAAACATTAATAATCAGGACATACAATTCTTCAGTATTTGTCACTTGGTTTACAAGCAAATCACAAATGGATTTGGATCCGCACGAAGATGATTTTTGCTGATATGTTAATGAGAGAGAAAAAAAATTTTAAAAAAATTTTTTAAAAAAACGTATTTAAAAGTGGGAGATTAAAAAAACAGAAAGTAAATTAATTTAATCCACTTATTTATAAAGTTTGCGACAAGTCAACCGACCTTCAATACATCAGCAAAATTTATGATCCAAATTCATTTCAATATGCAAACGTGTGTGTTTGAGTAAAAAGTTTAGACTACTAGGGATTGACTTTTCTTTTTTTAAATGGAAAGAAAAGGAGATTTTGAGCGTACCTTAATGCTTTCAAGAATAAATATTAAAGAGGAACACTTATGTTATCATTTTGAGGTGTTGCTGGTGGGAGTGACAGTGGAACTTTAACCAATTTAGGAATACAATGTATGAGTTGATCAGATAACAACGCTTTGATTTTGCCATTATCTGATTAGGTGATCAAGTTATATAAGTAAGGTTTAATTTCAAGAGTATTTATCTACATAATTGTTTACTTAAAAGATAAAAGAAGCAAATTTTATTAAGTAATATATTTCTAAAACATAAAATGCATTTACTCAAAACTCAAATAGATTATGCACTTTCACTTTACATTTATAATAAGATTCTGAGTGCCATTACATCCGTTTAACAAAATGTGTGGGTTTCAAATCCCACCGGACATAGTTGCCAACATATGTGATCTTCGAATAATACCATGCGTATAGTATATATGAGGAGTTTTTTCTTCTTATTTAGAGGATAGATACATCTAATGTGGAGGTGGGATGAGGGGTTTTCTCTCCTTATTGAGTGTAAATAGACATCAAAATCCAATTTTTTATTTCATTATTGGAATAAATTTAAAACTAAGTAGTAATATTTTATAATCTTTGTAGTTGGACTTGTGCCTCGTTGGCTAAATGCACAGCCCTCGTGTTGTGTGTCGCGGGTTTTATATCTACGAGCACCCTCCCACTAATAAATGTGGGTTTCCCCCAAGCTTCGTGTGGGTTGTTCCCTACCTTTGTGTGCGTTCTTATGTAGGTTGCTCCCTTCCGTATAAGAGTTGCTCTCCGAACCGTGTCACAGAGTCATATCTTATTTAGTTCTGACTGACTCTTGAATTTGTACCAACAATAAAATATATATATATATATATTTTGTAATCTTTGTAATCTCCATGCGAATTTGCAAAGAAAAAAAAAAATTATAAACTAATTGGATTGATTAGAAAATAGAAACTCATGAAACATGACATATCTCATGATCACTTAATCCACACTCAAAAAGTTAATTTAATTGAAGGGGGGCGAAAAAAACCTTAGGGAAGTGATAGTGACTTGATGATGCAAAGCTGAGTTGGATCCAATGAGAAAACAACCATCAACCAAATAATATTTAATAATTTGGTAGTGAGTGAGAACGGTGGTGGTTGTGACCTGGGACTGTTAGCTTGGAGTTTCTGCAAAAAATAATAAAATATGTATTTATTTTATTGATTTCCACCAACCTTTTCAATCCTAGGGCAGCAACCGGGATGTCGTGATTAAAAGTAAAACTATGGATGGATTGATCTTCTTCACCCACCATTTTCCAAAACAGTGGGTCTTTGCTCTTTGTTACGGAACAATTTTAAAAATGTGTTTACATTGGATCTTACAGCTTCATCACCATGACTTTTTTTCTTTTAATAAAAATGAGAGTGACTTAATGACATGCTCTCATCGTGATGAGAACCTACGAATTAGAGTTTTAATTAATTTAGAATTTTATTAATTCTTTAAAACCAAAAACCATAATAATAATTCTAAACTAATCTTTTATTTATAGCTAACTAATTCTAACTTTTCTAAAAAACATAACTTTTTTAGGAAATAAAGTTCTAAAACTAAATAAATTATAAATTAACAAAAAAAATATATTAATTAAAACAATATAACTAATCCTAAATTAAATGTTAAACCTAAATTAATCTCCTTTATAATTAAGATAATTCTAAAATAAAATTCTAAATTAATTAAAACTCGAATGCCTAGGTCTCATCACATTGCTTATAGAGATTACGAGTTTAATTATGTCATTTTTTTTTTCAAAACTCTAAATAATTGTAATATGTTTTTTTCCAAAAAAAAAAAAAAAAAACCGTAAATATTTATCAATATGGTTGTTTTAATTTAACATTATCATATCACTTATTTATACTCATTATTCTTTTACAAAAATTATTTGCAAGTTTTCTTTATATGTATTTATTTAGTGGTTAATTATAATGAGTTAATTTTCTCTGACAACTACAATAAATTAAATTTGTAACTTCAATATCTATTAATTTATTTTCACTCAATTTAAAGATTGTCATTTATTTATTTATTTATTTTTTAATTCAACCTCATTATTGTATGAAATAAATGAATAGATGAATATTAAAATTATAATGTTATGTATGTATAATTTAAGGCAATTTTAATTTTGTAATAGATATAAAAAAGTATTTATATATTTGTTAGGTCATTATCACTTTGATATCGTTGAGATTTCTTATAACTTGAGTGTATCATGTTATTATTAGTATTATTATTGTTATTTGAATTTGGACATAATCATGGTATTATTGTTTTGAAATATCATTAGTAACTCGAATTTGGAACATGTTGAGTTAAATGAGTACTTCTCCCGCAAATTTACATTGCATGGTTATACCACAAAACTATAAATAATAATAATAATAATAATAATAAATTATTGTGTTTAAAAAAAAAAAATAATGGGGTCATAATGTATTAACTTTTTTCTTAATTATTATTACCATAAACTTTAGGAGACGTATTCAATTTAAAGTTTATTAGAGTTTGATGGATTTTTTTTCCTAAATGATAGACTTTGATGAAATTTACAAATTTTATAGATTCCATATTAATTTAGAAAAATTATTTAAAAAATTCAATAAAATCGTTAAAAAAATAGTAAGATTTATTATAATTTTTTTTCTTTAATAAAAATAACTTTAAAATCTATTTAAATCCATCACTTAAAATAAATGTGAAGTCAATTGATTTTTGAATACATTCAAACTATTAAAATATATTAAATTTTAATAAATTCTTGATTGAATACTTTCCTTACGTAAAACTATTTTTAATTAAATGTTGAGACTCTGTCCAAAAATGAAATTAAAAATCATATGAAAATTGATATATTGTATTTTATTTTTTCCTATTTTTTTCCTTAGTTACTTATATATCAAAAAAAGAAAAACCGGCCCCCAAGGCAGACTCGTGACCGACTCGTGGGTCAACCCAATCCAACATTCTTGAGTTGACTCGCTCGAGATGGGAGTCGGTAGGTGGCATAGGTGCCATCGCGATCTTAATTGTCGACCAACATAATAAAGATAACATTTCATTCATTAATAAAAGATATATTTTTTCTTTTCAATTTTTATTTCTAAATTTTTACAATTAATTGAAGTTTCAAACGGAATATAATTTAAATTTATCATCTTTAATGATATAACATCAAGAATTTATTCATTTTCATGGGATCATTTACTAATTTTTTTTGGATATATATATATATATGTAATTATAAATATTCTATTGTAATTTAGAATATTAAAAAAAAAAAAAAAAAAAAAAAAAAGACCCATTGGTAACTAAGTGGACACTTACAAGGCCAATAAAATAAAATTATCATTTTTTTTATTTACTAGAACTGACACAATGGACTATCGGGACTCATCGGGATAAGATATTAGTAGTGCGGCAAGGGAGCTGCTTACATACTGGAAAAATAGGCTCATACGAAGGTGGAGGAATGATCCGCACGAGGATAAAGGATCTATCCATATAAATTGGTGAGAGATGTTTTTATTATCTATAAAACTCATGCCATAAGGCATGGGGACTGCGGCGTTCACAAACAACGCCAATAGCTAAGCTATATAAAATAATCACTTTTAAAAATGGTAATATGCGAATATTTAGTTCATAAATTGTTAATATAATCCCAATGTGAAATAAATTTAGTAAATTAATATTTAAATTTTAACACTATTATTTAAACAAAAATTGTGTTTCGTTTACTAAAAATTAAACCAATACAATATACTAACACGAATTGCCGTCTCAAGATGACAATTTTAGACAACGACTTCTAAACACACATAAAAAAAATTATGGGTCACTGAATTTTATCACGATTAGTTAATTAGATAAATACTACTTGAGTTGCCAATTATTATTAGAACTATTTTATGTTGAAATTGACATAAACATAATTAACACATTATTATCTTAAAAAAATAATAATCATTGTCTGATGTGGTTTGGCAGCATAAGATGTACATTTAACCGAACAATATTTCAAATTTGAATTACATCCACAATAAACATTATCAAAAAAAAAAAGAAAAGAAAAGAAAAGAAAAAAACATATCTACCAACTTAATTAGATAAACAATATTCATTTAACCTAATAATATCCTGTTTCAAATCACTACATTTCGAGCTTGGGACCTTTATCGTGAATATATATATACATATATATTTATATTGTGACCGTCCAACTAACATGTTTGCAATCACCATTGCAAATGATGTCTTAATTAATATAAGTAGTGCTACATTACCTAAAAATTTATCTAAATTCATTGTTCAAATGAATGACTAATATGTATTTAATTACTACATCATTAATACATCATCCCATTAGGGACTCTTTGAACTTAGTGGTCTGCCATGATGGTTGCACCCACTTGCCCATGTTGTCAAGGGCAAAGTTCAAGTTCATGCAGCTACAAAAATGTAGTAATTTTCCCACAAAGGTGTGGGTAGACTCCTGATTTTGGGAGCAAATTTTCGGGTTGTTCATGAGTAAAATCTATCTGTAGATCCCAATAAACATCTAACCTAATATCACTTGGTAGACATTTGAACTAGAGATTTCTAAGCCTTTCATTAATAGAATTCATCTATAAGTCCTGCTAAACATTTGATCTACTGTCATCCGGTAAATATCTGACCTAGTGTCATTGTGTCAAAAGATATACATGTCAAAAAAATAATTAGGGATTCTTTGTGATGTATTATTGAGATTGCCTTCCACTTATAGATAAACTATAATTAGGGCATATTTGGCACATGAAAATGGAAGTGAGTTTGAAATTAAAAAATCACAAATTTCTTAAATGCTATATTTGGAGACCAATTGAAAAGTAATGAGATTGAGATTCAAAGAATCTTAAACTCCTTAATTTCTCATTCTTTTAGGAATATTCATTCTCATCTAAAACTATGACTTTTGGTAAGAATGAGATTTCTCATTTCTATTCTTCTTTCTTTTCTCTCATAACCCCATCTATCTATTTTTCTCTCATCTCCCTCTCATACATCCATGAAACTTTTTTTTTTTTTTTTTTTTTTTCCTTCTCTAGTTTGGGTTATGGAATCCCAAAATTTCAGGTTTATCGTTGAATCTAGAATTGTCGAACCAAAAACCATCTTGTTTTGGGTTCGATGATGAACCCAAAACTAGATGATATAGTTCTGGATTCAACGATGAACTTAAAACTATCTGGTTCTGAGTTCGATCAAAACCCCTTATTCTGAGTTTTTTTTTTTTTCATTTTTTGTCTTTTGTTTTTGTTAATGTTATGATGTTTTAATGTTATTGATGATATTGTTGTTGAGGGAAATGATGATGTTAATAAATTTGATTGACGATATTGATAAACTATAAGTTAATGATGCTGAATTATAGGAGGCAATGATATTAATGAACTGTGATTTTTTTTTTATAGATTTTTTGTAAAATTAATTTTATTTCAATCCAATTTCAATATATACCAAATATGATATGATATAATTTTTAATCAAATTCTAAGTTCTATCAAATATGAGATAGTAATTTTTCATTCCAATCTAATTCATTTCAATTTAATCTATTTTATTTCAATCTTATCAATTTCATTTTAATCCCATGTGCTAAATAGAGCTTTGAAGTTGAGATTTTGTTATAGAAATATAATAACAAGAAGATAATGGTAAAAAAAATCTCACTTGTAATCTATTAACTAAATAAATTAATTAATAAAAAATTTAACCACTTCTCTCTCTATAAATTTCCCTCCTCCCCCTCTTCTTGTCTCTCTCCTCTCTCTCCCCTCTCTCATAGTCACTCTAATTTCTCTCTCTCTCAAGTCTCAACAAAAGCAATGGCTGCAAACGGCTCCGCGTTGGACTCCGGCCTGATCGTGTCGTTCGGGGAGATGCTGATCGACTTCGTACCAACGGTGTCGGGGGTGTCCCTGGCGGAGGCGCCGGGGTTCCTGAAGGCGCCGGGCGGCGCCCCTGCCAACGTGGCGATCGCGGTGGCTCGCCTCGGCGGGAGGGCGGCGTTCGTCGGCAAGCTAGGCGACGACGAGTTCGGGCACATGCTGGCCGGGATCTTGAAGGACAACGGCGTGAACGCCGCCGGCATCAACTTCGACCAGGGCGCCAGAACCGCCCTCGCCTTCGTGACCCTACGCGCCGACGGGGAGCGTGAGTTCATGTTTTATAGGAATCCGAGCGCCGACATGCTCTTGCAGCCCCGCGAGCTCCCCCTCGACCTCATCCGATCCGTACGTGTTTTCTTTTTCCTTTATATATAAAATTCAATGCTGTGTCTTTTTTTTTTTTCCGTCAAAACATAAAATCTCTATTTTGGATTCAATGGGTGTGACTGAGAACTGCTACTTTCACTGCCGGTGACGCAAATCTCTCTCGTGATTAATTATCGCCTTGTTTGGCTAATTAATGGTTTTAAATAATAAAATGTTGTTTTTAATAAAAAAAATCGATATTTAAGCGTTTTATTAGTCACATTGGATGTTAATTTGTTTTTGTTTTTTTGTTTTTAAATGAATTATTGAGAGATCTGGAGCTTTGATTTGTTTATGGGATATGATTTTATAATTTAGGGAAATTCTAAAAAGGTTTTGATTTGAGAGGTGGTGAGATGGATCGGTGTCGTTTTTTTGTTATATTTTTTATTTATATTATAATTTATTTTGATATAATCTTATTTTCTTCTATTAGTTTGGTATAAAAAATCGATGAGAATAGTTTATTATTTAATTAAATAAGTAAAATATCTTTTAAATCTGTTGATCTTTTAAATAATTAATGAATACATTAAATAATGTAAGAGAAAATTTGGGATTATTATTATTTTTTTTTTTGGTTTTTTGTTACCCTCCTCGTCATATCAGTTTGGTATATTCTTATAAAGAGTAATTTTAAAAAATTTATTATAGTTTATAAAAATATTTATTTTTTAGTTATAATTTTATTTTTATTTAATTTTTTTATGTTAATAAAAATATTTAAAATATTTTAAAAAATATGTGAAATGATAAAAATATTTTGGATTGAGATAAATTGATGATATAATTATGGAAGGTAAAATTGATATTTTTTATTAATTTTTTAATATTAAAAAAAATTTAAATATAAATAAAATATAAATAATAAAATAAATATTTTTACGAATGACTATTTTAAGATTGTTTATTTTTATAAAAGAATTTTTCAAAAGTTATTGTCTTTGGAAGCAGATATTATTAGTATCACGTGGTCTCACGTGTTCCTACATGATACGTCATAAATAGGAAGAAAAGCCCAAATGTGGATGGGGTCCACTTTTTATTTCTGAGATCCGAATATCTGATACTTAGATCATTAGACAGGGTGGAGGAGGATGTGAATCTCATTTTTTGATTGGAATTATATCGTGCGGTCGCCTCTCTTTGATTCTTTTGTTTTGATTTTGTCACGTGGCACACGCGCCTGTTGTAATACGTATGTTTTGTCAGATGTCTTCATGTTTCTTGTGCTCATCTCCATCTTTGACTTTTTACCGTCCACTTGCTTCCTAATTTCCGGAAATTACTATCCTCACGCGCCCCTCCCACGCGCGTGCTGATGTTTTCTTCAATTTTGTCTCCATGATTGATGTTTTGGCTGCTACCGCCATTACGGAAGTAAATCTTTGTTACACCAAATGCGCTGTTGAGTGATGCATCTAACCACTTAAAAAAAATGAACTGATATATGGCGAAAGGAATACAAATATTGTATTGATTTCTTGCCACATGTCTATTCTTGAGTGGCTAGTGCACCCGATGCATCAAAATATGATTTGATTATCTTATTGCTTGGATAAGATTATCTAACTAGTAAAAAAATCAAAACCCTTTTTATAACTATCTTTTAAAATAAGGTTTGACCAGTGTTTAATTTTGTAACATTACAAAATCAGTAGTCCTCTTGAGAGAATTGTTATGGCTTATATAAATTTAGTAAATTTTTTCTAGTTGGAGATTGACATGCTGAATTTATCTTTTTTTCTTTTTCTTTTTTTTTTTTTTAATTTTAATTTATTGTCGTCTATTATTAGTCATTTGTTGTGATGAAGAATATGCAAGATGAGCAATAAAGTGAGTAAATTTTGTTGGTTTAAATGTGTGTAGGCAAAAGTATTCCATTACGGGTCAATAAGCTTGATAGTGGAGCCATGCAGATCGGCGCACCTGAAGGCGATGGAGGTGGCCAAAGAGGCAGGAGCATTGCTCTCCTATGACCCCAACCTCCGTCTACCATTGTGGCCATCCCCGGAGGAGGCACGTAGGCAGATATTGAGCATCTGGGACAAGGCAGAAGTGATCAAGGTGAGCGATGTGGAGCTGGAATTCTTGACGGGCAGCGACAAGATTGATGATGAATCAGCATTGTCTCTATGGCACCCCAACTTGAAGCTGCTATTGGTCACTCTTGGTGAGAAGGGATGTAGATACTACACTAAGGTAAGTAAAAACTAGCTGTGAAATAATATAACATTGAGTAAGTCTGTCTTTGTTTGGTTGTTGTTGTGTGAGTTGAATCAATCAATTTTATCTGAATGTGTTTGACTTGTAGCTGGCTGTATTGGGTATTTGGGTTGGTAGGTGTGCATTCTTATTAGAAATTTGTTAACTAATAGACTCAAAACGGATTCGTGGGTTGATGGGCGGCAACACTTTTGTTTTGCAATCAAGAGGTTATTTTTTCATGTGTTCGCATAGCTTTAAATGAATCTAACAATTGAAATATTAGGTCTTTTAACATCATTTTGTTCATTTTTAGGCCACCCAATTGGGTAAATTTTTAGTTACAAGAAAATTTTAATTCGTATTAGAAGAGTTGTCTGTAGGTGATGTGTGTTGTCTCTTTGGGGATTCCAAAGGACAGGTTGTTTAAATTATTAGTGAAAGCAAATTTTACTGAGGTAGGACGTTCCAACTTGGATGGTTGTGGTTTATTTTTTATGCAGTCGTAGGTGGGTTAGATCTCAGCTCACCTTGAAGCCTAATAAAAGTAGCCTCACATTTATTTAAATTTTTTAAAGGGCCACTGCACTAATGTTCTTAGGAACACAATCAAATTATTAAATTCTAGTAAAATCTTTTAACTTTCAGGCCCTACAAAACCAAAAATTATGGTGTTTTTTTGTTGTGAGAAACTGGTAATGAAGGGAAGCTGCTTGCTTCTTATTTAAACATTTTTTCCACCCTTACTGATCTCTTTATGTTTGCAAACGTGTAGCATTTCAGAGGAGCAGTGGATGCTTTCCATGTCCAAACTATAGATACAACTGGTGCTGGTGATGCATTTGTCGGTGCCTTACTGGGCAAGGTTGTTGATGACCGTTCTATTCTTGAGGTAAGTTGTTCACTTATTCATAACCAATATCTATTATAATCATACTCAAAAAATCACCTGTTTGGTCATTACTAATTATACTTTGGTTTCCATCAAGTGTTAAAGTTATTTTGTTAAAGTTTAGATAAAAAAAAATTCCCAAGAAAAATGACTATTACAATATTTTGGTATAAGATTATGTTTCCTTACACATATCCTAATACCTAAAGCATGTTTTGTTGATGTAATTGCAGGATGAGGGAAGATTGAAGAAAGTGCTTAAATTTGCCAACGCATGTGGAGCCATCACAACTACCAAAAAGGGAGCAATTCCTGCTCTTCCAACTGAGGCTGAAGTCCTCACTTTAGTCAATTCTTGCTAGACAAATTTTTAATGCTTGCATCTCTTTTTCTTCTTTCTCATTTTCCTTTAATTTTGCTTTCTACTTTTATTTTGACTTGGAAAAAGAGGGGTTTCCAACCTTTTAAATTTTCTCTCCCATCTCTTGTTTTCTTTTTATGAGTCCATTCTTGTTTGTCCCTTTCTGCTTGTAATGGTGAAAGACTTGTGCTTTTGAAGGCTTTTAGTTAATAAAAATAACATTTCTCTTGTTTGTCATAACTTTATGCCTCATAATAGGTTTATTAGTTAGAATAAATCTTAAAAAAAACTGTCTCATTGATGATATAAGAGAGAGACCAATAAAAGTGTTATTTTTTTTTATTTTATCTTTCTTATTAGTCCATCTCACCACATGTAAAATAATTCCATTAAAGATTTTCTCGATGGATTAACGCGCTGCCATCATTAGAAATTATTGCTTCTTTAATCCCTACTGCCTTAAAAGGGAAGCCGCTATAGGAGGCTTCATTGGAAACTAATTAATAGTTTAAGATAACGTGTGAGCTAGCTTGATAATATAAAAAGTAAAAAACTGAATTTATATATATCACTTCTAAAGTAGGCCTAACTAAACCACTACCTTTAATTTTAAACAATGTTCACCTTCACAAGTAGACATCACATGCACAACTTGCAACCTCCATGGTTGATCTAATGCAGTATTTCTCAATTACATCCGAGACGTTTTTTTTTTTTTTTTAACCTCTTTCCTTTCGTTGATTTTCGGTTTCACCAAACTATTTTGGTAGTTAAGGAAAACCTTAACCTTGAATTTTTGGTGGAATAGAAATAGAAATTTGAAAAGAAAAGGATTGATCCTTATCCCATATCAATAGTTAATACCTACTATAACAAGAATATATGCATCATTTTAGATTGTAAGTCTGCATCATAAGAAGTTTCACCCTTCATACAGAATTTTCCATTAAAAAAAAAAAAACCACAATCCACGTCGAAAGTTACATGCTTGCTAATATATGTTCATCTTAGGATTTAAAAGTTTGGCCATCCAAATAGTATCTGTTTGGAAGGTGCAGATGGATTGAGGCGAAGGGGTAGAAAAGTATTAGAATAGGACATTACTACTACAATGCAATTGCTTGCGGATAGCATTCACTAACCTCCATCTGCAAGGTCCTCCAAGTTTGCTTGCATTTTTCCCACTTTGACTGCATTCGAGCCATAAACATCTCTGCCCATGGTTCGTTGCTTCCCCCCATGCTCAGATCATAAGGTACTGAGAAACTGATAAACGATGTTCAGAAAAGCGAACAAATTTCAGTACGTAGTATATAAATCATAATGATTTGAAACTATGGAGGCTAATAGTATACAATGATGATAATGTATTTTATAATCTGAAATGAAGAGTAATGCAGCACCATAGATTCAAGTAATTAACCATGTTTTGGTTCTGATTATATATCCGCTAAAGTCTGTATAAACTTTGGCAAAGATATTTCAAACCTCCTAAGTATTCGCCACAAATACTCAATTAATTGCAGTATCGATTCTGAACAATGATGACAACAAAGATGAACGTGAAAAAACCACTCAAAAACTGACGACATTAACATCAACAATAAAACAGGTCCAACACTTCCAAGTGGAGTGGTGCCACCCAGCCCGCTTCTCTCCAAGCAAATGGTAGGGTTTGAGTACCATTGCCCACAAAAAGTGGGCAATTTCCTTCCACTCCACGTGTGTGGATAAATTCCTAATTAGTCCTTTCAGTTGGTGGATAGTTTTCCCACTTAGTGTGGGTCACTCTCTTCTACCTAGTTAGGAGTAGAGAGAAAGAGGCAGCGATCTGGGTTGTACCATAGAGTTCAGATCAGATGGTCCTGATAGTTGTAAGTGTGCTTGTAATATCAAGAAAAAAAGAAGGTTAAAAAAAGAAAGGAGAGGTCCACCTTCTGGACACCAAACAAAAGTGGATAATTCTCAGTATTTGTATGGGAAATTTCCAGCTCAAGATTAACCTGATTGGATGATTTGTAACCATCCATGGTTCCTAACTAATAAGTTGTTAGACTGCTGAATAGTGTCACATCATGGTGCTTACTGAGATTCGCCACTTTTTCAAGACCAGAGCCTGCACCATAAATGCCAATTTGCAGTAATTAAATTTTTACCCACACGACAGGAGGGTAGCTAAACCATATTTTACATCCAAAAGATGCACACTGTGGGAATGTTATAGCAAATACCAAGGCTAATTTTGTCTCACTAGCTGATCTTCCAAAATCTCAGGGTAAAAACAAAATATTATACTGTGTACTAATTGTTTGGCTTGAAATCCTAATGCGTACCATCATCTAACATCTAGCATCATGCCAAGAATTCCAATCAGGTTTTATAACCCCTCCAACAGGAAAACCGCCCTTTTTGGCACTTCTATGAAATTTTGATGTTAGCCTATTTAAGTTTTCACCAGAACTGGTCAGTAATCTTGTCCAAGTTACACAAATCCATACATATCAACAGGCACAATAATTCATCATCTCTATGCTTAATTTTCTCTCCAAAACTGTTGAACCTCAAACAAAATTTGTTCCAGGACTCCTATTGTGCAAATATTTCTAGCCTAATCTTTATCATAAGGGATGGAGTATAACCTCATTAGTTCTTCAGGCGGAGATCCTTTATAGGTGGAACCATTCCTGCAACAGTTCAAACTTTGATGTCAGCAAAACAGTAGTTGCATCCTCATGTTGATGTCTGATGAGGAAACCGACTTCTTTTGGCCACTAATGTATGTATAAAATTTATTGGTCGATAAAATTAGACATTTTAGCAAATATATATTATGGGTTCCTAATATTATACATGATTCATTTCCAAGCATCATATTTACAACTTGATATCCTTTCTCCCTAATAAATTATGAAAAGGTAAGTGTCACCTACAAAAATTTTGTAAGCGTATGGCTATTGGGATGAAATCACCCTTCCTTTGGATAACTTGACTCTTGTAATAGGTCAATGGTTATTATTCCTGTTAGAAGCAAAATCTCTTTAAATTGTTGTTATGCATATCAAAATAACTAGAAGGAACAACGAACCTGCAGACTAAGATTCTGAAGATACGAAGAGACTTGGTTGAGAGATTATAAATAGCATCAGCAATATGCTCCTTGTCGAACAAATACACAACTGGATAACCAAGAAGCCATCTGAAGCATATCATTAACCCAGTTTATAGTATAATCGTAAGATGGAAATAATATGACACTATTTAAAATATATATATATCAGAAGCAAATTAATCAATGAGTTCTGTTTTACAATATAAAACTAATATCATCTATAGCATTATTGACGATGCCAACTTCAGCAGAGAAATGCACAAGCAGCATTTTTTTGTACTCAGGTATAAGAACGCAAGACCTCCTTATTTAATAGCTACTTTCCACTCGACTTCTCACAAACAAGTCTTCTAATGGATGACCTTTAACACAAGATACTCTAAATGTACAGCAGTTACATGTTCAAATATTTCCCAACAAACTATGCAATCAAAGCTTCAGATCAACCTAATATCCTTTGAAGCACTGCTAGAGCGCGAGAAAAACAATTGGTCTTCCCATTTTTGAACAAAATACTCTTTATATATGTATGATCTCTTAGTTACAATCAAAATAGATTTTATTTGTCATATACATCCTTCCATTCATCCATTTTTTTGTTTTTAATAGCTTTTATTTACACATTATTGCTTTTATTAGTTTGTACATCTATATCTTTTACAGCACAAATGAATGCATCTTTAAAATATTTAAACAGATACGTCTTTTGCAATTATCAAATTGTCAACTTGCACAGGATTACCAGTTATGTATTGGCAAACACTATGGTGGATCTCTTCATAAGCAACTACTGATGATCAAAGTTAATGTTTTGATGGTAGATTAGCACTAGAGCAATAACCATCCATTTAATATGCTCTAAACATAGGTGATCCTAAGCTTTGTCTACAGGCAATGTTACATACAACAAGTCAGGAGTTTAACCCATTTTTGAACTAGTCCCAGGTACAGAGGCATTAGAATAAGAAAGGAATTTCAAGGTTATAAATCGTTGAGGAATACAGAGTGAAAACAGTACTAAATCAATAGAATAATCCTAGACATTGCAAAAAATTAAACACCATCATCAATGTTTCATATTCACCTCAACCACCAATAAACTAAAAAGACCCATTGTTTCAAACAAGAGATGAAGTTCAGAGCTGCATGATAGGTATATATCACAATTGTTGACCAACAGACCCGAAATTTTAAATTAGTAGGAAAGAGCCCAAGAATAGCATTTAAGCACTCTCCTCACATGCAAGATCAATTGGCTAGCCACGTGGCTCAAGCTCAAACACAAACATATAACAAATTCAAATAAAAGAATAACGAATTTTTAAATATGATCACATAGGGAGACATGAACCCAGATATGATAGTGCCCAAAAATAGCATAAAAGCACTCTCCTCACATGCAAGACCAATTGACTTGCCACATGACTCAAGCTCAAACACAAACATATAAAAAATTCAAATAACAAAAACCAAATTTAAATATGATCACATGGAGAGACTTGAACCCAGGATTCCTTGCAATAGCAAGGCCCTGATATCATGATGGTCACCCATAGACCTATAAGCTTAAGTTAATACGAAAGGACCCAATAATCATATTTAAGTACTCTAACAACAAAAATTTTATTTCTCCTTAGTAATCTGTATGCACAAGTGAAGATGAAATTAAGAAATTACCCATTTAAAGTTGGCACAGTAACCTGAGTGTCATTCATACAGCTACTGAGATCAATAAATTCAGAAGATTGAGAAGCGATATGTAAATCAGGTGATTTAGCATCAGCCGTGTGATCTGTCCTGTTACACATCCCAAGATCATCATTCACTCCACTGAGTGGAAAATACAATGAAAACAACTTCTGAACCGATGTAAGTTGCATCCCTAATGAACTTTTCTCTGTTAAAGTTACCATCTGAAAAAAAAAAAAGAAATAGCATCCATTAAAGGGGCGCTAAAAAAAAGCACATAAAAAATGAAAAGTAAACAAAAGCATATACAAGAAGAAGCAACCTTTGGAGGATCCTGTTCTAGGTCCACAAACTGTAATTCAGCTTCTGAATTCACACTTGAGCTAACAAGCTCAGCGAGTCCTTCAACATGTATCAAATATATCATATCTTCTATAACCATTACTCTTAAACGCTCAAAAATAGGCGACTCCTGAACAGGGAATAAACAGTGATTGGTAACAAAATACATTATAATCAACAAGGATAACAACAATGTCACGCATTTAACACCAGCACCATCAAACCGAACCTGGTCAGTAATGAACTAAAAAATATACTGTCCAAAAATGTTAAACTGCATCTTGATGGACATTCTGTAGCACAAGTGGTGTATAAAACAAACAGTATGTGATTTATAGTATAACTTTGCTTTCAACTGCTCAGGCCCATAGAAACATCAATAAATGCTAACCAAGCACACATGACTTGAACATCTGACATGTCTACGAATACTAGGAACATTATAATCATTTGTCAACAAAACAACTTATACCTTGTGCAGGGAGAGGCAGTGAGGGAGACTCTAACTGCAGTTGTTAACTTATCTAGTGAGTAAGAGTCTGGAGGAGACAAACCTGATGACAAAGTTTAAGAAGTGCACATAGATGGTGTTGTAGTTCAGGCATCTTTCCACCATAGTCCACCATTACAACTGGTCTCATTCTAGAGCATAAGGCCAGAATATCTGGATAGACAAGAAAATGTCATTCTCTTATCATGCAAACTAACTAGTACATCTCCAGATAACAGAACAAACTAATAATTTATGATCTAACCTTAATATAATAACCAAAAGAGAAAACCGATGCCAAGAAGAAGAAAACACCATTCATTATAATAACTAAATACATCAAAATTTCCTTTAAAATCATTTATGCGATTGAGCAGAATACCTACAATCAAGCAAAAACCTACAAAACCATCCTAGAAAAGTATACGAATAGCGAAAAGAGAACAACCCAGAAAGTGAATTCAATTCCAAAATGGAAGGGCACCCAGAAAACTAAATCATAAGAAAATGAATACAAGTAATTAAAGAGATATCATTAGAAAGAAGAAAGAGGACCAATCTGGAGACGAAGCTTGGCAGAGGATTTGAGTCGCCAGTTGATAGTAGAGAGACAACGCTCCAGCACCTTTAGTGTTTCCTCCATTTCCCTCTCACCCACCACAACTCTTCTACACTTTTTTCTTTTTAGTTTCTCTGCAAACACAATGCACCCATAAGTAGCAGTTGCCTGCCAAATTCTTATCGTCTTCGTAAAAATATAGTTTCCGCTAGTTGAAATTATTAAAAATGCCCAAAAAGCAAATGAAATTAACTGGTTTTTTGTGCAAAACACGCCCCTCCCACCGGATATATGAGTAGTTTTCACGTTATATACGGATTGTGCTCTCCCACTTTTAAATGTAAAAATCCGCGTCATGCATCAAACTTTTATCTTAATTAGTCTCTTCAGTACTCTGATTTGATGTTAGTAGTCAAAAAATAAAAGATTTTTCACTCTTTCTTAATCTTAAAAGGTCAAAAATTCGAGTTCGATCATTATTCTATTAATACGTAAAATGTGGATGTGAGTTTCCTTTTAGTAAGTAGTCATCTTCCGATTATAGGAGTAATCATCCAGATCGATCTATCATTATGCGATCTTTGCAAGTTTTGACAATTTTCTAATTTGTAAGGGATCAATGTTAAGAAAAATTGTTTTTCATTTAAAAAAATTAAATCATTTTTTTGTCTCAAACAAGACTTTATAGTTTTTAATTTATGCAATATTTCACGACCCGTGTGACATGTTAATCCTTTTGCGTTCGAAATTGACCTCGATTTTTAGCTATATTCGCGGTGTTTGATTTTTCTCTTATGCTTAGGTTTCCAATAATATTTCATATGTTTTATTCAGACTTTTATTTGAACCACTTTTGCATTAGTTGAAATTTGTTAGGAATGCGAGCCAAAATTTTAACAAACATTTAACATAGGTGAAAAATTATCTATATAAAATGTTTTATGTAGGTGAAACTTTACCTATGTGAAATGTCCCATATTGGTGATTTTTTACCCATGTCATATGGACTAAAATAGGCCAAAATGATTAAAGTTTTATTTAGGACTAAGAATGATTAAGCATGGGCCAAAAACAAATTTGCGTTTTTAATTTTGACAGAAAATGAATTTAATTAAGTTTTCTTTTACTTAAAGTTTTACATAAATAAAATAGTAATGCTACATCTAAACTTTTACATCTCACTTATATCTCACTTAATGATATGATAATTATTAAGTTAATATATTTTTTATGTGAAATAAATGATAATTAATGTGTATTCATTCACTAATTACCATATTATTGTGTGAGATGCAAGTGGATATATGTGATGAGATATCCAACATTATTGATAAGAAAAAAAAAATTGCATATAACCTATATCAATTAAATTAAAAAGTGTGGGGAAATAATTTCCCCTTATAATGACAGCTATATTCCAAGCTATGCTTATAACAATTTATCAAGTTAAGATTCAATCGATATTTGACTTGATTGATGTCATATTTAAAAATTAAAAAAAGTTAAAAAAAAAATCTTCATAATTTAGTGATCTTTGTTAGTCAGTAAATTTTATCAATACCAACTTTGGCCAAGTAAATAAATTAATAATTATTTAAATTATAAAAATATTACATTTGTTTTAAATTCTTTTGTACAACTACATGGTCCACTGATTTTATGAAATTAATAATTCATTAAACAGCATATATATAGAATTGACAATGATGTACTTTTAAAATAAAAATCTATACACTCCATATTCTCTCTCTAACTCAAACCTATTTATAATCAAATCCTAAACTTGCATCGAAATTTTACTGAGTCTTATCATGCTCTAAGCTCATAACCGAGCATTATCAAAACCATACTGTGCTCTAAGCTCACATTATAGCCTTTAAACTCACAACCGAGCCAATAGAACGTTCGCATCACTACTAAACACTCACCGCTCTCTCTCCGAGTTCTTGGTATCTATTCGATCCTATTCAACAAACAAGAAAAGAGGCCTATTTATAGAACCCCACACTTGTTCCTAAAGTAACACGAAACTTAGTCCAAAAGGGAACTCAAGACTTGGTCATCAAGCACCACTAAAGCTTGGTCCCAAGTTGTCTACATGCACAAAGACTAATGTCAAGTGTTCCGTTGCTCAAAAACAATAATCCATGTGCAAACTGGCACCACTTGCAGCATTAGATTTATCTCAAATATAGCTTTCCAAACGGACCTCATCCGCCTCAATCAACTACTAATAGATCTACTTTCAGATCAGTTTGAAATTCATCCAGGTTTTTTTGCAAATACGAGCCTAATATCAACAGTTAATTAAATGTATAAAACTGAGTTGACATAAATATGAAAAATAACGTTATACGACCCAAAAATTATCCCAAAAATCAACTCAATTGACGTGGCAAGTGAGTTGTCTTTAATGTAAAATTCATGGAAGAATGTGATGAATAACATGACAAAAATGAATCACTTACCATATTATTTAGATTGATTTAAGGTTATTATTATTATTATTATTATTATTTTGAATTGTGTAGTATTATTCAAACATGAAATGCCATCAAACTCAGTAGTTTTGGTATTGTTGTAACCTCTAAAATTATTTTACATATGTTTCAGCATTAAAATATATTTGATGAATATTTTAATGTAGATTTCATAAGTGTTCACTGGTTTTTCTAAAATGAATCCTAATATTTTTCTAGCGATGAGAATTAGATGCATTTCTGTATGCATTGTTGAAAAGACATATTGGAATTGGTTTCATCTTGAACTTTAAGGAAATGAATTCAAAAAGAAGAAAAAGGTTGAGAATTTATAATCTATTTATTGAAGAATACATCAATGATTCATGGTTTTTATTGCTAAATATTGAGTTAAAATGAATTGAAACAAGAAACTTGACATGATATCACTCATTGTCACCCTTCTCACCAACACACTCTGAAGCTGGCCTCTGCCCTCCATGGCACAATGGAACATCCATGGGACACCTTAGGCAGTTGCTTGCAAGACTTCCTTTAATCCTGACTGAGGCAACACCAAACCGTGGTGGCAGATTTCCTGTCAGGAAGTTGTGATCCAAATACAAACTTCTCCAGGAATTCCCCAGTTTTGTTCCATAGTCCATTGGAATTGTACCAGAGAACTTGTTATTGGATAGGTTGATAGAGGTTAAACTCCCAATGGTGACCAAATTGGCAGGCAAATGTCCCTGCAACAGGTTTACTTGTGCGTCAAGCTCCCGGAGATGTGTCTCTCTTCCTGCGAACTTGATCACCTCTATTGCTGTTAAGTGGTTAACTGAAACATCAATGCGAACCACCTTAGGTAGGGTCAGGATTTCCCGAGTAATCGAACCAGTAAACCTGTTGTAACTCAGATCCAATGTGACCAGCTGTTTAAGCTTTCCTATTTGTGAGATCTGTCCTGATAATGAGTTATGAGTCAAAGACAAAGTTTTCAGGTTTACTGGTAACGTTGGCAGATTTCCGTAAAGCAGGTTGTTGCCAAGTTCTAATGTCTGGAGCTGCCATGATCCAGTAAGGTCAGGAATTCTGCCAGAGAATTCGTTGTGTGATAAGGTTAAGTGGGTCAATCTTCGTAGTCCAGAAAGTTTGGCAGGGATTGAGCTGGAGAGGTTGTTGTATGACATGTCTACGATTACGAGATTTTTCATACTGGTTATACCTTTTGGAATAGTGCCAGTGAAGAAATTTCCTGACACAGAAAGGGTAATGAGCTTCCTGAGATTGGAAATGGAATCCGGAATTGGCCCTCGAAAGTTGTTTCTGCCTAGATTAAGGGTCGTGAGCTCTGTCAGGTTTCCAATGGACGGTGTTAGGAACCCATCATATCCAGCACTGTCCAGATCAATAGCTGTAATTCTACTACGCGAATTGTCCAAAGGGGCTGTACATAAGATCCCTTGAAATTGTCCTCCAGTGCTTTCACATGGATCTAGTGAGAAGTCCCAGCTGCTGAGGAAGGAAGCTCTGGGGATTGTGTTTGGATCGATACTACGTTTCAGCAAGCGAAGAGCTTGCTTATCGATATCTAGAGTTAGTGAGTGAACAACTGTTGGTACCAAAGCTACAACTACAGCTAAGACGATTGAATGGAAACAAGAAGGAAAAACAGGGGGATACATGTCCGTAGGAATTGGTCAATTCCAGAGTAGTTAGTTTGGCATTGGAAGGTTGGCTTGCTTACTTCTCCAGACTGCCTTATAAGGGGCTTGTGGTTGAAGATGGTACACAAAAGATTCATTGCAGACCTGTAACAAGAATTAAATATTCAAACTAACCTTTCTTTATTACAAAGGAGCCTTCATGCAAAGCAGTTGGGATTCTTTAAAGTAATGAAAATTTTGGTTGGAACATGCTTGATTTGGTGGTGTTCTGGTTTGTATGCACATTTCAAATAGCTTTTCCAACCTACCTTTGTTTCCTTCCAAAGGGCTGGAGAAACAAGTAGAATTCTGCCAGCATCAAATATCTACCTGTCATACAAAGAATCATCATCAAAGATGTGACCCCCTTAGTCCATCGTAAACACTATTCATTTTGTACAGTCTGCATTAGTTTGCTTTTTAACTTTGCAACCCAAAATCTCAATGAGGTACATAAATTTGGTATAACTCCTTGGCTAGCTAGCAATGTGAGGTTGATGGCTCTCAAGAATCCAATAAGGTTCTCACAAATAATTCCACCTTCTTATTCTCCATTATATGTATCAATCCATGACTGATGTCATCCGACCTAGCATGTCGAGAACTGAGAACTCAAAAAGTTAATGGTACTTCTTAATAGTTCAAATGAGTCATTGATTTTCATGAAGCAGCAATTAGAAAGTTACCAACTCCTAACCACTATAATCTTAACAAAGTAGAGACAGATGAACTCTACATTTTTTCTCTTTTGATATTCCTGTCTGATCTTTGTTAAGCTCAAGCTGTAAAGACTATAGATAATATCATAATACCACATACATCACAACAATTAGACCTATAACTCTATACTATTGAAACATACATCACCAACTCAGCATCACAGAAGGTAAAGTAATATTATACCAGATAGCAAGAATAATAATACAACCATGAGCACTCAGTGATGTATTTGATATTTTGAAATGAAAAAGGAGCACAAGAATAATACACATTCAAATGCCAAAATAGAGAAAGACAACTAGCTTAACTAAACGTCTAAACCTTTCTGCTAGCCTATAGAGTCATGTCCTTCCTAATATGAATTGTAACTTATTACATGCATGTGTATATACCTACGTACCTACATGCACAAGAACGTGTACTTAATGAAAATAAGTATAGTTCATCTTCCTATGAACTCATACTCAAGATTCCAGAGACGACTGGTGTATGCTTAGCCAAGATCTGGGACGGTAAAATGCTCGTCATCATCATCTGGGATCTCAATTCTAGGCTTCTTGTGAGGCATGTTGGATTTGGTCGGTCTGTATGATGTAACATTGTTGGACTGGGGAACAGGAAGTTGAGGAACTTCAGCTGCTGCTAGAGCCTCCTGAGAAGGTTGATCACTGAAAAGTCCCATGTCTGCTAGCCATTCAAGCTCCCCAAACTCAAGCTGCTCCTTCTGCAAAGAAAGAAAAAATCAAGGCATTTATAGACCAAAGCTAATTAATGGTTCCAAAGGCAAATGAAATATCCATCAAAAATTTTAGCACTAATCTAATTTTATTGTTCTTGATAATCCAAGTAATGGCCCTGGATTTCATTTCTTTTTTCTTATCTGAGGAAGCTTAAAACAAAAATGAACTTCTTAAAATTTTATAAGAATAAATATGCTTAGCAGTTTGATATTTAAATTTAACCTGTTTTCTCTAACCTTGATGATCATTTATAATCTAGAGTTGGCTAACACGGTATATTCCATTTCAAGTAAAAAAATTTCAGCATTTTCTTCATGTTAGTTACCATCAGACTTAAAAACTTAAGCTAATAAAGCTGATAGAAAAAGGATCCAACTATTGTGTTTAATACTGGAAGTTATGATCCGTTAACATACTCTCTCATATGTAACGTGGACAGATAACAGATGATAGATATAAGCTCAACACCCCCTACTGTATAACATGTGCAATTAGAATTTCAGATAAAGGGGGAAAAGATGGTTGAACCAAGAATCTCCAACCTCTGATACCATATTAGTTATTATCAGACCAAAACCTTAAACCGATAGAAAAAGAGCCCAACTACAGTATACAAGACTTGAGGTTTATAATATGTTAACTCTTGTCATATTTTTCTCAAAATTGACTTGGTATCACACTAAAAAAAGTACTGAGAGCCTTTTTTTACTATACTTGGCCGAGTTTAATCATTACAACTGCTGGGAGATTTTCAACTTAAATTCTTAGACTATTATTCTAATTAAAGAAGAACCAGGAAAGAATTTATAGTCTATAGATAAAATAGTATTTGAGAATTGAGAGTGAGTTGCAACAACATCAAAGATGTTCAAGGAAGCAGATCATCTCAGTAAGCCAATTAGTTTCAAAGATTAATGAGTGACCATCCCATGTCAGAAACATAAGGCTTTACACAAAACAATCACAAACATAACTATAAAGAGTTGTCATGTCAGTTAGTCTAGGCAATGCCATCATAAGTCCATTCTTATCATACTGTCTAATGTTTGTAATATTTAAGTACAATTGTAGACGTTTTTGTTACCTTTTCAGAGGAGGATTCAAAGTCCGAAAAGTGTAATAAGTCGTCCATGACCCACGGAGAAGAGATATTATTAGATGGATGTTGTTGGTGTGCGGGTATTTTGACACAAGTTTGTTGAGCATTCTGACTGGGTGGCTCCAACCTACTCTTCTGGGTGTCCTTGCTACAACTAGAGCTTAAAGCTACTCGGATTCCAGTGGCCAGGAAGCGCTGATGGTTGGCAGAAAGGCTACCAGGTGAATGGATAGGCTCATCGCACTCCTTGCAAAACAGGGCTCTGTCTTCAACACAGAATATGAAGGCTGCCTTTTCCTGCACACCATACCATACATCAAACATTCATTCAATATAATTCTATAGCCCATATGGGAACCATTTAATTTCACCACTAAAGCCTCCTATGGTTAAATAAGAGATCTTGGTTTTGAACCTCGCTTACATCAGGTTGAAGAGTAATTTAGTCTTTTTTTTTTAAAAGGGTTGAGGCTTGCACTTTTCTTTTTCGGTGTGGATGTTTTTGGAATCTTAACCTTTCAATTTATAATGAATCATATATAATGGTGCTAAGTCATTAATTGAAGATCAAATCTCACCTTTTAATATATATATATATATATATATTATTTTTCCATAACTAAATTTCAAGGTTAACAACAATTAAAAAAAATGTAAGAATACATAAATAACAAGAAGGACCAACAAGAGACTCAACCAATTATAAGTGCCAAAAACAAGAACGAAAAAAGAAAAAGCTATACAAGGAAAATATGCAAAATATATACTTGGCAAATGTCACAAGGAGGGAGCTTGTTAGAAAGGCACTGAAGAAGAAGCCTCTGGTGCTTGCTTGCTAGCTTGTTGGCTGCATGTACTTCGATGTCACATTTGGCACACAAAGCAGCCTCATCTGCGCAACATATCACTGTTGCTGGAGCTCTCTCGCACACATCACACTGAATCTTCATGTTTCCTCTTATGATGCTATCCAAACACCAGACCAAGAACTGGGGTGGTCTGTTTTTTTTTTCCCTCTTAGCAGAATATTGTATGCAAACGGGAAACGGTGCAGACTGTAGACGAACACAGAGTAAAAGAGAAGAAAAGAAAAGAAGGTTGAAGAAGAACAGAGATAATAAATAAGGGTGGTAGGTGGAGGAAGAGGAGAGTTGAGTGGCGTAGAATGCAGACGAGTCTTGAGTTTCTGAAGATAAGGGCTTAGATTTTGTGTATCAAATGCGTGTAATTTGGTGGTGCAGCCAAGCACTTGGTGGGGTCAACCCCACCATGTGTGGCTGTCTGTTGTTCGCAAATTTTCTTGTGGTCTCCCTTCATTTTCGACACTTGATATTCAGACTGCATTTACTAGCCCTTGCTTGTCTTGTCATGCACCAAATATTTCAAACTCGGACAAAGTTACTTGGTCGAGTGGTAAGAAAACCTGGTGCTTCTCATTCAAACGAGATCAGATTCGAATAAATCTATTCATGTCAAGTAGATAATTCCAGTTTGGCCCACTAATGAGAGTGATTAAATTACATAAAAATCCCTTTATATTAAAGGTAGTTTTTCGTTTTTCTATTTCAATATGGGTCTCTCTCTCTTATTTAATAAAAAAGTAAAATATAACTAGTGTTGTGATTGAAATTATACTTTAATATCATTATTAAGAGATTCTGATAGTTGTAATAGTGTATTTGTTATATCAAAATACAAATTTAAACTTTTTTTTTTATCTGATATCATTTCTGATTAGAAAAATACAGTGATCAACCTAGATGAGACTTTAATAACACGGCATAACTCGGATAACCAAAGTCTATCTATATCTTTATGAATATTAACGTAAAAGAATGGATTATAAAAGTTGAACATATTACTTGAAGTAGCAAACGAAGGTTATTAAACCATCGTGTCAACATCACTTGACAATCTTTCAACCCATTATATTTATTATATATTGTGTGGTGTGCAAATTCAGTTCTTCTCGATTCTTCAGAAATTCTATCTAGGATGTCAACACTCAATGGTTCATTGAATCTAAAAGCAATTTAAATTTTCAGCACTACACTAGAAATTAATTAAATGGTAATATGATTGATTATCTTTGTCATTTGATGTGGTTTCACTGAATTCAACGTCAATTGTTGAAGTATGTGTTATCATGTTGTCTTATACATGTGATAACGCATGTAACTGATTTTATTGGGATTCATCAGTTAGTTTTCGGTAAGTAGTATGTCGATATCAATGTACATTTGAACACTATTTATATTTTGATATACCATAAATGTAATCAAATTAGTAATTAATATCTCATTTGACAATAATATGGTAGGCAGTAGGCGTAGGCTAACTCTATGTACCTTGGGCATCTAGTCATCATGTTGATGTATTTCGGTAACTTTAGTATTCATTTATTTAATTTTTAATCTTTTTAATTAACAAGATTAAAAGTGCCGCAAATAGAATATAAACATTTATTTTCAAAACATTTAAAGATATCTACTTTTGCAATATAAAAAGAATACAAATTGATAAATATATACGGTGTAATTTAAATTCCTATTGTTTAAAAGCGGCTTGCCCAGTTGGTCAAGTCCATCCTGTCGTCTCACTAGAAATGCAAGGTCTTTACAAAAAAACATGTATAATTATAATTTAACCTATTTATATGTGAATAAATTACGTATAAGTCTCTTTAGATGAAGACAATTTTTCCACTTAAGGTGAGTCAATCTCTTCCAATTTTTAAGGAGTAGAGTATAAATAAATTTTGAGCTCGAGTCATATATTAGAGTCCTATTAATATGGTCCCATCAATTATAATATATACTTATAATGTCAAAATAAAAAAAAAAATGAAAATCCTACTATAAATGTAAGAGAGAACTAGCATTAACAATTTGAATTACACATTTAGGTAAATTTTATTTGTATTCTTATTTTCTTAATCACATTTGTATTAATATCAAAACAATATGTATAATTATTTGCTTTGAAAATGTGCCATCCTAACTCGATAAAAATCTTTGTGTTACTGTTATCCAAATCTTTTCATCCATGCCCATTAGATAGGACGATGCCCAATCATTTGGAACATGATCAGGATCACATTACTTGATTTAATGGCGACGTTCTGTTCTTTTCCCTAGGTGGAGTTGACCCACATGCAATTAGTACCGCATTTGTTAAATATAAGATATTTTCTTTAATACTACTAATTTTCAAGTTTTAAATGTAAAATAATAATAAAAAAGTCAGATATGAGATATTTTGTTCTTACAAGTAGTGGCGATCGGTGAGCTCAAGTGGGGGTGACACAGTATTAACCACGTCCAACTACTTCTACTCCAAAGATCTCTTGCCCTTTATGTAATATTCACAAAAAATGTTTGGATACCTCTCCCTTATTTTTTAAAAATAATCATCTAAACCATATTATTAAAATCTCATATAGATGTAATCTTGAAAAGTTATCAGAAAATCAAAGAAAAAAAAAAGTGGTCGTCACTACTACAAAAATGTTCAAAAACATCACTAGCAATATATCCGCTTTTTAAAATCGATTTAAAAGTAAATCAAGAACATCAGTTATTTAAAATATGATGTCATAAAAATTGTGGCATCAAGAGCACGTTGGTTAACTTATTAACCGATGTGGATGTATTTATTTTAACACATTATTTTTCTCAAATCAGATTTCTTAAGTACCTATAAATATTAACACATTGCTTTAGAAATAAACCAATATCTTTTGTTTCCATATATTAAATCATTGAAAACATATGATGATTTTATCATAATTCATTTTAATTAATTTTAAAATAATCAATTCTTTTAAAATTATAAATTAAGATTACAAATTTATTAAAACTGATAATAATTAATTAAAATGTATTCAATCAAATTTGGTAACAAATAATATTGTTAATTTCTTATAAATTTACTTATTTAAATTTTGTAACTTAGATTTTTTAAAATCATTTTTATGTATAAAAACCTAATTAATCAAGAGACAAATAAGATTTTAGAGTTATTTTCTTACAAGTGTTTATCAATGAGATATGATTATAATATGAACACTAAAAAGTGTTAGTATCATATGTGCAAGCCAAAAAAAAAAAAAAAAAAAGTAAAGTCCAACCTTTGGATGCTCAAAATTTGCATATAACGACGGTTAAGATGTTTGGAAAACAAATAAAAATTAAAAATCGTATAAAAAGGTGGTGATTGGCTAAGGTAAGTAAAGAACAGAAAATGATGTGAAAAAAAAAAACAAATGACATAAAGGGTCTTTTGTTGAATAATATGGCGTGTTTGTTTCAGGAACAAAAGTGGGTGAAGTGGCCGTGGTGGTTCCAATTACAGCTAGTGTTGAAGAAACACAGAAGAGAGAAGAGGGGTAGGCTTCGGCTAAGAAGCAAGAGGTCGAAGCTGCCAAGAAGAAGAGAGTTAAGACTTGCGAGTGTATCTTCAATAAAGCCTAAAAGTATGCTAAAGGGTATGAGAAGGATCAGAAGGAGTTGATTCGCTTGAAGTGGGAGGCCAAGCTTAAGGGTGGCTTTTATGTCAACCTTGAAGCTAAGTTGTTGTTTATCGTCAGTATTCGTGTGTGGGTTTCATTTTTTTTTTTTTTTTTTTGGTGTTGTTTATCAATTTTGGATATTTTTGCCGCCTGTAGTAACAACGCCATTAACCCGAAACCCAAAAAATCTTACGACTTCTACATTTGAGACAGGTAGTCTTTTAATTAGTTGTTTGAAATTTTGATTGTGTTTGCAAGTAGTAGGTGTGAAGCTTGAAAATTTTATTGCATGAATTTAATGATTTTAAATCTATAGGTATTTATGTCGAATGATCGAATGTGATGCAAACTCCATATGCCAATGTGACACTGACAATTAATATTAGATCACAATCTCAAGAAAAAATTAAAACAGATTTATAACAAATGAATTTTCCTATTGAGTGGGAGATAAGTTATAATTGATCGTCACAAACGATAATTAATTTAATAAGATCATATGTTCATGAACAATAAAAGAGAGAAAATTTTCTCATTCAGTTAAAACATACTCAATTGCATCATCATTGTTATGTTTGTATAAGGTTACAAGCCTTTTTATAGACAAAAGAATAACACCCTAACAAAAATGTTTAAATTGTAGGATTAAGATCTAGGAAAATAAATTCATCATGGAAACTAATTAAATCTAACAGACATTGCTAAAACCACAAAAAGGGCTTAAATTGAAGAATGTCTAGCCCAAAATAACATAATCTCAAAACAAATTATAAAACTAATTAAAACTAAGCCCAACACATGGCATAAACTTACGCCCTTAGCACAATTAACCCCAAAATGCCAAATAACATGGATCTCTAAGAAGTTCAGCCCAATTGCCACCCAATTGCCTTTAAGCTTGCTGCTTTTAGACTTGAATGAATGATGTTTCAAAGCGTTGGTGACTCCTCCAAGCCGTCCAAATTTGCTTGCTTCGTTGGATCCCATCAGAATGGACTCTACTCATTTAGTTAAGTATTTTTTTGGTCTTTTGATCAGAGAGTGAGATGAATGGTGAATAAGTGTGGTATAGATATGTTTGTAATATAAATTGAATAAAATGAGGCCATGTTGGTCGTAGTTGACATCATAGCTCTTTGGTTCGGTTCCTTTGGATATGTACTTTTGAGTGAGTGCAGAATATCGGAATGTACTTAGCATGTATATTTATTTAAGATTTATTGTGATATTGCAATTCTCAAATATGCTTATTTTACTGGGCAAGTGTGTATAATTTTTGTAAATATAATGTTGCAATTATTCTTCTTGCATTACTTGCATTATGAGGCTGTGGTTGTGCATTGGTCTTATGGTTGCTTCTATTTTAGCTACTTTCAAAGAGCTCTTGTACTTTTATTTTTTTTAGTTTGAAGTTGCATTTTTTAGGGTTTATTGAACTATATTCTTTTATGGGTGTTGCATCAACTTCCTTATCTGCAAATTTGATTCGACCATTGGCATTTTGAAGGTGCTATATAGGTTTATTTTGTTCTTGTATCGATTCTTTAATTTTATTTAGGATGATGCCCTTTATTACTTTTGTTTATATAATCTGATACGAACCCCGTATATATCGATACGACACCCACGATCAAATTGAAACACAACCCCAAGAAAGATAATTCAGATTTAAAGAAATCTTTGACCCGTTGATTAGCGAATCAAGAACCAAAGATATAACGACGTCACTCCCAAGAAAGAGATGAGAATGTGGGAGATAAGTCAAGGTTGATAAATCAAGAACAAATCTTGATGCAATTCTCAAAGTTCACAAGAGAACAATGGAGAAAAGTTAATTCTTTTATTCAATTGACAACTGATTGAAAAGTTAGGTTTAATAAGCCTTATATAGGCATACAATCCTAAACCTTATTGGAAACCAAATAAAACCCTATTTTTAATTTGACTTTGACTCTTTGACTTTTTGACTTTGACTTTGACTCTTTCCTAAACACACCCATATTGGGCTTTTTAATGACTCAACCTCCTAATTAAAACTTAATAAATTAAACTAAATTAAAAACAATCTCATAATACAAATTAGGCCCAATGTAAATCAATTAAATAAATAACAGCCCAATTGCATTATAATCGACACCCAAGCTTCAAGATTTCTTCAAGATTGATGTTCTTGGACTTGTTCTTGAACTTGAATAATATTTTGAAGTCTTGATGTTCCCTCCAAGCTGTCAAAGTCATGTTGTGCAAGACTCTTGGCCCAAATATCTTGAACGAGCCCATTTAAAGCTTTCTTCTTCCTTTTAGCTCGAGCCCTCGTCATAGGTCCTCCATTGATGCTCAAAGGATCCATAGGCTTGCCTCCTTGGTTTCCATCATTCCCCCTCTCCTCAAAAGGATTTGTCCTCAAATCGGAACCTACATCAAAATCAAAAGGAGAAAGATCAGAAACATTAAAAGTAGCACCAACATTATACTCACCTGGTAAATCGATCTTGTACGCATTGTCATTGATGCGTTCAAGCACTTGGAATGGACCATCTCCACGCGGTTGCAACTTCGATTTCCGTTGAACAGGAAACCTCTCCTTGCGCATATGCACCCAAACCCAATCTCCTGGTTTGAACACAATTCTCATTCGCCCCTTGTTAGCTTGAGTAGCATATTGCTCGGTTCGCCTCTCAATTTGTTGCCTAACTCTCTCGTGCAATTACTTAACAACTTCAGCTTTCTTCTTACCATCCAAATTAGCTTGTTCCTCCATAGGTAAAGGTATTAAATCTAAAGGAGTAAGTGGATTGAACCCATACACAACTTCGAATGGTGAACAACCAGTAGTTGAATGCACGCTCCTGTTGTAAGCAAACTCAACGTGTGGCAAGCAATCTTCCCAATTCTTTAAATTCTTTTGGATAATGGAACGCAACAAAGCACTTAAAGTTCTGTTAACCACCTCCGTTTGTCCATCAGTTTGCGGATGACAAGCAGTAGAAAACAATAACTTTGTTCCTAGCTTCCCCCACAAAGTCCTCCAAAAATGGCTTAAGAACTTTGCATCTCGATCTGAAACAATGCTTTTCGGCACTCCATGAAGTCGAACAATCTCCTTGAAGAATAAGTCAGCAACATGTGTGGCATCATCAGTCTTGTGACATGGTATGAAATGAGTCATCTTCGAAAACCTGTCAACCACAACAAACACCGAATCTCGGCCCCTTTTGGACCTAGGTAAACCCAATACAAAATCCATTGAAATATCAATCCAAGGTTCACTAGGTATGGGCAAAGGTGTATACAAACCATGGGGTAAAACTTTAGACTTAGACTTTCTACATGTTATGCACTTCTCACACATTCTCTCAACATCTCTCTTCATGTGTGCCCAAAAGAAATGCTCATCTAACACATCCAAAGTCTTTCTAACACCAAAATGTCCCATTAAACCTCCCCCATGTGCTTCTCGAACTAGCAACTCTCTTATAGACCATTGAGAAATGCACAATCTACTCTCCCTAAACAAATACCCCTCATGTCTATAAAATTTACCAAATGCACCTTTCTCACAAGCAACATACACAGAAGCAAAATCAGGATCATTCACATACAAATCTTTAATATGCTCAAACCCTAACAATCTTGCATTCAAAGTAGAAATCAAAGTATACCTGCGAGATAATGCATCAGCTACAACGTTTTCCTTTCCTTGTTTATACTTGATCACGTAAGGAAACGTTTCTATGAACTCTACCCATTTAGCATGCCTCCTACTCAACTTACCTTGTCCTTTCAAATGCTTCAAGGACTCATGGTCAGTATGAATTACAAACTCCTTAGGCCATAAATAATGTTGCCAATTTTCTAAGGCCCTAACTAAAGCATACAACTCTTTATCATAAGTAGGATAATTCAACGATGCTCCACTCAATTTCTCACTAAATAAGCTATAGGACGCTTATCCTGCATAAGAACAGCCTCTATACCTATTCCCGATGCATCACACTCAATCTCAAATGTCTTAGAGAAATCAGGTAATGCAAGCAATGGTGCAGAACATAATCTATCCTTAATCAAGTTAAATGCATGTTGTTGCTCACTTTCCCATTTAAAACCCACACTCTTTTTGACAACCTCAGTTAATGGTGCAGCTATGGTGTTAAAGTCTTTAACAAATCTCCTATAAAAACTAGCCAACCCATGAAAGCTACGCACCTCACTAACATTCCTAGGCCTAGGCCACTCCCTAATAGCCTTAACATTCTCCTCATCTACTTCTATCCCTTCTGCGGTAACAACATAGCCTAAAAATACAATCTTATCAGTGCAAAAGGAACACTTTTTCATATTAGCATACAACTTGTCTTTTCTTAACACATCAAGCACACAATGCAAATGCCTAACATGTTCATTTATGCTCTTGCTGTACACTAATATATCATCAAAGTAGACCACAACAAATTTGCCAATGAAAGAACGCAAAACATGATTCATTAATCTCATGAAAGTACTAGGTGCATTAGTTAAACCAAAAGACATGACTAACCACTCATACAAACCATGTTTCGTTTTAAATGCAGTTTTCCATTCATCTCCTTCTTTCATTCTAATTTGATGATATCCACTTTTAAGATCAATTTTAGAAAACACACAAGATCCATGCAATTCATCCAACATGTCATCTAATCTAGGTATGGGATGTCGATACTAAACTGTAATTTTGTTGACAGCTCTGCAATCGATGCATATACGCCAAGTCCCATCCTTCTTAGGCACAAGTAATACTGGTACGGCACATGGACTCATGCTCTCCCTCACATGCCCCTTTTTCATCAACTCTTCAACCTGCCTTTGAAGCTCCTTTGTCTCCTCGGGATTACTTCTATATGCTGGTTGATTTGGAATTGAAGCTCCGGGTATGAAGTCAATTTGATGTTCTATTCCCCTCTTTGGCGGTAGTCCATCTGGTATGTCCTCAGGGAATACATCCTTGAAATCCTGCAAAAAAGTTGTAACAACATTAGGCAAAGACAAATCAAGGTCAGAGTTAGAAAAAAAAGCATCTTTGTACAAAAGTACAAACATTTGCTGCTTGGCTAGAAAAGCAACCCTCACATCGCTCCCTTTGGCATAGACACTCATTTTCTTTTTCTCACTTTTCTTCCTCTCATTCTCTCGTTTACACTCAAGTGTTTTGTCACTCTTTCTCTCAAACTCAACTCCCTTTCTCTCGACCTTACTAGTGTTTGAACTCTCAGCCTCTCTTCTTCCCTCGCTCTCTGTCTTTTGCTCACTCTCTCTTATCCTCACTTGATCTTCATACACCTGTCTAGGTGTTAATGGTACAAGAGTGATTGTTCGCCCATTCATGGGAAAAGAATATCTATTCTTAAACCCATCATGTATTACTCTCCTGTCATATTGCCATGGACGACCTAAAAGCAAGTGTCCCGCATGCATAGGTACAACATCACATAACACCTTATCCTTGTACCTACCAATAGCAAAGGATACTAGCACCTGTTTTGTCACCTTAACTTCTCCACAATCATTCAACCACTGTAACTTGTATGGTTTAGGATGTTTTGAAGTAGGTAAGCTCAATTTTTCCACTAATTCAGTACTAGCAACGTTGGTGCAGCTACCCCCATCAATGATCATACTACAAACCCTATCCTTGATATAACATCTAGTATGGAAAATATTATCACGTTGCACCTCATCATCTTCCTTCATTTGCACACTTAAAGCACGTCTTGCTACTAGCAACTTTCCATCTGCGGGATACTCAATTTCAACATCACTAGCATCTTCCAACGGTGGCATCTCATCATCATCACTTTCCCTATCGGTCTCTATATCTCCATCCTCTCGTAGGATCATAATTCGCTTATTAGGACATTGCGAAGCTATATGACCTCTTCCCAAACACCTGAAACATTGGATATCCCTATTCCTACCTTGTGTTGCCATGGCCTTGCCCTTATCATAGCTGTTATCCCTACCCTCCTTAGGCTTAGCACTCTCGGCCTTAGGCTTTTGTGATGACCTATCTTATTTTCTACTCCAATTCGACTTTCAAGTGGATATGGAACCTGAATTTCTGCCATATCGTGACATTGAACCCTTCCTTTTGAGTTGTTTTTCCACTTTCATAGCCATATGGACCAAGTCCTCAAGCTCCACATAATGTTGCAACTCAACAATATTTGCAATGTCTTCATTCAAGCCTTGCAGAAATCGCGCCATAGTAGCCTCTCTATCTTCCTCAATATTGGCTCTAACCATAGCTATCTCCATCTCCTTGTAGTAATCTTCCACACTCTTAGAACCTTGGGTAAGGCTTTGCAAGCGCCGGTAAAGTTCCCTATAGTATGACCTAGGAACAAACCGCTTCCTCATAACAGTTTTCATCTCACCCCAAGTGTTTATAGGACGTTCCTCGTTTCTCCTCCTATCTTGCACTAATTGTCCCCACCAAACCACGGCATAATCTACAAACTCGGCTGTAGCTAACTTCACCTTCTTCTCTTCGGAAAAGTTATGACACTCAAAGACCAACTCTACTCGCTTCTCCCACTCAAGATACACATCAGGATCAGCCTTCCCATGAAAAGAGGGTATCTTCATCTTAATGCTACTAAGATCCTTATCTAGTCTATCGGGCCTATCATCCCATCTTCCTCTCTCATTCACATAGCCATAATACCTATTATCTCCGTTACCTCTACGACCACCTCTACCACCTCTAATTCTGCCCCTATTAGCATTAGTAGAAATGTCATCTCCTTCTTACTCTTCCCTATGTAAATCAGCCTCTAATTCATCATTGACACCATGTAATTCCGGAGTTCTTCTTTGCGGATCTCTATGCAATCTAGCTATGGCAGCATCTTGCCTATCCATTCGATCCCTAAAATCCATAAACACCATGTTCATCCTCTCAAATTGTTGTTGCATTGCCTTGAGCATGAATTATACATCTGTATTTTCTCCTCCTTCCACTTCTTTACTTTTGTCTAAAGACATGTTTGACACCTGAAAAGAATGTTAGTAAAGAAACTAATTCACAACACTCCCTCCCGTGTTTCACTCTAGTCCTCACGTGTTTATCACTCGGCACTCTTGATTTAACTCAACACTCCCTGCCCACACTCAAACTTTTCTCACTAAGTTCTTTATAGAACTAATCGATCACAACAAGGTCACCCTTGAGATAATCACCCCTGACAAATCTCAACAAAGAAAAGAATGCACACACAAGGAATACGAAAGAAATAAGAATCAACAATTAACACAAGAATGTTGAATAACAAAAAGCAATATGATTTTCAAGAAAGATTCGAAAACCGTAAAGGTCTTGAATTGCAATTAAGGAGAATCAATATCAACTCACTTCAATCCAAGCAATTTATGGCGTTCAAACTTTTTGACACTTTTTTTTTTTCTGGGATTTTTTTTTTGATACTGTTTTTTTTTTCTTTTTTTTTTCTTTTTTTTTTTAAACTCAAACTAGAACGCACACAAACTAAAGTGAATGTAAATTGCAGATTTAAACCACAAACAAAAGATTAATATGAATCTTGATGAATCAAGAAACGCCAAGAAACAATTATGTTGATATATGGTGCACAAGAAACAGAAGCAAACAGAATTAATTAAGATGGGTGGGGCGTGCAGATTCACAAAGCAAAGAAAGAACAATTCTTATATGTGATGCACGTGCAGTTTGCGGATCAAAGAAAGAATTGATGTGCGGCAATATTGTGATGAATTTCAAAAACCAGAAGAGAATAACAAATAAAGATTAATGTGCAGCTATTTTGGGTGATGTTAATGATGCACGTGCAGTGCAAAAGCAAAGAGCAAAATATATCCAATGATGGCTTCTGTTTGTGATGCGTAGTATTGCACAAAAATCAAGAAACAATAATCTAAACAAATTGTTGGTGTGCAGACTCAAAAGTCAAAGAATGATTATTTGTATAAAAGTCACGGCCAATAATTTGTGATCGCACTTTAAGATGAGAACAAACACAGATTTTAGGCGTGCATGATGTTGCGGCAAATCAAGAAAATCAAGAAAAGAATAGTGACTTGCGGCAATTGAAACAAAAATCAGAAAATAAGAAAATAAACCGATAAACCAAACCTGAATTAATTAACCAAAGCTCTGATACCAACTGATGCGAACCCCGTATATATCGATACGACACCCACGATCAAATTGAAACACAACCCCAAGAAAGATAATTCAGATTTAAAGAAATCTTTGACCCGTTGATTAGCGAATCAAGAACCAAAGATATAACGACGCCACTCCCAAGAAAGAGATGAGAATGTGGGAGATAAGTCAAGGTTGATAAATCAAGAACAAATCTTGATGCAATTCTCAAAGTTCACAAGAGAACAATGGAGAAAAGTTAATTCTTTTATTCAATTGATAACTGATTGAAAAGTTAGGTTTAATAAGCCTTATATAGGCATACAATCCTAAACCTTATTGGAAACCAAATAAAACCCTATTTTTAATTTGACTTTGACTCTTTGACTTTTTGACTTTGACTTTGACTCTTTCCTAAACACACCCATATTGGGCTTTTTAATGACTCAACCTCCTGATTAAAACTTAATAAATTAAACTAAATTAAAAACAATCTCATAATACAAATTAGGCCCAATGTAAATCAATTAAATAAATAACAGCCCAATTGCATTATAATCGACACCCAAGCTTCAAGATTTCTTCAAGATTGATGTTCTTGGACTTGTTCTTGAACTTGAATAATATTTTGAAGTCTTGATGTTCCCTCCAAGCTGTCAAAGTCATGTTGTGCAAGACTCTTGGCCCAAATATCTTGAACGAGCCCATTTAAAGCTTCCTTCATCCTTTTAGCTCGAGCCCTCGTCATAGGTCCTCCATTGATGCTCAAAGGATCCATAGGCTTGCCTCCTTGGTTTCCATCATAATCGGTATCTGCAGTGAAAATATTACACTTCAATATTTTTAAAATAGTAGTTTGACTATAACCATATTTACAGTAAGTTCTTAAAATTTACTGGTCTAATATGTGTGGTTGACTAGTTGCTTTGTCGAATATGGTACAATGGTTTATTGTGGCTAGTTTGCTTGTGTATGGTTCTTTGTTTTTTTAATTGACTAAATGAATATATCTTGCAAGAAAAATTACAATTGAATTTTGGTAGAGTTTTTCAAGAGATTAGATTGTGTATAAAGATGGAGTAGTGAATGATGAGGTTGGGAGGAGCTTTAGGCACTTGATGAGGTTGAGCCAAACTCTAGGCAGTTCAAGAAGTTGCTTCTGATTATTTTATAATTTTATATACAATTTCACAACAATTCTTTATGACATAACCACTTGCTTGTGATCCTTCGAACCTTCCCAAATATCCTCTGAGTGAAGAGATTGATGCCAAATTGCAAGATGATCAATCTAGAAGGTACTTATTGCAAAAAAGTTGTTGGCCGATTGTTCATTTGAAGAATCAATGTTAACTATACGTAACGTAGATGAGTTCTGGAACTCGTATCCAGGTAGTTGATATTACTTTTTTACGCCGATGAAGTTATTGATATTGATCAACAGGGTTACAAGTTACAACAGTCCTTTCGACAATAAATACTGGCCAAGTATTATTTGCACGGTTGATACCTCAACATCTTCCTGAAGGCATGGTTTGAAAAGGAGGACAATGCAGGTGATTAGTGTTATAAGACAAATTGAGATGACACAAGAAACGATCAAAGAAGTTTTGACTCAAGTTTGTTTTTGACCTCAACATTTTTGTATTGTAAATCATGGTTGGCTTTAAATCATTGTTATGGTATCAATTTCAATTGTTTTGTTGATATCTTGTCTAGTTACTGTGAAGTTTCTACCAAATTTTGATTAGGTTCTCCCATGATAATCTATGGATTTCACACCAATGATAGCTTATAGAAATTCTAACTGTGTGACAGTATTACGTTATATAGTTTTGATTAGAACATTGTAGATGGGTTTATTTTACAAACTCCATTATTCTAATTAGTTAACACATAATTTGCTTAGTTGTGTATATACATACATGTGTATAGTTTGTATGATGTTTATGGAATATTTGACAATATTTCATATAATCATATAAATATTTTTCATACAGATAATGGATAAGAAGGAATATGATCGAGAGGACACGAATTTTGTGCAAAGTTAATTGGTTTGGCTTATTGATGTATATTTGTTGTAAATTAGAAATATGTGTAATTCAGAATAGTAGAATTTGACTTGTTTTCCAATCTATCGGATGTAGTAGTTCATTTTGAAATATTGTAGTTGTTTTGTTGTTACGATTCTAATGAAAAATGAAATGTCCTTATTAAATCATTTGGGAAGTTAGAATGTTGATGTTGGAATATTTTTTATTAGTAGTAAGGCAAATGAGGAATTTTAATTAGTATATAAACATTAATAAATAAATAATTAAACAAACTGGACTTAGTTCGATGTTGGAATATTTTTTATTAGTAGTAAGGTAAATTAGGAATTTTAATTAGTATATAAACATTAATAAATAAATAATTAAACAAATTGGACTTAGTTTGAAATTGATTTAATTTATTTATACTAAATACATCAGTTTCATTATAAAGCAAACATCTTTATCTCATGTATAACCTCACTTTTATGCGTAAATGATGTATTTTAAAATAATATATATCAATTCATAACCGATGACCTTATCACATGTTTTCTACATCACTCAAATAGATAACATTTACAAAATTCAATAAAGCCACTAATGTTAAGCAAGTAAAATAATCGATAGCGTTGAACTATTTTGGAGTAGCGAGTAAGAGTTTGAATAATTGCACTTCCAACTATTGTGAGAGGATTTACTCAAAACTTAAATACTATATATTTATAAAATAAGGGTTTGAGTTTTATCATACGTACAAATAATTAATTTTTTATTAGCACATTTTATTGAGTGGATTTTGACAATGTCAAAATCAATAGTTTGAGTTTATATAACATTTATTTCATATGTTTGAACGAAATTGTCTTTGTGTAGAAAGAAAACAAAAACTTTCTCTTCAACAATTTATTCAATAAGGTCAAGAAACCAAAAACGATTGAGAGAGAGGGAAAATGTGAGAGGGAGAGCGGCAAAGAGAGGGTTCTATACTTCTATTGGTGTTGGGCGAGTCCGACAAGAGGGAAGGGGACATCGGTGACAAGATCGATATAGCAAATAACCCATCCTATTTCAAGTAGCTGTGCCTATTTGCATTGAAACCCTCTTCAGTTTAAGGAGTGATTAAAACTTATAATTCATTAATGAATAATTTTGTGTGTTTCTCTTCTTCTTCTTCTTCTTATTTTTTTATTTTTTATTATCAAATTTGAAAGTGATTGTATCTCTTTTCGATTGATTAAATTAGTGGTTAGTTTTTTCAGGTTTTTGAGGTAGGGAGAAATGGCTAGGTTGGAGGACTTAGTGGCCTTCGTTTGTGACCTAATTATTTTTTTAAAAAAAAAACCCTTATTGGAATTAATCTTGAGTTTTAAACAAAAGGGAATTTTCGATTAGGTTCCAAATAAACTTAATTTAGGCTTATGCTCGTTTGTCCGAGACTTAGTATCACTATTCAGTTTCGAAACAAATAGGGGAGTATTTTGGTTGGGTCCCAAACACAGGCCCTTAGGTCACGAACACAAGCAAGGTTGATTGAAGAACAATGACAATAGAGAGCAATTCTTGGATCGGTTGCAAACCGATGGCTAAAGAATTTTTTATTTATCTTCTTCGATAATTTTGTAACTTTGTTTTACTTTACAGTCAAATTAATAATGTTATTTATTATGAATATGATTGGTAACTAAATGTCTTGCTAGGAATCTGATGTAACCTAAAAAAATAATATTATGTGTTGATTAGTTTGGTAGTAAAATTATCAACGTTTCTAGTCCTATTTTTTATTCTTAATTTTATCTTTAATATTGTGTTATAAATGCATACATAATATATTTAACACCATTATACTCTAATGAAAGAATTTAAAAATAAAAAATCTATTTCTTAATATTCTTTATTCTCAATCTTTAACACTAATATCCAAGTATACTGCATGCATAGCTTTCTAATTCTAGAGGGTGTATTTAAAAAATCCCTTTATTTTTATCGCTTTTAGTTTTCCAGTAAATTTTCAATCGTCATAGACATATCATCAATTTTTAGCCAGCAGAAATAATTATCATTCAGTCCAAATCAGCCCTTGGAATCAGGAATTAAAAAAAAAAAAAAATTAATTTAAAAAAAAAAAAAAACAAATAAACTAGTTTATAAATACCTGCACAAAATAATTAATTAGAAAAACAAACAAAAAAGAAGAATATATATATATATATATATATATATTTCATCTAAATTGAATGAGATAGAGAATTTTTTTTTTAAAAAAAGAGAATATTTAACGGATAACTAAGATTATATATACATATATATCACGGAACTGTAAAACAAGCTTGAGAAAATGTAAAAAAGAAAAAAAGCACACAGCAAATCAAATCCAAATATTTTTCAAACCCGAAAATCATGTTCAAATCCAAATTCGCAAGAAGTTATTAAAACAGAGATTAATCAGTGCAGTCCGTGAATGAAACAGCACATAAATGATCACTCAATCAAGTCTCTTTTGCTCTAACCATGGCGTAAAACATCTAATACTCACTAAAACCAGAGATGACAAAGCAAATTTGAACCTGAAAACCCTAAATCCAAGCTTCCTCTTAGATATTTCCTTACGAATGTCCAAAACAAGTCCCACCGCAGCCTCATTCAGCTCCTTCACAGACCTTCTAAGCTTCTCCTTGAACTCATCTTTTTGTTCGGAGAAACGATAACTGTTCAAAAACGCACGTCTGGTGTGCCAGTAGTCTCGATCGTTACGAGTGATCCCACTCTCGGAATAATCAAAGTCTTGCCACTTATTAGCGTCCTGCAAATGATCATCATCATGAACTTTGGACTTTGGCATGGGAAAATTGAGGAGATAAATTATGGTTTGATAATGTTTGGTAAGATGTATGTGTGGAGGTAGGTTTTATATTTGAATAAACATGAATAAATTGGAGCTAAGTGGTTGAACCAATGTGAGGAGGAATATTTGTGTGTTGAAGCAGGGTTGGTGGCTTTGGTTACACCCAAGATTTATCAACCTTAACAACTGATTTAACTAATTTGACTATTGTTCTAATTAGCAATATATATATATATATATATATATATAACACCAGTCAATTCTCTTTCAAAAAAAAAAAAAAAAAACACGAGTCAATTCAGGCTGTAATTATTAATCAATTAATTGATAGTTATGGACTTGATTACGTCCGCATGCATGCCTGGTTTGAAAGGAAATGCAAGCATGCATGGACAAGTTGTAATGATGATCGGAATCATATTTATTATTAATTGCAAACGGCTGTTTTTTATGTTTCACTAATTATATTTTGGATAATAATATTATAATTGATGAATGAATACATTTTATAAGTGAAATAAAATATTATTAATGTATATTCGTTCACCGACTGTTACATCAGTAATTACAATGCAAAAGATGAGATATTTAGCAAAGGGAGCTTTGCAATTTTTGGTCAAATTAAAAGAAAAGTTTTATTTTTCCCACTTTTCTATGGAAATTTGTTTTTAGCTCTTCAAACAAAGTATTTTCATTTTATATTCAAATTTATCAAAATACCTTTAATTCCAAAAAAAAAAAAAAGAAAGCATGATTTTTAAGTCCACTTAAAAACCGGTGACTTAAAAACCGGTATCAATTTTTAAGTAGACTTCAAAATGGGTACTGGTTTTTAATTAGTTTAATTTAAAAATTGGTACCAGTTTTTAAGTCCACTTAAAAATTAATTCTATTTAGTCATCGTTTTAACACTCTATTTCATCGAAAATCTTCATTTTCAAGCCAAATCTAATCAAATCCAACAAAATCTAACCCTAAACATCAATAACCAACATCCAAAACACAATAAAAAAAAAACTTGAAAAATCACAAAATAACTAAAAAAAATCCCAACAAAACTCGAGCAATCAACAAAGGAAGCTAAAGATCTCATATCATGAGTATTGGAGGAAAAGAACAAGATATGCAAGGGCAGTTTGAGTAATTTAAGTATAGACTGTAATAAATTTGTTTGAGGGGTTAAAAACAAAATTTTTTTAAAAAAGGGTAAAAACAAATTTTCTTTTTCTAGAATGGTCATTTTTTGTAATTTCCACTTTAGTATTACTTTATTTTATATATATATATATATATATATCCAGATATATACAATTTTTGAAATTTAACATTTCTTGCATTATCTACATTCATAATTTTAGATATCTTTAAAGTAAGTAAATAAAAAAATTATTGATCCTTATTCACGGGTGGAGCAAGGATTTTGGTTTGAAGGGGCCAAAACAAAAATTATTTAAATTGATGCAGGGTAATTATTTATGTTAAAAGATGAAGTCATTAAAAAAACTAAATATAATATCATTTAGTCTTATTACAAAAGATAAAATTCATCACTTTTTAAATCTCGAAAATCATTTATATATTTGAAATTACAATAAATTTTTGTACGATTTTTCTTATAAATGATCAATGAGTTCATAAAAAGTTTTATTGCACATTGTTGTGGGTTTAATCTTTTATAAGTTAACAAAATATCAAGTATCAATAACACAATTTTTTAATAAGAGTAATATTGTTAGGCTTTCTAAATTTTTTGTCCAAATGATTATGTAAGTTGTCAACATCATATTAATTATCATATTATCTTATGATTTATAAGATATTGACATCACATATCTTATCATTTGGGGAGAAAATTTGGGAAGTTTAATATTTCTCTTTAAAAAATATATAAAATATTTATTCATTTACATACTCAAACTTAGCAAGTTTCAATAGCCAAGATGATATTCAAAATGTGGAGTAAAAGTTGTTACAACCATTAAACATAATATTCTAAAAAAAAAAAAAACATATACACATGATTACAAAATATATTAATAATGGTAAACTAAATCTTCCTATGTATGGTAGGAATGATGCAATTATTTACATATCACCTATTTACTCCAAGCATATATAGTGTCAAGAGTCCCATTCACCCTTTCTTATCATTCATACTAACAGAGGTTTGGGAAACATTTGAATTCTCATTAAAAATGTAAAGGGACAAATGGATACAAGGGCGTTTTTGCAATAAAACATTTTAATTGAAAAAATGGGTGTGGGGAGAAGTTTTTTGGGTGGCAATAGAACCACCCTTTGATAAATGCAACTTTAATAATAATTATAATAATATTATTATTAATATTAAAAATAATGCTGATGATGACAATGATGATGATAGTTAATAGGATGAATTAATAGAATTTTAATAGTATATATTTTGCATGAAAAAAAAAAAACTAAATTTTTTAAAAATTCAATTGGCTAGGCTTGGGGTGCCATGGCCCCTGTGGGCACCCCACAACCTCGCCACTATTTTTTATTATTATTATTATTTTTTTTTATATTTGAGATCAGTATAGAGTATAATTGGAATCAACTGCGATAGATATTATGGTGTGACCTGGATATCGACTCTCAAAAACGAGAGACGCCAACTTATAAAGAATGGAGTACATCCCACAAATAGTGGGAGAATATTGCCACACACTTCGGTGGCTGTTGAGCTTAAATTTGACACACAAACTGATAACGTTAAAATATACCGTTATTTTGTATTCAGTTACCTAGTTTATGATGAATATTTGAGTAAATTATGTTAGTTATTTAATATTTTTATATTATTTTAGTCACGTGAATCATGGAAGGTTATGACAAGCAAATTGATGTGTTTCAAAGAAAATTCAAGATAAAAGAGCTAAGAGTCTCACGAGTTAAAGTTCTAAGACAAATTAAAGTTGAAATTTTAGAGTTTTTGGGTTGGAAGATAGGTCGATTTGTTTAAACTGGTATGACGTGTAAAGTTGGAGTTATATGAGCTGTAACCTATTAAATTAAAGGTCCAGATGTCTAGTTTCCACAACCACAAATGGTTTGTCAATCGGAGTTCTCTAGAAAAAGTTATGGTCAATTTACTGACTGAAAGTTAGTACAGTCGCGAGTTGAAGTCGTGAGATCACAAGCTGCAACAACATGATGATGAAGTCACGACTTTGTGTCCCAGGTTATGAAGTAGTGATGCCAACCTATGACAAGTTGCAAGAAAGAGTCGCAAGTTTGAAGTGTCGCGATACCTATTTTTTTGGATTCCGCGCTGTGGTTTGATTTATGCATTAAATGCTGCCATTAATGTAAATTGCCGCCTTTTGCAATTCCAAATTAAACTGGACTTCAAGCTCTATAAATAGAGAGCTTCACTTCACAATTGAGACACATAATTCAAAGAGAGAGAGCAGCAGAGAATAGAAGAGAGAGAGCTTTGCATGGGGTGAGGGCTTTGCCCTCAAACCACAATTTTTCCGCAGCACTTTTTGGAGTTTTCGCATCATCATCAATACCTATTCAATAAAATTTTCTTTATGCTTTATTTTTAATTATTTAAATATGTTGTTGATTCGTGTTTTAATTATACTAATGATGATGGACTAAATTCTCTAGGCTACAGTGTAACTTGACCATGATTTTAATTTATTCAATGATTCAGTAATATTTTATAATTTATTTTTATTTTTGTATTCTATTTTATTGGTGCTTAATGCTAGTCAATTAATTTGGATCCATTAATTGATTAGATCTTAGAAATCTGATACTATCGAGAGAAGTATTATGAGACCGAAACCCAATAAAATAACATAATTTATATGAGATAGAGATATACGCATATGATTGTGTAATCGTGTGAGGATAATCTGAACTTAATAAACTCAGGTTAGTTAATCTACATAGAGATATAGTCAAATTAGTTAATTTGGGTAAGTGTTTGACCATCGAGAGAGACTAGTTATTACTTTAGGATTATTCGATTAAATACAAGATAAAAACTATCTTTAAGAGAGGAAAATAAATAAGATGATTGGTTAAGTGAAGTTGTATGTCTAGATGTTTTCTAACTGATGATTTTTCCTAAGTTTAATTTCTTAGTTTATAATTTCTTCACTCAAATTCAATTTTAATAGTGTGGATAAGGAGTTGTCTTGACCGATTTAGTACTTAACACATAAATAATTTGGACAATTTTCGTGCGAATGATACTCTACTTACTACTATATTACTTGTGGATCATGTATACTTACACGAGTTTCTAGTGTAAATATTTAGTATTGTATTTTAATTAGAAAAATCATATCATTGAAATCAATTTATAAAACACACTAGAAATTTAGCCATCACAAGCATACTAAGTGTGGTTGCCACCACTGAAGTGATCCACCACACTTTATTAATAATTTTTCTAAAACGCTTGCCATGAAACCAAATTCTCACAACCTTTTGTTTTTTAATAGAATTTGTACAACTAGTTAATTCCATTTAACTCTATGTATAAAGTATTAATTCTTCGTATAAAATGAAAAAAATAAAAGAAAACTGAAGTCATGTTTAGTTAATTGAAAAACAAAATCCATGTATCAAAAACCATCATCCTTATACCAAAACCCATCTTGTAATAAAGAAATCTATCAAAAACCATCATCCTTATACCATCTTCTAATGTAGTTTTGACAACAACAATGGATGGTATTTGAAAAAAAAAAAAAAAAGAAAAAAAAAAACCCTTATAGGAAAGGAGCTCTTTTCCTTGATTGAATAAATTATACTTGGACAAAATCAGTTTCTTATAAATATATTTTTATCATATTAAAAAGCTAATTAAAATTAGATATAGGATAATACACCACTCTTTAGTAGGAGTGGTTGAATACTTTCCTTAATTCTAAGAGGTCAAAGATTCAAGTTCTACCTTTATCCTAAAACATAAGGTGTGAGTAGTTTATCTGAATTTAATCTCTATTCCCATCCTAAAATAAAATTAAAAAAAAAAAAAATAAGATATAGGATAAAAGATCTTAAAATGTTTTATGATTATAAATATTTTTAAAATAAATATAAATTCAAAATAAAATTGTAATAAATATTTTTAAAAAATATATTTTTTCAAGAATTAATTTGTTTACATTTGTGAAAATGAAAAGAAATTGGTAGTGTAATAAAAATCAGATGAGTCCGTTGCCTAGCCATTGCGCGGCTACTGACCGAACCAAAAACCTTCTAATCAAGGGCCCTACATGGGTCTCCAACTAAGTGGTTGCCTAGGTGGAGAAATCGATGTCCACAGTCGTTTCTTTTTTTTTCCTAGAATTTTCACACTAAACCACACCGACAAAAAACCCACAAACACAACAATAGTAGCTCGATGGGGATCCAACAACTCTAATCAACAACAGATCTCACACTAAACCATATTAACAAGACAATAACAACTCCAATCTCACTAAACCACATAAAAAATCAAAACAATCCATAACCAAACAGAGTTGAAATTTGAACAATTAAAAAAAAAAAAGAACAAAACAAGGGTCCGAGGAGGGAGATCTGACTTAGTGGTGTGACTGATGATGATTTGGTTGATGATTGGAGCTCTAGCTTGAGGATGATGATGCATAGCTCTAGTTAACACTAACAAACCTAACCCCATTGATATGTGGTGTGTTTTCAATCTCTCTCTAAATGAGACTGTGACTGTGAGATGAGAAGTGAGAAGCAAAAAGTGATCGAGTGAGAAGTCAGAAGAGGAAATGAAATGAAAGAGAGTGGGTATGTTTGTGGGCTGAAATGGAGACATTAATACATCAAACGATTTGGCCACTTTTCAATCTAGACACTTTTTTTGGTTTTTTTAATTTAATTGAAAGAGACAAGCACTTGGTTTTTGTTTGTGAAAATTAAAAATAGCAAATGGTTTATGAAAAATTGGAATGGATTGAAATGAAGTAATTGCACAACACCCTTCCAAGGTTTTTCATCTTGTATTCGACAATTTTGACATAATAAAGTTATCCTCATCTGTTCGTGGTTTTTTACCCTGATTTTGGGGTTTTCTAGGTAAATTTATGTGTATTATTGTTCTAGTTTATTCTTCTACAATGAGCAAATTCAATTTCTGCTATTTTTAGGTTGAACCAACAGCTGGCTTCCATTTCTCCCATCTCTCATCTGGCTTTCATTTCTTCCATTTCTTCAGCTTTTAGGTTGAACCTGAATCTCTGCAACGAGATTATAAACAAAGTTTGTCTGTTCTTTGAATCACCAAACGTGCCACATCACTGTTGATGGCACCCTTGCTGCAAAGTGACCACAAGAAGGATCACTCTGGTTCTTGGGTTTGGCATCATTGTTAAAGTATTGATTTGTTCTATTTTTTGCATTTTCTTGTTGGTTCGAAGAAATAGCAATGGAGGAAGTGACTGGAAGAAGACAACTATGACATCATTTGACATTTAGAACACACTATTTTTAATCATATCTTATATTTCATCAAACATGAGATAACATTTAAGTCTTGTTTGGCACACAAGATTGGATTAAATTATTTTCATGAGATTGAATGAGATTAAATAGAATTAGATTAGATTGGATAAATTAGTACTGTAATGTGTTCGGTGCAATATGAAACTAGATAAATTAGTGCTATGATATGTTTAGAGTAACATGAGATTAGATAAAATTAATTTTAAATAATTAAATTAATTTTACAAATAAACAAACCTTTAATAGCAAATTGGGAATAAGAAACCCCAGTCATCAATGTCGTCACCAATGTTGTCATCAACCAAGAACAACCTTTGACAACAAATTGGGAAGAGGAAACCCCAGTTACTGACCCCATTACTGATCAAGAACAAACCTTTGACAATAGTGCTAAACAAAGAAGCAGGTGGAGGAAGTAGCGTTGGATAAAGAAGAAGGTGGAGAAAGTAGCGTTGCCGCCACTGTAGCTAATGGAGCCTTGTTATCACCGATTTGGATCTCACGTTGAAAAGTGAGAGGTGAGATTGATTTATCCCTCTGCATATATGAGTTCATTTAACTCACTGTAGTGGGATAAAAAAAAAAAAAAACAATGAGATTGGTTTCTTCAATTCCATGATCTTACCAAACATGAGTTTGGGCTGGATTTTATCCAAACCTATGTAACAAACATGACCTTAAATTGATGTAATCTAATCCCATATAGATAATCTAATCCTATCCCATGCATTAAACGAGGTCTAAGTGTAATGCATATGGAATAAGTGAGATAATAAAGAGATTGGAAGACAAAGAAGAAGAGGATGGAGAAGCAAAGAGGAAGATGCAAAAATGGGACCGAAAATATTTTGGTAAATTTTTTAGAACATAGTCAAAAGTGGTTGAAATTTCATTTGTGATTAAAAATAAATTTTAATTAATTTTAAAAATTTATTTACATTTAAAATTAAACTTTAACTAATTTAAGAAGTTAATATAAATCACTTGCAAAACACGGGTGCATACACACACACACACACACACACACACACACACACACACATATATATATATATATATATATAGTTGAACACACAAAAACCTCCTAAGGTTAAGCTTAATACACGCACATAAACATTTACGTTTTTATAATACTATGCCCCCTAGTTAACAGTCAACTGCCATTAAATGTGATATTTGACTGACTTTTTCAATGAAATGACCAAAATGCCTTTGCTTTTACAATTTTTTTACAAGATAAATTTAAAAACTTCAGAATACATTAAATATTTTTTTTTTCATAAATAAATTAAAAATGAAGAACAGTATTACCAACAATGAAGAATAGTCTTTCATTATTCCATAACCAAAAAAAAAAAAAAAATTAATAATAATAATAAATAAATAAACAAAAAAACCTAGGATTGAATAGCTGGGTTTTGAACCAGATCTTCATCTTCAAGTTGAAGATTTCAGAACAGAACAACCAGTTATTCATCAACAAACAAAAAACTCTTCATGAACCCTTTAAAAAAAAAAAAAAAAACCTTTTAGATTAAAAAAACCTGACTCCACCTATTAACATCAACCCTTCATCATCAACATCGCCAACCATCATCACCATCATCAATCGAACATCACCAACAAAACCCACCATCATCAACCGAACATCATCTACATCGATCAACTATCATCAACACAAAAAATTGAAAAAAAAAATTGATTTGAAGGGGTTGTGTTTTGTTTGAGAACATCGATCAAAACCAAAATAGTTAGAAAATCCCCAAAATTTCACCCAAAAAAATTTTTTAAAAAAAATCATGAAACCTAGATCTTTAATGGGTTTCGAACCCAAACCTTCTAGAAAACGTAAAGAAAACCTAAGACCAGCAACCCTATCACCATGAACCTTTTCCATTGGTAGGTTTCGATACCCATTTCTACATTTCCAGTCTCAATTGCTAGGTTTCAAAACTCATTTTTGGGTTTCCAAATTGGCGATGGAGGTTGATTGACGATGGAGGAAGAGTTGAGAGAGGGACGTTGATCAACGATTGATGGAAACTAAGATAGCAATCATGGAGGACAATGAGACAATTGGACAACAAGGCAATTGGACTTAATCTTGAAGGCTTTGGGACGCTAATTGAATGCAATTGGACTTTATTAGGTTTCACAATATTATTCAAGTTCAAAAACAAGTCTAAGAACATTAATCTTGAGGAAATCTTGAGGCTTGGGTGTCAATTATAATGCAATTGGGCTGTTATTTATTTAATTGATTTACATTGGGCCTAATTTGTATTATAAGATTGTTTTAAATTAGTTTAATTTATTAGATTTTTAATTAGGAGACTGAGTCATTAAAAAACCCCAATATGGGTGTGTTTAGAAAAGTCAAAGTTAAAGTTAAAGAATCAAAGTCAAAGTCAATTAAAAATAGAGTTTTATTTAGTTTCCAATAAAGATTAGGATTGTATGCCTATATAAGGCTTATTAAATCTAAATTTTGAAGAAGTTGTTTTATGGAATAAAGTAATTGAGAGATTTGTTTCTTTTTTGTTCATTGTTGAATATGTGATCTTATCAAGCTATGCTTGTGGCGATCGAAAACATGACTTATCACATTCTCATCTATGTCTTGAGAGTGGCGTCAATATCATTCTTATTATAATTTTGGTTCTTGATTATCATATATTCAATGGGTCAAAATTCTTTATAATTTTGGTTTTTGAATGACAAAATCAATGGGTCAAAGTTTTCGTTATAAACCTATTTTAATATTTCTTCACGTTGTGTTTCAATTTGCTTGTGGGTGTCGTATCAATATATACGGGGTTCGCATCAGTTGGTATCAGAGCTTTGGGTATTAATTCAGGTTTGATTTATTAATTTATTTTTTCTTTTTTGATCTATCCATTTAATTTTTTTTTTTAGAAGTCTTCTTCGCTAATTGGTTTGTACTGGTCGCATATCAATCTACCATCAGTTAGTTAATATATATATATATATATATATTTCCTTTCATCGAATGCCTATTTGTGTCTCTATTCTTGGCCACACATCACCAACATTGCTTAAATTTGTTTTAATTTGCTGCAACCATCCATCATCTTTCTTGTTCATGTTTTAATTTTCTTTTCTTATTGCTGCGTCTTGATTTGTTTTTTTTTTTTTTTTTCTTGATCTAATTTTGTTGCTTCATTCCTATTTGCATCATATAATCTTCAATCTTGCATCAATCATCTTAGGTTCTTGATTGATTTGAGTGTTATGGTTTGATAAAAAAAAAAATGAAAAGATTAAGCGTGGACAGGAAGTGTTCAGTGATAAATATGTGAGTGAGTGGAGTAAAACACGTGAGGGAGTGTGTGAGGTTTTCTCTAACATTCTTTTCAGGCTTCAATCAAGTCCCTTGGACAACATTACGGATTTCACGATTTGAGGACAAATCGTTTTGAGGAAAGCGGGAATGATGGAAACCAAGATAGCAATCATGGATGACAATGAGACAATTGGACAACAAGGCAATTGGACTTAATCTTAAAGGCTTTGAGACGTTAATTGAATGCAATTGGACTTTATTAGGCTTCACAATATTATTCAAGATAAAAAACAAATCCAAAAACATTAATCTTGAGGAAATCTTGAGGCTTGGGTGTCAATTATAATGCATGGGCTGTTATTTATTTAATTGATTTACATTGAGCCTAATTTGTATTATGGGATTGTTTTAAATTAGTTTAATTTATTAGGTTTTTAATTAGGAGGCTGAGTTATTAAAAAACCCCATTATGGATGTGTTTAGAAAAGTCAAAGTTAAAGTTAAAGAGTCAAAGTCAAAGTTAAAGAGTCAAAGTCAAAGTCAATTAAAAATAGAGTTTTATTTAGTTTCCAATAAATATTAGAATTGTATGCCTATATAAGGCTTATTAAATATAAATTTTGAAGAAGTTGTTTTATGGAATAAAGTAATTGAGAGATTTGTTTCTCTTTTGTTCATTGTTGAACATGTGATCTTATCAAGCTATGCTTGTGGCGATCGAAAACATGACTTATCTCTCACCTTCTCATCTATGTCTTGGGAGTGGCGTCAATATCATTCTTATTATAATTTTGGTTCTTGATTATCATATATTCAATGGGTCAAAATTCTTTATAATTTTGGTTCTTGAATGAAATAATCAATGTGTAAGAATTCATAGCAATATATAAATTCAATAAAACAGTAAAACAGAAACCGAAAGCGTACTCGTTTCTATACAGCGGAAATTTCTCTGGATCCTGGATTATTCAACTGGTCGGATTCCAATCACATAGTCGGAAAGGAACCTCAAATCACAGTGTAATTTGCATTGCCATTTGTTTTCTCTTTTCTCTCATATGTGTAGTATGATTTGTATGTAAAGTTTCTGGAATTGATTTTCCATCATCATTTAACAAATGAAATTCCTCAAGTATTTATAGAGGTGGCAGTTATTTTCTGATAACCGCCAGTAACCGCCAGCGGTTATTTGTTCCTATCCCAATCCATTTTAGTTGGATCGGATCATGGGTTTGGGTCATCTTGGGTGGACTCGACCCAACAACCCAATAACCCAATATCTCCCACTCACACAAGATGAGCCAAATAGAACTCACAGAGAAAACACTGGTGACCCCTTTTTGATAAGGAGTATAGGCATTCATACAGGCAAATATACCGTGTGACCTATGAACAATAATATATACAATGTGGCTTGTCTTTCAAATCTCAATTGTACTGTTATACAAGAGATTGTAAATTTGTTCATTATAATATCCTAGATTTAATACAATTTTATTTGCTCGAGCATATTTATTCCCTTAACATGCTCGATCCTCCAATATTCCATATAAGCACAATTGCAATTCCAAATTGCAATTAGTCGCAACTAGTAACTATAGGAACAAAATAAAATTCATTAGATCTTCCTGTCTCACTTTCGTCTCTCGGTCAACAAAAATGACTGACATCATAGTAATGTCCCATAGGCTGCATTATCATAGCCATAGAAGACACACTAATGATACAAACATCACCTCATTACTTTGAGACAAAGTGAACAGTCATTGAGGACATAGGTAGAAGTTTTATATAAACTTCAATGGAACTTACACAATGAGGAATTAGGGATAAATTCACTCATTTTCCATGTCGGTCACTATAAGCACACGCGGTATAAAACGCATGTTACAGTGAATCTTATCCTTTAATAAGGACGCGTATGTCTTTTATATTGAGATTATTCACTGTACAGATCTTAGTTCAGATGCTTTTCTAGCGCCTAACCTAAGTTCCAAAGCTTGCCCTTTCTGACATCTATTATCAAGAAACTCACATCTGGCTTAATCAGGTTTTCATGATGGTGGGGATACATCATGAGCAGTTCAATAATTAATTTTAGGTAGAACCTCATCTTGACTACAATCAAGGCGACATTTCATATATTTCAAACCCTTAAGAGAACAACTTCATTTTTATTCTCTAAAAATATATGTGTCTCATCTTAGATTGCTTTCCTAGCAACCAAGGCGATTATACGTGTAAGAATACCAATCTCAAAACCTGACGACATACTTTCATATATAATCTATGTGAAATGAATATGTGCTAGCTTTATATAACCAAAATGACGTATCTAATCATAAAACAGAGATAACTTAATGTAACAATTATAACATCACAATCTACACAAACTCAAAGACCTAGTATGTGATATAAATATATCTCTTATCACAGCTTTTGTGAATGGATCCAATACCGTCTCATGTGTAGATGCATACTAAATTGTTACATTCTTTTCATCATTTTATCCCTGACGAACTTGCACTTAGTCTCTATGTGCTTCGATTTACTGTGACATTTCGTATCTTTAGTATAGACAATTGTTGTCTAACTATCACAGTATACAGCAACTAACTTCTTCACATTAATTTCGAATTCAGATTTTTCATGACTCTTTTGAGCCATATTGCTTCCTAGACTACAGCTGAATATGCTATGAATACAGCTTCCATGGTAGACAGCGTAATGCATGATAGCTTCTTGTTACTCCAAGAAATAGCACATTGGTTGAGCAAAAAAATGCATAACCAGATGCATATTTCGCTTATCCAAATCACCTCCCCTATCAGCGTTTAGATACCCAATTAAATGCATATTACCACCTTGATAATACAGGGAGTAATCAGTAGTCCATTTCTAAAATTCTTTTCACAGCAATCTAATATTTCTGTCCAGGATTAGATTGATATCTACTAATCAGTCCAACTGCATAGCAAATATCAAGTCTCGTACACATCATAGCATACATGAGACTTCCGATAATACTAGAATAAGGATTCTTTGCATTCTGTCATGCTTTTATGGAGTCTTGAGGTATATTTCATGACTAAGAGTTTGACCATTCGAGATGGGAGTATCCATAGGCTTATAATCAGCCATTTAAAATCGTTCGAGAATCTTTTGATGTATGGCTCTTGTGACAAAACCAGAATTCTCTTTAAACGATCTCTATTGATTTTTAACTCCTAAAATATAGGTAACCTCTCCCATATCTTGTATCTCGAAAGTTGAGGATAACCATCACTTTATGGTTACCTTAAACTCGTTGTCATTTTCGACCAATAGAATATCGTCCACGTGTAAAGATAGTATTATTAACTTATCTTTTACCAGCTTAACATACATATAACGGTCCTCTTTGGTCATTTGAAATCTATAGGACATGATCGCCTCATGGAAATGGAGGTACCATTATCTGGAGAATTGTTTCAAGAATTGTTTCAAGCCATAGATCAATCTCATGAGCTTACATACTTTCAGCTCTTGATCTTTTTTGAAACAAAAATTCACTGGCTACTCCATGTCAATTTCTTTCTCCAATTCTCCATTGAGAAATATTATCTTTACATCCATCTGATGTAATTCTAGATTCATGTATGTGACGATAGCTAATATAAGGCGGATGGAAGCAAACCTTACCATAAGGGAGAAGGTTTCTTCATAGTCTATACTCTTTTGTTGAGTATATCCTTTTTTCTATTAATCTCGCCTTGTATCTCTCTATTAAGCCATTTTCCGTACACTTAATGCGGAGAACCCATTTATTTCCAATGGATTTTCGATCAGACGATAATTTAACCAAGTCTCAGACATGGTTGCACTCCATTGATTCCATCTCTTATTGTATGGCTTTAATCTAAAAATCTCTAGCAGATGAATTGAGAGCCTCATTCACATTCTTTGGCTCATCACAATTATGTGAAGTAGGCATAAAAGTTTCTCCTCAATCTCAAATTGACAATAAGGAATAACCTTACAGTTACTTCTACGAGTTAATTTATTTGAGAGCACTAACTTGTTAGTCCATTTGCTCCCGCTGGGAACAAATGAATAAACTATTCCAATAGTTTTATCACTCCCACTAGGGATAGAGTATTCAAATAACTCTCTATCTTCCTCTAGTTGAGTGTTCGAATTTAGAACATCATTCGAATCGTTCAACTCGTACAATTGAAATTCTTTTTTAACTTCACCTTTACTAGGAAATTCATTCTCTAAGAATTTCACATCTAGTGACTCTGATTCAGTAATGCTTCCATTTGAGTTTTCTCTTATGAATACATATCTTTTTGAGTGCTTGGAGTATCTAATAAAGATACACTTATTTCTTTTAGCACCAAACTTTTCATATTTACTAAAAAAAATATGCACATATCATGCGCACCCCCATGGTCGCATATAAGTAAGTTCAGGTTTTCTACCTGTCTATAATTCATAGGGTATGGAAGTTACTGATTTGGTAGTGACCTTATTCAGAATGTAAGCAGCTGTTAATAGCGCATCTCCCAGTAAGATACTAAGAGGTTTGCCTATGCAATCATAGATCTTACAATCTCTAATAATGTTTTATTTCTTCTTTCCGCTACACCATTTTATTGCAGAATCCTAGGAATGGTCAACTGTATATCAATACCTTTCTTAGGACATAATATTTCAAATTATTCAGAAAGATATCTTATTCTCGGTCAGTCCTCAAGACCTTAACAGTTCTATCTAACTGATTCTCCACCAAGTTTAGATACATTCTAAAACAATCTAATACTTCATATTGATGGGAGATCATATAGATATGACCAAAATATGTAATCATCTATGATTGCTATAATTTCTAGCTCTCACATTTATTGGTCCACATATATCAGAATGAATTAACTATAATTGATTCTCAGTCTCAATTCATTTTTCAAATGGTTTTCTAGTTGTTTTTTTGCTAGACAACTTTCACATAAAGGCAAATCTATCGTATTAGGAAAATCTTAAAATTCCTCTTTGGGCAATCTATTCATTCGATTCTAGCCCATATGCCTTAGTCTAGCATGCCAAGTATGAACATCAATATTGGCAACATCAGTAAAAGTGATTAATGAAAAACAATCATCGTATTAATAGTACCATTAAATTGGGTATTTAATACGATAAAACCATCCATCAGATATTCGGTGCCTAATCTCACTGAATTTAGATAAATCCTCAAACAGTGGCTATGAAAAGTTAAATTATATCCTAAACCTAGAAGGACAATTATAGGGATAAGATTTGGTCGAATCTTCGGAGCATACAGGATATCATGGAGATACAACATTTGGCCATCTCATAGAATCACTTTGCAGGTGCCAATCTCTTTTAAGTTGTTCCCCATATAGATCCATTTTGTTTCTCGCTTGATCCGACGGTACTCTACAAATGCTCCTCTGTCTCTAGCTACGTAGTTCGTGGCTCTTAAGTCTCTTTCTTATGCTTAGTGCATTCACGAGTGAAATGACCTATCTTTTCATAGTTGAAATACTTTAACTAACTTTTATCCTTCCTTGCTTTACCACGTTTACCCTTCTTGTGTTTTCCGGTCTTATCTATGTTGGATTTGAGATTCTCTTTCCATTTCTTCCAACTTATATTCTTTCCTCCCTTCTTGCGCTTAGAGCCTAAACCCTTTACGCATATTGGACTTAACCAAATAAAGTTAACTTGAAGTATTAGCCGCCTCTAGGCGCGAATCTTCGAGTTTAACATGACGTGAGATATCATCAAACGAGATGATGCTATCATTGTTGGTCATGTTGATTTATTATGTTTTTCCAATTATTTGGGAGAGACCGGATTACCACTTGTACTTATTGCTCACTAGTTAAGGCATGGCCTACAGATTTCAACTCATGTATCATGTTTGACTTATCTTACATATGCTGCATTAGGTTATAATTCCAACGCTTTTGATAAGTATTCAAACTTGATTATGAATCTCCTTAGCTTAGCGGTTGATGTCACACCACATTTGCCTTTCAAAGTCAGCCAAATGTCTAGTGCCGTCTATATTCTTTGTTCGCGCACATATGGTCATCAGCCATACAAGACAACATCGTTATACGAGCAATGTTGTTCTTTATCTTAGAAGGCCTGATAAGCCTCAACATATTTTCTATATTGAGCAAAAGTACCATGTTTGGGTTTGAACATAGTATTGGTTAGGGTTTCGAGGGCTTCTTACTCCTCTAAGATATACTGAATTTTACGGTGTCAAATATCATAGTTATCACCATCTAATTTGTCACCTTTATTCAGTTCAACAACTATTATTATCGAAGCACATACTATTGTCTCAAATGACATTTATTCTACTAAGAGACCTTTGATCTATATCTGTCTACGTCTATCCTAACACATCCACTATCATTTCACTAAAAATATTGTAGCAACTATACACTCATAAATATGATTAAAGAATCTTTGGACAGGAATCGAAAAAATAGTCAAGCTACCCATCATCATCCAACTTCCAAATATTCATTAAATCATATATGTAAGTGTTTTGCGCAAAACAGTCCTAATATCATTTTCCAAAGATTTTAGGACACCCACAATTTAAATAGCATCATTTGAGATATTTATATTCTCAGACATCTCTTAATCGGAATCTCTATAACCTTCGTCATTTTATTGTCCAAGATATATATATATATATATATATATATTTATCTCAAAATCCTACTAATCATTTGAGATTTATATAATCTTAAGGCACTGGTCAATATTTGAGATATCAGTAATCTCCTCATCATCTGATAGGACAATGATCATAATCACATCATCAGATACCTCATCGTCAAAATGAGTTGACCCAGTCCCTATAAAATTGCATGGCATAACCTAAAACTAAATAACTACATGCATTATTAATTTTAGATTAAATGACATTTAATTTAAAAAACTAAAACATTTTTAAAATTAACTCCCTCTAGAGTGAAATCAATCAAATAATATTATTCCGCTCACAATTCAAGCGAATAATTAGTTGGGATGAGAAGAGGAGCGAAAATAGAAAAAATAAAATTTTTCGCCGAAAACCTAGCCGGCGGCAACCGTTGACGGTGGCGCGTGGCGTTCACGCACCGATAACGCCGGCCACGCGCCAGCAACCGGGACCACGCGCCACCCGCGCGTAAGATGCGCCTCGCCCGCCCGCTGACGTCATGTAGACACGTGTCGCCCTTCAGCGTGACACGTCTTCGTAAGCTACACGTGTCCCAGTGACATGTGTCGCGTTGTAATGGGGCCACGTGTCACGTTCTACATGTCACACGTGGCACAACGTCCGCTTTCCACTCCTTGAGATCTTAATGGTGCGTGATTCACCACGTGTATAACCCTATGTCTCCCACGTGGCGCACATGCGGCTGTCCAGGCGTCATCATTCAGCCATTCAACGTTCGCCACATGGCGTAACCGCTGCCATTGCGTATGCGTGTCGCCCGCGTGGCGCTTTCGTGGCTGTAGGGTCTGTGCCGCCCAGCGCATCACGCGCCCATCTGGCCTCTCCTCGGCCTCCGTTTTCGCTCCAAATTTCAACCCCAAACTTGTTTTGATTCGTTCTCCTTCGTTTTACAATGAAATTTTGTGATTCAAATTGCTAATGATGCGTCTTGAAGTCTATTTTCTTATAAAATTTGAATCACACAAAACGGAAGTCTAATGAGGGAGATATCATGCATGGAAGTTTCGGGGTTCATATTTCTATATCTTAGTTTTCAATCCAAAAATCAAATTTCATGGCAATTTTAATTGTATAACCAAGATTAAGGACCATCAAACAACCCTAAGGGGGCTCTGATACCAATGTAAGAATTCATAGCAATATATAAATTCAATAAAACAGTAAAACGGAAACCGAAAGCGTACTCGTTTCTATACAGCGAAAATTTCTCTGGATCCTGGATTGTTCAACTGGTCGGATTCGAATCACATAGTCGGAAAGGAACCTCAAATCACAGTGTAATTTGCATTGCCATTTGTTTTCTCTTTTCTCTCATATGTGTAGTATGATTTGTATGTAAAGTTTCTGGAATTGATTTTCCATCATCATTCAACAAATGAAATTCCTCAAGTATTTATAGAGGTGGCGGTTATTTTCTGATAACCGCCAGCAATCGCCAGCGGTTATTTGTTCCTATCCCAATCCATTTTAGTTGGATCGGATCATGGGTTTGGGTCATCTTGGGTGGACCCGACCCAACAACCCAATAACCCAACACAATGGGTCAAAGTTTTCGTTATAAACCTGTTTTAATCTTTCTTAGAGTTGTGTTTCAATTTGCTTGTGGGTATCGTATCAATATATAGGGGGTTCGCATCAGTTGGTATTAGAGCTTTGGGTATTAATTCAGGTTTGATTTATCAATTTATTTGTTCTTTTCTGATCTATCCATTTAATTTTTTATTTTTTTAGGAGTCTTCTTCGCTAATTGATTTGTACTAGTCGAATATCAATCCACCATCAGTTAGTTAATATATATATATATATATATATATATTTCCTTTCGTCGAATGCCTATCTGTGTCTCTATTCTTGGCCACACATCACCAACATTGCTTAAATTTGTTTTAATTTGCTGCAACCACCCATCATCTTTCTTGTTCATGTTTTAATTTTCTCTTCTTATTGTTGCGTCTTGATTTGTTTTTTTTTTTTCTTAATCTAATTTTGTTGCTTCATTCCTATTTGCATCATATAATCTTCAATCTTGCATCAATCATCTTAGGTTCTTGATTGATTTGAGTGTTATGGTTTGATAAAAAAAAAGAAAAAGAAAAGTTTGAGCGTGGACAGGAAGTGTTCAGTGATAAATACGTGAGTGAGTGGAGTGAAACACATGAGGGAGTGTGTGAGGTTTTCTTTAACATTCTTTTCAGACTTCAATCAAGTCCCTTGGACAACATTACGGATTTCACTATTTGAGGACAAATCATCTTGAGGAAAGCGGGAATGATGGAAACCAAGATAACAATTATGGAGGACAATGAGATAATTGGACAACAAGGCAATTGGACTTAATCTTAAAGGCTTTGAGATGCTAATTGAATGCAATTGGACTTTATTAGGCTTCACAATATTATTTAAGTTCAAAAACAAGTCCAAGAACATTAATCTTGAGAAAATCTTGAGGCTTGAGTGTCAATTATAATGTAATTGGACTGTTATTTATTTAATTGATTTACATTGGGCCTAATTTGTATTATGAGATTGTTTTAAATTAGTTTAATTTATTAAGTTTTTAATTAGGAGGCTGAGTCAATAAAAAACCCCAATATGGGTGTGTTTAGAAAAGTCAAAGTTAAAGAGTCAAAGTTAAAGTCAAAGTCAATTAAAAATAGAGTTTTATTTAGTTTTCAATAAAGATTAGGATTGTATGACTATATAAAGCTTATTAAATATAAATTTTGAAGAAGTTGCTTTATGGAATAAAGTAATTGAGAGATTTGTTTCTCTTTTGTTCATTGTTGAACATGTGATCTTATCAAGCTATGCTTGTGGCGATCGAAAACATGACTTATCTCTCACCTTCTCATCTATGTCTTGGGAGTGATGTCAATATCATTCTTGTTATAATTTTGGTTCTTGATTATCATAAATTCAATGGGTCAAAATTCTTTATAATTTTGGTTCTTGAATGACATAATCAATGGGTTAAAGTTTTCGTTATAAACCTATTTTAATCTTTCTTCGCATTGTATTTCAATTTGTTTGTGGGTGTCGTATTAATATATACGGGGTTCGCATCAGTAATAATAGAAACCAAGATAGCAATCATGGAGGACAATGAGATAATTGGACGATAAGGCAATTGGACTTAATCTTGAAGGCTTTGGGATGCTAATTGAATGCAATTGGACTTTATTAGGTTTCACAATATTATTCAAGTTCAAAAACAAGTCCAAGAACATTAATCTTGAGGAAATCTTGAGGCTTGGGTGTCAATTATAATGCAATTGGGCTGTTATTTATTTAATTGATTTACATTGGGCCTAATTTGTGTTATGAGATTGTTTTAAATTAGTTTAATTTATTAGGTTTTTAATTAGGAGGCTGAGTCATTAAAAAACCCCAATATGGGTGTGTTTAGAAAAGTCAAAATTAAAGTTAAAGAGTTAAAGTCAAAGTTAAAGAGTCAAAGTCAAAGTCAATTAAAAATAGAGTTTTATTTAGTTTCGAATAAAGATTAGGATTGTATGCCTATATAAGGCTTATTAAATCTAAATTTTGAAGAAGTTGCTTTATGGAATAAAGTAATTGAGAGATTTTTTTTTTTTTTTTGTTCATTGTTGAATATGTGATCTTATCAAACTATATTTGTGGCGATCGAAAATATGACTTATCTATCACCTTTTCATCTATGTCTTGGGAGTGGCGTCAATATCATTTTTGTTATAATTTTGGTTCTTGATTATCATATATTCAATGAGTCAAAATTCTTTATAATTTTGGTTCTTGAATGACATAATCAATGAGTTAAAGTTTTCGTTATAAACCTGTTTTAATCTTTCTTGGGGTTGTATTTCAATTTACTTGTAGGTGTCATATCAATATATACGGGGTTCGCATCAACGATGGATGTTGAGTCGAGAGAAAGAGATGGGTTCGGGGACATTAACTGATAGGGAGTTTGATCGGCAATATATGTTAAGTTAAGAGAGGGAGTTTGATCGGCGATGGATGTTGAGTCAAGATAGAGAGGTTGTCGAGAGAGGGAGATGGGTTTGGGGGGATGAACTGGGGAAGAAGATGATTTGAGTTTTTTCTCAATTGATTTTCTTTTTTATTTTTTTTAAAACCTTTTTCTTTATTTTTTTTAATGATGTCCATCGTCCATCATGTGAAAATTATTTTAATTTTTTAAGAAAATTATTAATATATGTATATTTTTATTTTTTTTATTTAATTACATATATATTTTTACAAATTTATTTTCATCATCCATCTTAAGATGGACGATAGAGATGTGATGAAAAAATTTTTTCATTTAATTTTTTCATTTTTTATTTAATTTTTTATTTTTTATTTTCAAATTGATCTCCACTCTCCATCTTAAGATGGATGGTGGAGATCTGATTAAAATTTTTATTTAATCTATTTTAAAATTTTAAAATTTATTTAAAAAAAATAAAAATCATGAAGGTAAGGGCAATTTGGTCATTTCATTAAAAAGTTGGTCAATATCACATTTAACAACAATTGACTATTAACTGAGGGGTATGACGTTACAACAATGTAAATGTTTACGATGTGTATTAAATTTAACCTCAGAAGGTTTTGTGTATTTAACTCATATATATATATATATATATATAGGGGCAGGATCGGGGGACACAAGTTTTGACACGATTTGTTGACCATTGGATGAGGAGGATTTTAATGGTTTAGATTTATTCACACCACTACATGCAACTTCATTTTACACTCTATATAAATGTTTTCTCTCACCTCTCTCTTCATTATTATACTATCTCTTCTCTCTCCCATTAATATTAAAATCCCAATATTTAAATTATTTTTTTCTCACCCAATCCAATTATATTTAAAAACCCATCAAGAAAATTAAAAAAAAAAAGGCTACAATTTTTTTTTTTAACTTGATAAATTTATTATTTAAATGATAATTTATTTTTAAAAATAGTTTAAACCAAACAATCTTTAGTAAGAAAAACTTTTTGGTTAAGTGTTTTGTGTTTTTGAAAAATAAAATCTATTTTACTTATTTTGGTTAGAAATTGTTTTTGAAATAAGATTTTTTTTTTTTTTAGTGGTAGTAAAAAGTTTCTTACTAAAAATTGTTTGGTTTAAACTATTTTAAAAAATAAATCATCATTTAAATAATAAATTTATCAAGTTAAAAAAAAAAAAACAATTGCTGTTTTTTTTTTTTTAATTTTCTTGATGAGTTTTTAAATATAATTGGATTGGATGAGAAAAAATTAATTTAAATATTGGGATTTTAATATTAATGGGAGAGATGACAGATAATGTAATAATGAAGAGAGAGGAGAGAGATGATGTAATAATGAAAAGAGAAGAGAGAGCTAATGTAACAATGAAGAGAGAGGAGAGATAAAATATTTATGTAGAGTGTAAAATGGAGTTGTATGTAGTGGTGTGAGTAAATCTAAACCATTAAAACCCTCTTCATCCAATGGTTAATAAAATCGTGTCAAAATTTGTGTCAAAATTTGTGTCCCCCGATCCTGCCCTATATATATATATATATATATATGAGTGTTTTTACCATCAATACTTTCTAACTTTAAAAAGTTAAGACAAACCAATCAAATACATCCATTGCATTATTTCTCCTAAAACAAATTCTCTCTCATATTTAATTCAAATGTAATGAGTGAATTTGATTGATTCGTTCTAACATTTATATATATATATAGTAATTCCATCATAAGTACCTCATAACTTTAAAAAGTTACGACGAACCAATCAAATTCATTCATTTCATTCTCTCTCTTAAAACAAATTCTCTCTTCTATTTAATTTAAATGCAATTGATGAATTTGATTGGTTTGTTCTAACTTTTTAAAGTAAGGAGGTATTAACCATAGAAGTACTAATATATATATATATATAAGACTTTTATAATCAGGTCTACCTGATTTTAAAAAGTAATGACCAACTAATTAAATTAACCATTTGCATTTGAATTAAATAGGAGAGAGAATTTGTTTTAGGAAAGAGAATGCAAAATATGAATTTGATTGATTGGTCTTTACTTTTTAAAATCAAGTATACATTATTATAAAAACTATATATATATATATTAGTACTTCTATGATCAATGTCTCTTTATTTTAAAAAGTTAGTACAAACCAATTAAATTCATTCATTACATTTGAATTAAATAGGAGAGAGAATTTGTTTTATGAGAGAGAATGCAATGGATGAATTTGAATAGTTTGTCCTAATTTTTCAAAGTTAGGAGATACTGACCATAAAAGTTTTGTATATATATAAATTAAATAGAAATTCTATGGTTAGTGCCTTAGACGAATCAATTAATTCATCAATTGTATTTTTTCTCGTAAAACAAATTTTTTATTCTATTTAATTAAAATATAATAAATAAATTTGATAGGTTCGTTCTAAATTTTTAAAGTTTGAAAATACTAATAGTAGAATTACTCATATATATATATGGGTCATCTCAAGTACACCTGAGGTATCGGTATACTTGATTAAAAAAAAAAGTGATTATATTTTAAAATTGTTGATTGTAATTTATTATATCTTTATTATATTGACTACAACTAAATGAGTTAGATCACATTTACAACAATCGACAAATAGAATTATATTTAATGATTGTAATAAGATATATTTAGTTATAATTAGATATAATAAAGATATAATAAATTATAATCAGTAATTTTGAGATGTAATAACTAATTTTTTTTGGTTAAGTATATCGATGCTATAAATGTACCGCATAACATGACAAATATATATATATATATATGTATTGTCGTACGATGTCCCTCTATGCATCATTTCTACACGTAGAGCGATGGAAATGATATAAAAAAATATAAAATATTAAAATGAATAAATAAAAATAAAAATAGTGGGGGCTAGATGCTGGAATGAGAATCTCCATCCGAACGGATAAGCAACGGAGATTGATACAGGTTCACATTCTGAACAAGCTACAAGGGTAGTTTCGTAATATTGTTATGTTTCAGAGTAAATCAGAAGCAGGACGTGTCATGGAGAAAGTCCCAGAAAATCTAGGAATCGAACAACTCTAAAACGGTGAGGCGCTCTTCTCTTCCTCTTAAGGACCTCAATTTTCTTTGCTGATCCCAATAAACCCTGATTTGTTTTTGCTCTTTTCATGTATTTATTGCTATAAAAGTTTCCATCTTTGGCCTCTACTTACTTTATTGTGGAAGAGAGTTATTGTCTGGTTGTTTCTCTCGAAACCCAGATTTTATTTGTGTTGATACATGATCAGATGTGGTAAAAATCAAATTTTTAGGGGTTTTCTTGATCTGGGTATTTTTTACTTTAAGCTGTCATGGAGGTGTAGTTGAAGTAAATACATTGCTTTGCTGATTTACAAATTGTAGTTGGGAGTTCGAAGTGGGTGGTTTTTAGATGGGGCGGCCGTTGTTTTATGAGATTGTGGAGAAACCAGCCACTAGTTGTGTAATTGGGATATGTAGTGCGATATGGTTTTATATACAGAAGAAGAACATAGGGTATTCTCGTGTTGGTTTGAGTTATGAGACTGCTGTTGAAGGGCATCATTGGAGGATAATCACGTCTGCGTTTTCGCACATAAGCGTGTTGCATCTTGTGTTTAATATGAGTGCTCTGTGGAGTCTTGGTGTGGTGGAACACTTGGGGCATATGGGACTTGGTGTGGCATACTATCTTCACTACACGCTTGTGTTGGTTGTGTTGTCAGGGTTGCTTGTTTTGGGGATGTACCATGTGTTGATACGAAGATTTAAGGTTGAGTATTTTCGTAGAGTGACGGCTGTTGGGTATTCTTGTGTTGTGTTTGGTTGGATGACAATTCTTTCCGTGAAGCAACCGTCTTCAAAGTTGGATCTCTTCGGGTTCCTTTCACTCCCCATAAATTTTGCACCGTTTGAGTCGTTAATTTTCACTTCCATTATTGTTCCACAAGCTAGTTTTCTCGGGCATTTATCAGGAATCATTGTTGGGTATGCTATAGCTTGGGGTTTGATTCATGGGATGAATAATTACTGGGCAGTTTCTATGTTAGGATGGATTGTACTTGTTTTTGTGTACAGTTTGAAGCGGTCTGGCACGTATGATTTCAACTTTCTTGAGATTGAATCTGTTACAGATCCCTCCTTGCCTTCTGTGCGGTTTCTTGGGAACGGTAGAACCTTGCAGATGAGTACAATTCCTGTTGAAGGTGTTGAAATTGTCTAACTTTTGGTTATGATCACCTTCTAGGACATGGGCTTGACTTCGTCAAGAGTCATCCCATGATGAGACTAGATGGTTTTGCCAAGCTAGATGGCTATACTTAAAATTACTAGAGTGTTCCTGATCATTAAAGAGTTTCAGCGATGCTCTTTGCTTTGGTCAACAAGCTTCCAGGTGCGATACTGTGGATGTTGTTGCTGCTCAATGCGGTCATCACTCTTCACTTATGTTTCATTAGTGTACTGCAGATGTGTTTTAATACTTTCTTTGATTTTTTGGTCCTCTTAATCTTGTGGTCCTGATTATTCGTTTTACCATTTTTTGAGGAAATGGTGAAAAATGAGTCTGTGTGAAGCACGCACAATGTGATTCAGATTTGACAAGTACATCATTATTGAGCAAGACTTTAGACATACTGTTTAGTGTTTGCTATTTTTATTTTCTGATTCTGCAGTTCCTTTTGAATTAATGAATTGGGTGTATTGGAAGAGGATGCTTAAAGACACACAGTGTATAATTTTGCTTGTTGAATATCCTTTTGTGATTACATACATGTATTTCGTTTGATTGGATGAGATACCGAATTATGGACTTCCCATTTTCTTTATATGGTCCTCCTGAAACTGATTGGGATAATTAATCTATTGCCACTGCGTTATGAGATAAAATACGTACGCAAACATGTATTTTGATTGAATGACAAAATAATTCATGATCTCCAGTTTCTTTTATGGTGAAATGACTTGGATTTAATCATTCATTGTTGCGTTACTGATTTCCATCTTTTACTAAAAGCAGTTCTTGTTATGCTTTTAAGGAAGCCATTTTCAATTTGGTTGGTAATTTGATGGTAGATGTCAGCTTTTTGTGAGTCGCAGACAAGTCTTGAAGTTTATATCATTGATTTTTAAATGTTTAAGTGATTATGTATATGCTAATTCTGCCTTGTGTGATTATCTTGGAGATGTTTTAGAGTAATATTTTGTAATGTAGGACTTTGTACCAGGAGGCATAGGAGACATTTTTCAAAAACATGATGCTCCATGTAGGTTAGTTGTTTTGCCATAATACTCTATCCTAAATTAGCTCTAATTGCACCCCAGCCGAGCATATTGCTTTTGGTGTCAACCCATTCTTCCGCCGCCTATATTTTTAAGTTTCGTGGCTTCTTTAATGGCAGATATCTTGAAAGTCAGTATACTGAATGGTATAGTTTTTCAATCTGAAGTATTAGCAAAATCTGAAGGTAATATATCAAGTATACTAACCCATGAGTGGTTATTAAGAATTGTTGGACTTTAAGGTTTGCTCTTTCAAGGTCTAAGGTTTAAATCCTCATGGACACTTACATAATGAAAGACTATAGTTTGCTGTTTTCCAAAAATTGTAGGATTCAACGGGAGTTTTAGTTTCGAACTCAAATTCGTTAAGCTGTTTCGAATGATTTTTGGATTATCCAAAAAAAAAAAAAAAAAAAAACAGCTATACTATAATGCTAGTCAGAGTTCAGAGACTTGGAGTTTTAGTTTCGAATTCAAAATCGTTAAGCTGTTTCGAATGATTTTTGGATTATCCAAAAAAAAAAAAAAAACAGCTATACTATAATGCTAGTCAGAGTTCAGAGACTTGTTGTGTAATCACCAGTCAGAATAGAACTTACAGTTGTGTGAATTTTGGTGATAAAGTGACAAGAGAAACTTGTTGGTAGAGTTGATCGTTTTGTGTAGTCTGGTCCTCAACATGTCACCATCTAAGCATTGAATGTGCCCCAAGACTGTGTTTAATTGTATTCTTCGCAAAATGTTGAGAAGTCCAAATAAGGAATGCTGTATCCGCTTCGGATTCTAATGCAAACTCTCACCCAACTTATGGATTATTCCAATTTTAAAGGTCCACTAGTTTATAGATTATGAAATTAAGCATCTCTAATGTCCATCATGGGAGTCTAAGCACTTGAAAATCAAGATTGGTAGGATTTGGGTAACCTTAAATAAGTCAATTAATGTGCTTTAAAAACATATGATAAGCACCTAACATTTAAATAAGTTAAATTTATTTTGAATGAATACCCAAACTTTGCCTAAAAACAAGTTAAAACACTTTTATCCTTTTATTACATTAAACTCCTTTGTTATTAGTTGACATCCGTCAACTTTAACGGTTGATTAAGATTTTAGATCAAATGATTATTTTGTCCATGAATAATATAAAAATAAAATAAAATTATTAAATAAAAAATAAAAAATAAAAATAAAAATAAAAAATAAAAAATAAAAATGTATCTCCATTGTCTATCTTTTAGATGGACACTCAGATGAACAATGGAGATTTTTTCTAAATTTCTTTTAAAATTTAAAATTATTAAACATAAAATAAAAACTAAAAATAAATTAAATTAATTAAATTAATTTAAAATGAAGAACAACCAAGAGCTCTAGCAATGGCAGCCGACTGCAGCCCACCAAGAGCCCTGTAAATGGCCCTAGTACCAAGACCAGCCACAACAGTGTTCAACAAATCATCAAAGTCTCTCAGATGCACCAAGCCGCTCTCCAGCCTAGCAAAAATGAGCCCGAAAACACTTAGAGAATTGCCAAAGCGGCAACCCACTTGACCACCAGGTGTGGCTAAGGCCTGGCATCGAAGTCGCCACGAGGCCCACGACTTCAGATATATTTCTGTTTTTGTTTTTGTTTTTGTTTTGTTTTGTTTGTTTTTTTTTCAACTTTATTTTTTTTTAAAATATAAATATTAAATTTAATTTTAAATTAATCTCCACCGTCCATCACACACGATGGAGAAATCTTTTTCCTAATTATTTATTATTTTTAATTTTTATTTATTTTTTATAATTTTCAATTTAAAAAATAAAAAAAAATGAAAAGACGAAATTACCCTTAAGTTGATTAATCTTAATAGAATTTGACTAATGAAGTGGGAGTTTACTGTGATAAAAGGGTAAATATACTTTAGCTTGTTTTTAAACAAATCTTAGGGGGTTTTTGTGCAATTATTTCTATTTATTTTTTAATATATTTGTGTATAAATTTTATATCTTGAAGGAAACACACAAGTAGTTAGAAAAGATCAAACAATAATTTTTATTGAAATATCTATTTATTTATTTTTTATTTTCTATATTTTGATGTGTGCTTATACACATAGGTACAATAATAGATTTTAAGGGTGGCATATAGATATCCTTTTTTAAGTGATCTTAATCACTGACACAATTTTGCAAAACATAAACATGCGTATAAACACATATCAAAATATTAAAAATATAAATAAATAAATATATATAAACCTCTATTTTGTGCATTTTTTTGCTTATTAAAATTAACTATTACGCCCTTATTTATAATTTAAAGGATTAATAACGATAGATACATTATTTATCTTGCACTTTTCTTGGTTGTGTACTATTATCCACCTTGATTTATCATTAGCTAATTTCAATAGTTTTTACTTTCATCAAAGATTTAGTAAGATACCCCACCCACAAAAATAATTGAACACTGAAAGAGTTACTCATTATAAAAGAGACATCAAACTCACCCACATCAAACTAACAAATTCTACTGGTTAACATATCATGTTATAATTGTTTTCCTAATTATTACAAAAGTCAAATTCAAAATCAGAAGTAATTTTAAATATTTAAGAGAACAAGAATCACATAACAATATCCAGCAGATCTTGGGAGACATCAGCTCCACAAAGAGCGTCGATTTGCTGCATGATGTTTGCACCCTTCAAAGTGTATGATTTTACAAGCTTTCCTTTACAGTCATTCTCCATATTAATTTCTAGTTTAACTTCCTTGATGCAATGCTGCCAACACGAGATGGGATACGATTTGCAGCAACTAACAAACTGTCCTTGATAAGCCAATTGCTTCTCATATGAGAACTGGAACTGTAATTAAATAACATTTGTCACAAACACAAAAATACTCGAGTCAAAAAGTTAAATAAATGAATAAATAAAAATTAAAGATACAAAGACGGTGAAACTAATATTGAATATTAAGATTATAGCCACAATTTATTGATAAATTGATAATGAACACTATATACAATGAGAATTTCAAAAACTAACCATATTTCAAAAGCTAAATTCATCTTTAGCCCATCTCAAAAGAAAACTTGTTCTTAACCCTTCAAACAAATAAATTACATCCAATACCCCATGATTCCCCAAATACCCTTATGAGTAAATATGCACCGTGACGAGAGACATTCTTATCATGAACGCTCATGACAGGAGGCTCTCTTGTCACGAAAGCCCGTGAATGGCCTCCTGTCACGAACACCATGATAGAAGAGTGTTCGCGGCAACAATACCTCTAATTTAAGGTTTTTAACTTAAGAATATTTTGGTCGATAGGAGATACGAGGTGCAATTAATTTATTTGAGAGATTAAAAATAAATTTTTCCTTGAATGGACTAAAAATAAAATTTTCTTTGGAATTTGGGTTGTTTTGAATTTTTCTCTTATATATATACTTTCTAGAATCGTTTTTAAATCGTTTACTTCTATAAAGTTAACTTTAAAATATGATGGGTACTTGATAAATAAAAAGGGAGCCGCATTGTTAAATATTTAATAGGTATTATTTTCTATTGAATCTAATTAAGAAATAATTTCTATCACTAGTAAACAAAACTTGAGATAGAAACAGATTGGGCAAGAAATAGTGTCCAAACGCCAGCACAATTTGTAATTTTCTACTGCAAAGCGCTCTGTGCATGTATATATATTCCAAAACATATAAGATAGGCCACAATTGTGAAAGCAATATTGCATATCATCCAGTAAGGATCGCTCACAAGAATATATATATATATATATATATAGTTTCTATTGATTAATCTACTCTCCATACAATCGATCAAATTTAAAATCCTAGCACTTGAAAAGTATACACGACCTCAAAAGAAGAGATGTTGGGATAGCCATATTTTATTGAATCCCACCACTTGAAAAGTATATATAATTACCTCAAAAGAAGATATGTTGTGATAGCCATATTTTATTGATAGAGTCTCGGTATGTGGAGAAATCCAAAGCAAATCATCCACAAATTTTGCAGTTTTATGTGCTTCCCTTGACCTTGAATTCAAATGCTTGATATTGGATAATGGAGAAGGTAGTTTTATCCTCAATCTTCTAGGAACACTTATATTCTTCAAAAAATGAAAACCAACAAAAGAAGTTAGAGCATCACAATTATTAACAAAAGGGTTAAAATTCCAAATAAAAGAAGCTGGTAAACATACATACCTGACCCAATGTACCTTGCAAATAAAGAACCTGAGGAAAAGGACGAAACTTTGATAGAAATTCTATGTATTTAGCAAACCATTCAGTGTCAGCACCCGAGTGTTGTATTTCAAGATCGACTTTTGACAAAACCAAAGTATTTAACGATAAGGATATTATTTTACCAAAGTATGTGAAAACATGTAAATTGGGTGCATCAATTTGTAGCTCCAACAACTGCCAACATCCACTAAGGCTCAATTGTTTAAGACGAGGACTTGAAATCTTGAAACTTTGTAGCTCAAAACAATCAAATATGCTCAAAAACTCAAGGAGTGGAAATTGAGAAATGAAGTTGCTGACCCACTTCTCCTTCAATGAAAGTCCGTTCAAACTCAAGTTCTTTATATTCTCACAATAGGCTACATTGATCTGACATACTGCAGTTGCACTTGCCCAAAAAATATCTAATAGATGGACATTCAATGCTTCCATGTGTAGATGCTGAAGTTCAGTATTTTCTGTAATCCTGACTTCGTTAAGTCTGCTTAGACCAGATAAATTTAGACTTTTAAATCCGCGACATGAATGAAAATGTAGATCCTCAATCATAGGACAACCGGAAATTAGAGTTGCAATCATGTGATCATCGGCAAAAACAACCGACAAAAACAATTTCGTTAAAGAAGATAACTGTACGTTGCTTCGCGGTAAGGAATCCAACATGCAGCTTCTTAACGTTAACAACTCGATTGATCCTGAACATAGAACAATTTGAGGCAACTTGAACACTCTATTCCTTCTGAATACAAATTTAAGTGTGAGCTCTTTGACATTGCTTCCAACTGCAAAGCAAATGCACCGTTCTACAAATGATCTAAATTCGGGATCATCCAGAAAATTCGTGTCAATAGTGAACTTGTTTATACTTATCATTTCCCTGCAGTAGCGGTTCCGCAAAGCTTTTTCCAAACAATTAAACAATCTTTTCCTCTTCTTTTGAACCTCCTTACCCGTCTCTTCACCAAGAAAACGCTTAAACCAAGCCCTTGTCAAAATATCTCCATCAAATTCCAATATTGGGTATCTACGCCAAGTTGTTTCCCATGTTTTTGATAATACAGCGGTTTGAGCAACTTGTTTGAATGGAAGAAACGATAAAATGTGGTGTAATATCGGTTCAGGCAATTCAGATATTCTGTCCATCTCCTCCATTATTTTACTATTCAAACTATCAAAACATTCCTGAACAACCCCAGAAAAATTTTCACTGCTAAGTATTATTATATATAAATCATAGACTAGCTATTAACAAATTCTAAAGGGAATGTAAAAACATAAATAATAATAATAATAATAATGGAAAAGATAAATTAATATGAGTGGACATACCTTTTTAAATTCAATCAAACAATCTTTGAAGTTTGAACATCAATAAAATTTGGAGAAATTCAGATATCCTGTCCATCTCCTCTGTTCTTATACTATTCAAATTATCAAAACATTCCTGAACAACCCCAGAAAAAATTTCATTGCTAAGTATTGTATATCAATCGTAGCCTAGTTATTAACAAATTCTAAAGTGAACGTAAAATCATAAAAAAAAATGGAAAATATAAATATATATGAGTGGACATACCTTTTCAAATTCGATCAAACAATCTTTGAAGTTTGAACATCAATAGCCATACTTGTTCTTATCTGAGATTACTTCTGCATATCAAAAATGGTCGCAAAGTTAGAGATTTGAAGAGTGAGGAATTTTCAGAGGTATAGTTGGTGAGATGTGGAAATGAACTAACAAGAAGCACGTAGTCAACTGCTTATCTAGAAAAGTTTTGTGGTTGCCAAAAGCTGTTTGACTTATCATCGGTTTCACAATGCATTATTGTTGTTCTAATTAGGGTAATTACACAAACCCCCTCAGGTTTGATAAAATTGCATAAATATAATAATATTTGGATAACTTGTATTCGCACTACTTAAGATTCTAAAAACTCAGTACAAACCTTCTTTACTATCAGATAGTTGTTAAGTGCCACTGAACAAGGGTAAAATTATCAAATGATATTAAATCCTATGAGTATCTAATATTTTAATAATTAATATTAATATATATTTTGAATTTAATTAAAAAACATATATATAATTTTGAAAAATAAAAACCAAAAACAAATGAAGAGCAGATCTTCTTGTACATCGCCCCTCTCTCTTTTCATCACATCACTGCTCTCTTTTCTCAGCTCACCACTCTTTCTCATTTTCCTCTTATTCTTTCAGCTTCTTTTCATTCTTTTTCTTATTCTCTCAGCTTCTTCTTCTTCTTTTCTCATCTTCTCGACTTCTTCAAGCCTCCAATGAAGGGAGACCATCTATTGGAGACCAAGACGGTCTCCGACTGGAGACCTAGGTGGTCTCTATTGGAGACCAATTGGGTCTCCATTGACTCAAGTAGTCATGAAGACCACATAGGTCTCTAATGATGGAGACCTAGTTTCGGGTCTCTATCGTGGAGACCCGAAACTGGGTTTCCTTCATTGGAGACCCATGGGTCTTCGATTTCCAACTAGAGGAGACAAACCAATGGAGACCTAATGATTGTGAATTTTTTTTTTTCCTGTTTTTAGTTTCCTTGTGTTTTTCTTATTTGGATAGTTAAAATGTTTGATGTTTTTTTTTTTTTTTTTTCCTGGGGGGGGAAGGGGAGGGGGGGGGGGGGGGGGGGGTGGTGGTGGTGTATAAACCCTCTATTTTTAAATTTACGGATTTTCCAGTAATAGTCTCTAGATAACTATTTAAGATCCTAAATGGTCAATGGAAGTGCCTAAGGTTGTAAAGAATCCTTAGAGATCGATTTAAACCCAATTGGAGATTAAATGAAATGGTAAAATGATAAATGATATTAAGTAATTATTAAGTGTGACTAGAGACTAAATTGAAAATAAGTTTTAATATTTGTGGTCAAACCGGAATTAAGCTAAAAGATAAGGGTAGAATAAAATTTTTTCAGGACATGACCGACATTATTAGGATTGTTTATGGAAAAAGTGTGAGATTTCGACTCAACTTACACAAAATTTGAAGCACAAAAAAGTTGAGCGAAAAAAAAAAACTAGAAGACAGACGCACAAAACGAAATCAAAGAAGAATAAGAAGAAGAAGAAGAAGAAAAAGAAGAAGAAAGAAGAAAAAGAAGAGGAAGATCGTGCAGCTGTTCTAGCCATCAAGAACTGACGCCAAACCCAACCGATCCAGCTATAACCTTTCACCAAAACAGAGCAGAAACGAAGACATATTGAGACGATAGAATGAAGAAGATTGAATGAGAGATTGAGAGGGAGAGAGCGAGAGAGGAAGAGAGGAGAAGGTGGAGAAGAAAACCTAGCTGATCCACGCTTGAAATCGATGTAGAAACGTGATTGAAACAAAGATGCACGAACGTAGAACCGAAGGTAGATCGAGAGGGAGATCGAGTGAGGGAGAGAGGGATTGTGTGAGGGAGAAGAGAAAGAAGAAGACCAGTTATTTTCACACCAAAACCACCCTCCAATGCAGCCATGACACCCTAGAAACGACACCAGAAACTGCAAGCAGAAACCAAGGCAGAACCGCGCGAAGAAGAAGAGAGAAGAAGGGAGATCACGTGAGGGGGGAAAAGAGGAGGAAGCTCATGCCATTTCACACCCAAACCAATCCAGAAACGAAGACAAAACGAAGAGGAAGAAGATGAAGCTGTGAAGAAGAAAAGGGGTAAGTTGTTCAAGTTTTGAAATTGAATAGTGATGATTTTTATTGGTGATTTAAGTTGGTTTTGATATGGGTTTTGTTATGATTTATTTTGTTGGTGGTTTGTGATTAAAAAATTGAGTGAAAACCAAGTGAATTGACGTTGAAAAAAATGAGATTTGAGTGGAGTTAAGGGGCTGTCCATGTGATGATGTTGGAATCAAAATAAATCTTGGAATGGACACTTGTGTTGATAAAAATTGGTGAGTGGAATTTTGGTGTTAAAGTTTGAAAATTTTAGTTTAAGGTTAAATTGAAAATTTAAGTTTATTATAGGGGCAAAATGATCCAATGAAAAGTTGAACGAAATAGACTTTATTTTGAGCTTATTGGAGGCCTAGGAAACCAAGAAAAACATCAAAATTTTTAAGAGAAAATAAAATATTAAGTATACTAGTTTGAATGGTAATTCCGTAAATTGACATTTATTGCGTCTGTTGAGTGTTCAGATGACCCTAACGAGTTTAATTAGATGTGTTGAGGTTATTAAAAGTGAAAGATTAAGTGTAGAAAGATTAAGTTTAGAAATCAAAACCAAGAAAACGCCCAAAATTAATAGCAAAAACAACACGTTTTTAGCCTAAAATGCCTAGCCGATGGCCGTTTTCTTCTGTACCGACACTTGGACCGACTAAAAGGCGAGTTGGAAAGGTGCTCAGAGTGAAAATGGAATGAAGAAAAGCCCCGAGTAGAGCCGTGAATAGTGTTCGGTCTAAAGAGGTCAAAATCGGACGATTTTCATTTCGGGTCTCCAAACGCGATTTCGTTAGTGCCAGAACGTCCTTAGGTAATAATAAATAGGTTTCAGACAAAAAAAAACGAAGTTCGGAACCCTAGAATCAATAAAGAAACCAAAACGGGAGGTTTACGCGTAAAAAGGGTCACTTGGGGGCAATTGTGTAATTTTAATTATTTCGAGTTCCCAGAAGTTGATGCGAACGTAAATTTACGTATACATATGTTATGTAGGTGACGAGGATGCACGGGGATCGAGACGAGAGGAGTAGAGGTTCCGTACGCGCCGTTTGCAGTTTTTCATTTTGTGAGTGAGTTTTATTTTAAAGATTTTAAACGTATTTCAAATTGTTAAGTTGATTTAATAAAGTAATTGCTTACTTGAAATTATTTTAAATGTGTTGATATATGCATGAGTCATAGCTTGATATGAGGATTTCGATTTTATATATATATGTGTGTTGTTGTTAAAATATAGTTACGAAAAATCAAGTTTTTAAGTTTGAATTAAGAAAAGAAATAAATAGCATTTTCAAAACCATTAATATACCTCTAGAGATTTTCAGAAAAGATTAGACCCGACCGGTCTATCCCACATCAGTTGGCACAGTCTTGGGGAAGGATGAGTCACTAACCTGGGAGGACAATGGGTCCTAGTCTGTCAGTCGAGTCACCTCTACTGATATGGGGTGGTGTTTCGTATGTTATGGTTAGCGTTGAAAAATTCCACACATAGCCTCAAGATGTCTCAGAGCTATCACGGTTGGTCCTCTACGTTGGAGCATTCCTCGTATAGAGGCCACGTGACCCCAAAGTTTGGGATACTAAAGTGTTTTTGAAAGTTACTAAGAAATAGTTTTGAATGAAAAGTGAATTTGAAAAAGAAAAGAGATTTTATGATTGTCATTCAAGCTATTTATAATTTTAAGTTATGAGTTTTTGAAATTAATGCATGTTTGCGCATTTATAAATTCTTATGTTATATCAAGCTTGAGAAATTAAAGTTTGAAATTCTTAAAGAAGTAAAGATTTGTTTTTAAACATTTTCGAGGAGTACGTTTAGAAATCAAGTTTTAAAGTAAAGAAAAATTAGTATTCACCGAGCTTATAGCTCATTATTTTTCTGTTTTTATACAAAAACCTCTTTAGGTACTCTCAACAGGTAGTAGAACAGTGATATCACCTCTAGCGAGCGAGGTAGCGCGACACGACGCTATTTTGAGCGGCCTATTTTTGCATTTAGCCTATTTACATGTAAACTCCTTTTTGAATTGTATAAATAATTTATAATTTGTAATTATTTGTTTATAGTTGTGTTTAAATCGTTTTCGAATTAAATGTGGTTTACGAATTGTGTTTTGGATTTTATCAAGCATGATTTGAAAATTGAAAGCATGTTTGAGGCCTATGAGCAACCAGAAGTTGGGTTGGTGTTGAATATTAGTCGAAATGTTGATTTTTTGTAAACAGGTTTTTCTTGAACGTAAAACATGCAGCCGTTATACTGCCGAAATTTTGTTAGAAAATAAGTTTAAAAAAAAAAAATTCTTATGTTTTTTCAGTTTTTAAAGAAAATCAACCCAACAATATTTTAAAAAGTATTAGAAAGTTTAGGGTTTGCTTCACGAGTTTCGTTTAACCCGACAAGTCGGGTCTAAGAGGGATCCGTTGGGGTGCCCGACGTGAACTACCAGATTAGAGCTAGAAGTATTCGGGACGGGGAAGGGTCACGTCAGAGGGGTGGGTTTGTTTTGGTTAGATTTAGGATTTGAGTTTTGTGTTAAATTTAGTGTCTTGAGCTTAGTTTTTGATCCATTAAGAGATTATTTTTGATTTTGATCAATTCAAGATTGTTCTTTTACTGCTAAATCATGTTTGATTTTTGCTGGATTTGAAGAAACTTTGTTGGTTTTGTTTGATTTGTTTCCCTTTTTTATTTTCCCTTTTTTTCTATTTTTGTTTGTTTTATTTTCCTATTTATTTTCCTTGTTTTTTCTTTTTGTTTTTTTTTTTTTGTTTTTCATTTTTTGAAGATCTGGGTTCAAAACCTAGGTCTTCATGTTGAAGATTTGGGTTCTGAACCCAAATGTTTAAACATTTTTTTAAAATTTTTTTTTTTGAAACTCAGATCTTCAGATATTTTTTAAATTTTTTTCAAATTTTTTTTTTTAATTCTTTGATTAAAAATTTGGTCTCCAGAAAAACATTGTTTTTTTTTTTTGTAAGAATTTTCATGAACATTGAATATTTTGTTTTTGATTGATTTAGGTGTGTTGTTTGGTTTGATGATGATAATTGATTTGGGTTATATTGGTTTAATGAAAATGATAGAGAGGATAATTTTGATGAAAACAATAGATGGATGATGAAGATGATGAAATAAAGATGAGGATGATGAAGATGAAGATGAAGATGAAGATATATATATTTTTCTTCCTGACAAAAAATATTATATTATTAATTTTAAATTAAAAAAAAATGATATACTGACTTTAAATTTAACTCGAAGGATATTTTTATCTTTTTGTACCTTTGACCTTTGACCGTGAGGATTTAATAGTCGTTGACTAACGGTAAAAGAGATTTGTGTCGAGTTTTTAAAATCTCAGGTAGTGCGAGTGTAAGTAATCTAAATATTGTCATATTTGTGCAGTTTCGCCAAATCTTAGAGGAGGCTTGTGCAATTTGCCTTTCTAATTATTAACAAATTTAATATATTATTATATATTAATATATACTGTACGATATTAAATTAAATAAAGTAATAAATTTATGATTAAAATTATTGAAAATTGAAGATATTTCTTTAATAAATTACATAAAAAAATATAGTAAAATTTAAAATATTCTTTAATAATTGATATAAGAACATTTATGATATTAAAATCTGAAAACATATTTAAATTGGTATTAATATTCAATATAAGTGTATTGCTACATATCACACATTTGTTGTTAAAGTCATGAATTTGGACTTACAAAATTTTACTCAGAATATTACTCAGATCATATCAAATCATACCTGTTTTTTACGTAAAGAATATCATTAAAAAATTTTGAAGGTTATTTATGATATTTTCTTTCTTTGGTAATTTAATATCTTAAAACTTTTTTGTATACATAATATCTTAAATAATGAAATTTACTATTATATTAAATCATTGACCATACATAACAATTACAAGGGTGATTTTATCTATTTTTAAAACCTATTTAAAAAAAAAAATCTATCTGAATCATTAGATTAAAATTTAATGCAATTTAGTCATTTCTGTCGAGTATTCTTGTAAGAGTGGCAACATTTGCACCCCTCTATAACTGTAAGTACACGCTCTATTTTGTTTATAATTTATAGTTATTTATTTTTATTAGCTAAACTAAAGTTATCAAAAAAATAAAACAAAATAAAAAACTATATGAAAACTAAATTGAGGCCTAAAACTATTAATGGAGGAGGGCTCTTCCTTCATTCTATCCCAAGTTTGAAAGGTGCCGTACTACTTTTTTTTTTTTTCTCCTTAGAAATATATTTTCTATTTGTTCATAAAAAATAAAAAATGGGAAAAACTTCATTTTACTCCTCAAGGTTTCAAAAAATATCAAGTTTTTAAAACTCTTTTGAAAAGAACTCTTTTCATCCCTAATTTTTTAAAACTCTTCAAAAAAATCCAAATTGTTAGTCAACTAATTATTAATTGTAACTTTAGACCAGTTTTAACAACTTCAATTTAGAGATATTTTAGATAATTTAACTTGTAAATTCATTGTTTTATTGAGATTGTGTTGGCAATTGCTGCTTGCTCCATATAAAACAAGGAAAAGAGCAAAGACTATTCCCTCTCCCAAACCTGGGAGAAGAGCGCAACACTTTTTTATTTTTGTAATTTAGATATGTTTTCTTATAGTTTTTTTGTTTTTATTTTTATTTAAATTATTTTATATTATCTATGTATTGATATATATATATATATATATATATATATTTAAATTAAAAGAAATGACATAGTTGATAATGTATAGGGTGTAATTACAAGATATGTTTTTTAAAAACTTTTAGTGGAGTGGACATGTAAAAAGGGGCTTACATTCTCAAATTTAAAAGGGTATAAATATCGTCTTCTAGCAAATATTAAAATTTAAAAATGATTTAAACAAAAAATTTTATGAACCTAGGTCCGTTAACAAAGATGGGCTCTTTCTTTGATGAATTCTTGGGTTTTATATATACATTTAATATTAAGCAAATTATAAATTGGGATAATTCTAATAACCCTTGTAGTATACTTTAATCGCTAATTATCTCTTTATAGTTTGAAGAACTCCTGCCCCTTGTGTCAACTCTATTAGTGAAAAATTAAATTTGACAATGACAGTGCGCCAAAAGACAAAATTGCCCCTTAGTTATAATAAAAACTAAAAAAATAGGGATAATCCTAAGTTTCCCCATTTTATTTGATGTGATCGCTAATTACTCTTGTAGTTTATAGAAAGCTCATTTTACCCATTATGTTGACTCTATTACTGAAAAGTGGATTCTGAAATACAAAAGACCAAATTACCCTTAATAGATAAAGTTATGAAAATGCCCTAACATTTAATGAAAGTAAAAATTATATGAAAAATTAATAAAGAAAAATTCATATAACTTAATAAAACTAAATTTAAAATATAATTAAAAATATTAATATTTTCTAAAAAAATCACTATGAGATTAACACCATCCATCAATAGACATCATTTTAAAAAATAATCAAAAAGAAAATCAAAGAAAAAAGATTTAAGAAATTGAAAAAAAATTAAAAAAATTCATTTTGTAGTGGAGATCCAATCTCTAGATTGGATTTCCTGTAGGACTCCAAACTTTCATTTTATAATTAATAATAAATTTATGGATGAATAGTATCTCTGGGTGAATAATATTGAATGAATAGTGAAATTTTTAGATGGACCCCGGAAAATAAAAAATATTTAGAATGGTTAGTAGGATTCAATAAAACTGAAACGGAGTAAAAATGAGTCCGTTTGGGTAGTTTCTGAAGGTTTCAAAAATTACCCGATGAAAACGCTCTTACGGACAGGATTGTAAATACTGTTGACCTAAACTCCATTTGATTTTTTTTTGAAGCCATGGATTGAGTCCTAAAAGATCTAATTAGAGTATTGTAAAGTCAATTTGATGAATGAGTGATTATAGAATTAATTTGGAATTTATTTCGGAATGAATTGTATTAATTTTTAACGTTAAGGGTATAAATGAGATTTTATAATATTAAACCCATTCTAAGAGCACAATCCATGTGATTATTGATCGACCAAATTAACATCTAATAGTCATCTTTTGACTAAATTTGTGGTTGAGGTTAATTAGAATTGATTAAAGAGAACTGGATGGATAATTATGAAATTTTATGGACCAATTGGATTAAAACAACTCACTAAGAACTTGATGGTCATTTCCATGATTTTAAAGGGGCAAAATGAGATTGTGAGAGAGCTACATATACCCAAGTGACTAGCCAAAAAATTGAAAGGAAACCAAGAGGCATTCGGGCAAAGAAAAGGAGAACCGAAAACTAAAGAAAAAGGAAGTGTGGAGCTGTGTGAGTCCAGCTGAGAAAGGAGAGGTGTGAGCTGCTGGTTTGGGGTGAATTCTCTCAAGCTTTTCATCCTCTTAGCTCCAAGCATCATCAAGGAAAACAAGGTAAGTAAGTTGGATGAATTTATAGTTAAATTGATAGAGCTTTTGATGAGTTTTTATGGGTTTTGTTGAAGATGGTGGTTGATGGATGAGTTGATGTTGTTTGTGAGTTATTTGAAGGTTGTTTATCATGATTTTAAGCTTAGAATTGAATTAGAATGTGGTATGAGTTTGGTTGGATTTATTTAGTGTGTCGAAGGTTAGGGTTTGAATGGATGATGATGATAATTGATGGGTTTAATTGATTTTAGTTTATTGAATGTTAGATGAGTTGAATTAGTAGTGATTTGTGTGATTTAATTGAAGAAAAATGAAATGAATGATTGTGTGTGTGTGGAGTTAGTAGATGGCAAGAATGGGTGCCTAGGGTGGGTGTTGGATTTTAATGTGTTTAAGGGTTTTGGTTGATAAATTAATCGGTATGGAAATAATTGATGGAAGGAGTTTTAATTAAATGGATAAATTGGTATGAAATTTAATTTTTGTTAGGTTGAAGGGCACCTTGAATTTCATTGAATTCTTGTGATACCATAGGGTATTAAAGTGTTTGAATATGTATGATGTTGAATAAATATGAATGGAATGAAGGGAATTGAAGTTAAGAAGTGTTGGATGTATGATGGGATTATTTCATGAGTTTAGTGTGTCTAAATGTATTAATTGGATTGAAAATTTTGTTGGTTGAATGAATGGATTTTAAATGTTGAAACTGATGAATTTTGCTTATGAATTAAATGAAGGAGAATGGATTACAATGATGAGAATGAATAATGGCTAATTGGGTTAGTTTAAGATTAGTTTAAGGATTAATATGGATTGTTAGTATTGGTTAATAAAAATATGATTTTGTTTAACTATGAATGGGATTGTTATTGATGGAATTTTAGGACCTAAAATGGTGAATTATAGGTGACCAAATTGAAGTCCAAAATTCAAGAAAAAATGGAGGATTGATTAGCCACCAAGTGATCAAAAATTGTGAGTGCAAAATTATATTTTTGCCATATTATGTTAAAATTGTTTTGATTGTGAAATAATTCAATTATTTCATGTTGTTATGGAAACTAATACGTGATTTAAATGTTCCATTTTAATTTGAATGTGTTATGGTTTATGAATGAAAGATGCGAATTATATGCTATTTGAAATGAAATATAGTTATTATGAAAAACTGAAATAAATGAATTTATTTATGAGTGGCATAAAGAAATTATTGAAGTTTTCAAATCTAATGGATTACACTCTCTGTTATGGAATTAACGGTATCTGAAAATATATATCTGTTTAGACCTGATTGGAATACCCCTGCTTGTATGGCAAGTCATGGGATGGGTCGTTACTAACTCTGGGGGAAATTAAGTTTGTCAGTCGAGTCGCGTTGCCAAATATACACGAGGGATATTATTTCACTTCGCCCTTGCACCATGGATTTAATCCGTAACGCATTAGTGAGATGTCTTCTGTATATGCCGGAAAGTGTGAAGGACGCTGGGCATGAAGCATTGATGGCTGTCACTAGTGTTGAGGATAGTAATTCGTCCCGCCCAGTATGTGTGACCATTATCTATATGCTTCTGGAAATCCATTCGTGGTTTTGAAATTATATGAAATTTTATTATATCTTAAATTGTTTTGAAATTCTATTATATCTAAAACTGTTTTAAAATTATATTATTTATGAAATTTCATGAAAATTTCTGAAATTGATTACCATTTTAATATAAATTTTTATCTATTGGTTTTGAATTTTATTATTTTGAATTTGAATTCTATTAATATTGACTTTGAAGTTATGTTTCTGAAAACTATAAGAAATAGATTTTTTTTTTTAAACGTTTTAGGGAGGTTACCTTTTTAAAAAAGAATTTAAGTTAGAAAACCTCACACTCACTGAGCCTTCGTAGCTCACATTTTATAAATTTTTATTAAAAACCTCTCTAGGTGCAAGTTCCAGCCGACAGAATACACGTTCCCCTCCATCCGAATGAAAGTGGCTAAAGAAATAAAATTTCTATAAATGTATAAGTAGTAATGCATAAAAGAATATATGAACTTTATTTTTGATGGTAAATGTCTTTTGAATGTAGATATATTAGCCATAATTTAATTATGGTTAACTTTATTCTGTAATGAAATTAAATCGATTATTTCTGGATTTGTAAAGAAATTTTTATTTTTAAGTTGATATTAAACTGATTTTATTTTATTTTCTTAGAAATTGTGGTTAGGTATTGCCATGGAAATGGACTTGAGGTCCAATTGGAAGTTGAGAAAATATGTGAAACTTTAGAAATGTAAGTTTTGATTTGCAGGTTGATTTTGTAAATTTTGGCAATCCCGAAAAACAGAGAAAATTCTACTAAAATTTTTAAGAAATTTTAAATTATAGAAAGCAAATTTTAATAAATTTTAAATTTCTCTGAATTCTAATGATTTTCAGTTCTAGGCTTTATTCCTCGGATTCTCGACTGGATGTAGTGGAATAGAATCCAGAAGGATTCTGTAGGGTGCCAAGCGGGCACCTGAGCCCCGTAAAGGGAAAGGCGAGGCGGGTCCCGTCATTTGCACCGTTGATTAAAAACGATGGATGATGGAGATCTAATTTGGAGATTGAATCTCCACCTCTAATTCATCGTTATCAACATTATCCCATTCATCAGCATCATCAACCCAGATCTAGACAAACTTTGAATAAACCCAGGCGACCTGGGTTCGTTCGAAGATAAACTTTCGAATTCGAACGAACCTAGGTTGACTTGGGTTGTTTAAAGCCAAAGGTGCATAATGATGCTGGTTGATGATGACAAAGGTGGATGACGGAGACAGAGAGAAAGAAGTGTTCTTAATGGTTGAAGAATAGTGTTTTTCAACGATGAAGAGTTTAAGGTTGTTTTTTTTTTATTATTATTATTTTTTTTTTGAATTATGTCCACTGTCTATCATGTTGATGGATGATAGACAAAATTTTGAAAAATAAATTATTATTTTTTTCAATTTTTTAATTTTTTAATTATGTCCACCATCCATCATGTGGACATAATTAAAAAAAAAAAATTGTTAACATTGTTTAAGGGTTTTTTTTTTAATTGTTTTTTAATTATGTCCATTGTCCATCATGTTGATGGACGGTGGACATAATTTTTTTTCTAAATTATTAATATTTTTTCAAAATGATTTTAAATTTACTTTTATAATTAAAAATATTAATAATTATTAACAATTATTAATATTTTTTAATTTTTATTTTTATTTTTAAACTACAAGAGGTATTTTATCTATTTAATAAAATAATAGGGGATTCGTAGTGATTTCTCAAACTAGCGATGACTATTATGCCAAACTACATAGAGAAAATAGGATTATCCCTATTTTATTGTGCTTTGACAATTTTCTCCTTTTTTACTAACGGTCAGATCTTAAATTTTAAGATCAACTTTAACGGTACGGGGTTTTCTGGATATTTTCACAAGCTACAAAATGTATTTAGTCTATTTAATCAAATGATGGGGGGTGGTCTTATTGACTTTCCATACTAATGGTGGATTTTGATTATTACATCAAACTACAAGGGGAAGATAGAATTATCCCTCACAAATTAGCTACCTACTAAATCCCACTTTGCTAATTAGCTAGAAAGGTATATTTGACTAGTTTTAAATATTACAAATTATGTATAAATGTGTCTTGGGGTGCAAAGCTCTTCAAATTAAACTTGAGAGGGACCTCGGTGTTGCCACTTTAAAAATAATTAGTTTCCAATAGCATCTACACAAGATTGGGTATTTCAATCTTCACAAATAACTTGGTCCTCAATTATTTATCGTAATAATCTTTGTCTGAGCAATGAAACTTGGGAACCATTTAGAAGAGGTGTCATGCAAGGAACTTTTATAAAAAATATATAGATATAACAAGGATTTGAACTTGGGACACTATTAAATTGAATTGAATAATCATCTGTATTATCAATCCATATTGAACAGATAAAATAAATTAAAATAAATTATAAATTTTAATTGAATTAATTAATTAATGATATTTTTTAATTTAATTGAATTAATTTTATTTTGTCTCTGTCCCCTGGCATTAAAAGCCCTCTCTAAAGATAGAAGTAGAAAAGTAGGCTTATGAATTGAAAAGTCTAATTCGATTGCGCAACCTGATTCTCACCTATTTTAGTGCACTTAACTGTATAACTACTGTATTACATGTACTGCTCTGCAAGATGAACATGATGTGAAATTGTGAATGTCTTCAATAAGTTGTTTGATTCATGGCAGTTGTCTTAAAATTATAATTAATAATTTGAAGACGTTAGGATTAAATATATAAAACCTCAGTATTAGCTTAGTCTGTTATTAGATTGATGAAATCTAATTATAGTCACTTGATGTTCAAGGATTAATTATAAAATCCTAGGGAGTTTCCTATATTATTATTTTGCATATTACAAATGAATTGGATGATGAATTTTAGATTTATTCAAGTTAGACAAAATATACCTAGATCGAGAGGTTCATCAAAAACACGCCATAAATAATTTATATCAAGTTATTCATCACCTACATATATATATATATATGATTTGTGGAAATAAGTGGTTATGATTAATGGTCTTTAAATAAAAATTTAAGACCGTCTTGATTGAGGACCTCATATTAGTGAAGGTTGGTATCTGATAGTATTTATGAATATAGTTGCAGTGATTGTTACAAAAGTTCGAGAGAAACAATTGGGTATGGGGTGGGCGGTGCTTGGGGTGGGGTGGCGCACCTTGCAATAGTCCCCATCTTATGGTTTTTTCCCCTAATGTTTAGGGCATAACAACACTACAAGAAAACAATTCATTTAAAAGTCATAAAAGAACAAAGAAAGCACTTTTCTCCATATGTATCTACCACAGGCATAATCTCCGTTGTCTTTTAAGTTGTAATTAAAAAAAAAACACTTTTCTACAATAGGCAATACCCATTGTAAAAAGTGAAAAATACCAAAAATAAAAACTTTAAAAACTGAAAATTCATATATAATCAAAAAGTTTTAAACCATCTCTGTTTTTTCTTTGAAAAGACAGCACAAGGCAGCCATGTCCATAGGGCAGTGTGTCTCGCAGGCGAGTAGATCTTGATTTTCAACTTTTAGGGTTTCTTCAGCTCCCACCGTCGTCTTCTTTGATCATATTCGGGAGGTAGAGGAAACGGGGGTAAATGGATTCAGAGGAGATAGTAAAGCTTTGCAAAGAGTTTTCGCTTTTCGATATAGAAGGAACAGTGTGTCGAATAGAAGGAGAGGAAAAAGAAGAGGGACTCGACAATGTCAACCATTGTTTGGTAGGGAAAGTTCTTTCACCTAAGAGAGTCAACAGAGAAGCATTTATAGAGGTAATGGGAAAGTTGTGGGGGATGATAGGGAGAGTGGAGGTGGAAACGGTTGGACAAAATGTTTTTATGTTCTATTTCGACAGGAGGGAGGACCGAAATCTGGTGTGGAACAGAGGTCCATGACATTTCAACAAGCATCTATTAGCTCTTGAAATACCACAAGGAATGGGGGATGTGTCTAAACTGGAGTTCAATAAAATAGAAATCTGGGTGCAATTTCACAACTTACTGTTGGTGTGCATGAACACAAGGATGGCTAGGAAGATGGCATGTGAGGTAGGGGAAATAGTAAACCTGTTGGAGGAAACAAGAGATTGTAGAGGACGGTTCTTTCGTGCGAAGGTTAGGATTAATATTACTAAACCCTTGTGAAGGGGATTGCTGGTAAATCTAGCAGGATCCAAGGAGGTGGTTTGGGTATCGTTACAGTATGAGAAGCTACCAGAGTATTGTGGATATTATGGGAGAGTGGGGCATGGAAGTCGGGACTGCTGGGATGAAGACGCCAGGGAAGTAGCCATAGAAGGAAAAGAAGTCAAATATGGGTCTGGATTACGAGCTAGCCCTGTCAAATGGGGTAAACAAAAGGAAGAAAGTTTAAATTGGGGTCAGAAGCTAACAGGAAAAGAGAGAGAGAGGAAATGAGATCGATGGATACATCTATAGAGAAGCGAGCGAGCATCAGGACTAATGTTATTCAAATTGAAAAGGAAAAGCAGACTGTCTTGCATGGGATTGCTGGAAACTCTTCTTTTAATGAAGTGGAGGGACAAAGGGAGGCAAGTAATGCTCTGGTGGTCCCCCATAATAAAACGCAAGAACAATGTACTGAGGCTATAGGAAACACTTTAGCAGGGGAAAAAATTGAGGTACTGTTGGTCCCTACAACACTAGGTAAAGATGGGAAAACCATCAGTGGGGACGCAATAAATAAGAGAGAAAGGCGGGAGACCCATCAAGGGACTGATTCAACTACAGTAAGACTTGTGACAAAAGATCCAGAGGTAGAGGACATGACAATTAGCCCACACAAGAGGACGTCGAGATGATGGAAACGAGCTGCACGAAACAAGGGGGTAGGTGGTAATCGATATAGTCCAATAAACAAAATGTTCTCGACCCCAAAGTATAAATTGAAGGGAAACAAAAGAGTGAGCCTGTCCCCTGGACATAGAAGGACTAAGGTTGGAACACCCCGAACAATGACCCCAATCCGGCACTACACTCTGGAGGCGGGTTCCAACACTCGAAATCCGAATGCAAACAAAAAAAGGAAGAGACTAGAGTTTAAAGAGGAGGAAGTCGTAGGGAGCAAAAAGCTCAAACAGGTTACAGAGAATGGGATGGATGCGGTATATTCAACGGCGGAGCCTGAGAGACAGGCCCACCGATCGCCATGAGTTGCCTGTGTTGGAACGTACGGGGGTTGGGGAATACCCGTACGTTCAATGCCCTGCAAAGGGTAATCAAGAAACACTCCCCAAGCTTAGTCTTTGTGTGTGAAACTAAGCTTAAGGGCCTGGTGAGCAATAAAATGAAATAGAAGTTGGGGTTCCCAAATACGCTTTTCGTGGATTGTAAAGGAAAGAGTGGGGGACTAGGCCTTTTATGGACGGAAAATATGAATGTGAGTTTGTTATCTTTCTCGACTGGTCATATAGATGCTAAGGTGGTCGAAGATAGTGGTTATGCATGGCGCTTCACTGGGTTTTATGGGAACCCGGTTATGTCACAAAGAGGTGAGTCGTGGGAGTTGATTAGAAGGCTAAAGAAGGTCAATACTTTACCATGGGTACTTGGTGGCGATTTCAATGAGGTGTTTAGGCTGTACGAGAAAGAAGGTGGCTCGGATCGAATGGTAGAGAGGATGAATGCATTCAGAGGGGCATTGGAAGAGTGTAAGCTCACAGACTTAGCTAGTGAAGGACCTTTGTTTACGTGGAACAACAAACGAGATGGAGCAGCGAATATTTAGGAGAAACTAGATAGGTTCGTAGCTGACATTAAATGGAGGGATAAGTTTCAGTCGACAATGGTGGAAAATTTAGGTTTCAGTGTGTCAGATCATCGCCCAATTCTGTTAAAGCTCGAGGGGGATCTCAGGAAGGTTGTTCCACCTCGAAAGGGATTTAAGTTTGAACCGTTCTGGTTACAGGAGACGAATTGTGAGGAGGTAATCAAAACTGACTGGGTTAGGACAGATTGACAAAGGGGGGATAATACGGTCAGGTCGAAGCTTAAAGGATGCGCAGAGAGACTTAGCGAATGGAGTAAAGGGAGATTTGGTGCGTTGCGTAGAAGCATCGATATGAAACAACGGAGACTAGAAGTTTTATATAGGAAGTCGGCCAGTCCAGGAAGCATGCAGGAAATAAAAGTACTTGAGGAGGACCTCGAAAGGCTACTGGTTCGAGAAGAATCCTACTAGAGACAAAGAGCCCGATGCGATTGGTTACAGGCGAGAGACAGAAATACACGATTTTTTCATGCTCGTGCCACAATCAGAAAAAGGAAGAATGCGATAAAAAAGCTATTGGGGGATGATGGCGCTGTAGCAGACAATGCGGAGGACATTTCCAAGCTTATCAATCAGTACTTTGGGGCTCTGTTTGGATCTTCCAATCCGTCTAGCTCTGAAGTCCAGGCAGCATGTGCGTGGGTGGATACAAAGCTGGACGAAACTGCACAGCGAAACCTCAGCAGGCCGTTCAGCGGAGAAGAAATTAGAAAAGCGGTCTTCGAATTAGGCGCAACGAAAGCTCTTGGCCCAGATGGATTTCATGCAATATTCTTCCAGAAGATGTGGAAAATAATCGAGGATGATATCAGTGAAAATGCCTTAAAATTTGGCAGGGCGAGGTATCAATTAAAAATTACAATGACACAAATGTAGTGCTGCTCCCCAAGAAAAAGAACCCAGAGAGACTAACAGACTTCAGGCTAATAAGTCTAATGAACGTGATGTATAAAATTGTTGCGAGGGTGCTCGCAAATAGACTAAAACTATGCCTGCCTAGTTTGATCTCCCAGAATCAGTCGGCCTTTGTGCCGGGAAGACAGATATTTGATAGTGTGATGGTCGCTTTTGAACTCATCCACTCGATCAACAATAGAAGAGGCGGAAGGAAGGCAAATATGGCGCTCAAACTCAACCTTAGCAAGGCCTACGACAGAATTGAGTGGCCCTTCCTAGAAGCGATGATGAACAGAATGCTTTTTCCGCCAAAGTGGATAGATATGATAATGGAGTGCTTGACCACGTCCTTAGTTGTCCTTTTTGTTAAATGGTAGTAAGGTTGGTAGCCTCAAACCATCTAGAGGTATAAGGCAAGAATGTCCTCTTTTTCCTTATCTGTTCTTGCTGGGTGCGGAAGCCTTATCCAACAGTCTCAGACTCGCGGAGATGGAAGGAATTGGTATAGGCATTCGGTGTAATAAACGAAGTCCTCTGGTTAGTCACTTGTTTTATGCAGATGATAGTATCCTCTTTTCCAGGGCCACCGTCCATCATTGTGTGCAGATCAAAAAGCTACTGCAGACTTACGGGAAAGGATCTGGGCAACAGGTGAATATGGATAAGTCATCGGTCATTTTTAGTCCAAACTTGGACGTGCAGAACAGGCAACGGTTGCAGGACATACTTCAAGTTGGAGAGCATCAAACACATGATAAATACTTGGGTTTACCTTCATTAGTAGGCAGGAGGAAGATCCAGACCTTCTCCGCGATTCGTGATAGAGTTTGGAATAAGTTACGGAGCTAGAAGTACTTGGTGTTTTCTTATGGCGGAAAGGAAATCCTGATTAAAGCAGTTTTGCAGGCTATCCCGATGTTTGTAATGAGCTTATTCCAGCTTCCTACTGGGCTGTGTCAGGAGCTCGAGGCCTTAACATCAAAATTCTGGTGGGGAACAAAGGAACGAAAGAGGAAGATGAGTTGGGTTAGCTAGGATAAGATGTGTAAACCGAAGGCTGCCGGGGAGCTGGGCTTTAAAGATTTACGGCTATTCAATCAAGCATTGGTTGCCAAACAGGCTTGGAGGCTACTGTTGGACCCAGACTCTCTGGTAGCTAGAGTGCTTAAGGCTAAGTATCATCCTCATGTTAGTTTCTTGAAAGCGTCATGCAAAGCGAGAGCCTCTCACTTGTGGCGTAGCCTTTTATGGGGTAGGAATCTGCTGAGTAAAGGACTCCGACTTCAGGTGGGGGATGGAACAGAGATTGATGCATTTAATGACCCGTGGCTACCCTGACCTACATCCTTTAAACCAATTACCCCAGTCCCTACTGTTCGATATAAGGTGGCGAATTTCATCAATTCAGACATTGGTAGATGGGACAGGATTAAGCTCCAGCAGGTGTTCCTGCCAGTGGACCAGAAGGTGACCTTGTCCATTCCCCTCAGTTACGGGAGCAGGCAGGATAAATGGCGCTGGCATTTCGACAAATCAGGGATGTTTTTGGTTAGAAGCGGCTATCGGGCAGCTTACCTCTCGTTAGTAGAAGGTCAGACTTCGCCAACATGCAAGTCTCGCTGGTGGTCTTTTTTGTGGAATATTGGCGTCCCCCGAAAGGTTAAACATTTTCTTTGGAGGGCATGTCAGGATACTTTACTAGTCAAGGAAAACCTGGCTCGCAGGGGGGTTCTAAAGGAGACTATATGTCCTATGTGTAACTCTGGAGTAGAGACGGGTCAGCATGTTTTCTTTAGTTGTCACTCAGCACGTCAGACCTGACGATACCTCGAAGTTAACAATTCTTTTAGCAGTCGATTCTACCTCCCGTCGGTGTTGGATGTATGCTGCAGCTGGTTGGTTTTTGATGACAGTGATGAAGTTGCTAAGTGTGTAATGGTGATGTGGATGATTTGGTGTAATCGGAATGCCAAGGTCAATGGGGGGATTGTTAAACCATCTCAGCTGGTCTCTGAGTGAGCATTATTGATTCTGGAGGAGTATCAGCGTGCGAATGAGTCTTCTGAGACCGGGTTTGCTGTGGATTCGGTATCAAAGTCAAAGGACTGGGCTCCCCCAAAGGCCGATGAGTTAAAGCTAAATACTGATGTGGCGATACGGTCGGGTATACATGTTGCTGGGGTAGGGGCCGTTATTAGAGACTCAAAGGGACTGGTGATCGCTGCGATAGCTAAGCCTATAAGAGGATCGTTCCAGCCGGAAGTTGGAGAGTTGCTTGCCTTACGGGAGGGGCTGAAACTCTCACATTCAGTTGGGGTCAGGATTGCGGCAGTGGAGGTTGACGCAACAAATGTGGCGTCTCAGATTTGTTCGAATGTTTGTCTTCATGGGGATTCTGACATCTTGTTAGGGGACATATGGGCTTTGTGTAATTTGGTTAATGTTCAATCGTGCCAAGCCATTCCGTGGTCCGCGAACCGCTTGGCACATGATTTAGCCTCTTTGGCCTTATCCTCCTTGGAGGATCTTATATGGCATCATGTTGATGCTTCGTGTATTTTCCCCGCTTCGGTCGTGTTGCGCGGGTCTTTTCATTGTTAATGTTAATCTTATTCTCAAAAAAAAAAAAAAAAGTTTTAAAAATTCATTTTTAACCTCCCAAACAAACTAATTTCTTCCTATACCCAAGTTACCCATTTTACCCTTAAGTCAAAAATTGACCATACACCCTTGCTTTTGTAAAATTGAAAACAAAAGGTCAACTGGAAATTACAAACTGCCCTCACCTATATCATGGCACAAAACTTAGTCACCCACCCATCCAAATCAAATTCAACCGGTTTCATATCTACATCACAAACCAGTTTGCTGATCAAAGGAGCATCATGCCTGACCGCCACCCATCGCTAGCCTTGTCTCACCGTTTCAGACCTTGGCCGACCTCCTCCAATCGCCGGCGAGCGTCTTTACCCATCCAAATCAAATTCAACTAGTTCCATCAAAGCATCATGACCCGGTTTGTCGATCCAAGGACCATCACGCCCGATCGCCCATCGCCAGCCTTGTCTCACCGTTTCGGACCTTCTCCGACCTCCTCCAACCGCCGACGAGCGTCTTCACTGCCTCCATTGCCGACGGTAAGTGACAAAAACTCCATTTGATAGTTTGAGTTTTATATGTGAAATTTTTGAGTGTTGATTTAGTTTGTTTGTGTTATGGATGTTGGATTAGTTTAGTATGGTTATATTAGAATAGTTTTGGATGGACTTGGGTGGATAAGACATGAAAATGAAGGTTTGGGTGTGTGTTTTGTCGACGAAGACAATGAGCTTGAAATTTAGGAAAACCAGGTTAAATGCACTCATTAAACCCGGATTTGGGTGAAAACCGGGTTTAATTGATGCATTAAACCCGATTTTTACAAACACCGGGTGTTTTGGATGCATTAAACCCGGTGTTTGTGAAAACCGAGTTTAATACAATTAAACCCGGTTTTTGAAAACCAGGTTTAATATACTAGGTTTTTTATTAAAATTTTAATAAATAAATCATTATTATTGGTTTTTGAAATAAGTTAATTAAATTATAAATTTTAATAAAGTTAGAAATAAATGAAATGTAATCTATTATTCCAATAATTAAAATAAAAATATGAAATAAACGTGATTAATAAAAATTAAAATTAACAAAAATGAAATAAGTAAATGAAATATAAAAAGTAAGAAGAATTAATGGTTTAAATTTTAAATTTGATTTAATGTAATTGTAATATGTTAATTTAATTTGTTAATTAAAATTAGATTTAGAAATTAATGAAAATAGGACAAAATAATAATTAAGTGTTATTTTAAAGCAAATAGTCAATTAAATTAATGTTATTATAATTATTTTTATTTGTTTGGTATAGATGCAGGTCCATTATAAGTGGAGTTCATAAGTTATTCCAAAGGAGATGTCGTTGAGTACACATTACAGCTTCAAAGAGGTTGCTGGTCTAAAAGCAGCTCTTGAAAAAAGAGAACTCCTAATGCAGTTTCTGGGCATGACCCCATTAAGATATTTCTTAGATATATCTCATAACCAGTTGTTGGTTTGCCCTTTGATTGCAACTATTCTTGTTGGAGAGTTGGAAATTTCTCGTGGTAGCCCTGATGAGATGTGGTTTGAAATTGGAGGGCGACCATATAGGTTTGGAAAGCAGGAATTCTTATTGGTAACTGGGCTGCGATTCGGGCATATCGATGTAAATACCATTAAGGCACGACAAAATTACAAGAATAGTCTTTTTTGGCGACCTTTCAAAGGAATTCCACCGTCAGTGAAAGCTATTGTCCTTATGATCAAGTCATGGGCGAATTTAGATGTTGGCGACCCCTTCAAGTTGGCTAATTTAGTCATAGTTTTCCAGTTATTTTATGGCTCAAATGAGCGCCAAGGGGTGGATAAGGCGTTATGGGTCATGATAGAGGATGCAGAAGTGTGGAATGCATTCCCTTGGGGTATAATGGCATATAGTATACTTTTCTATCACCTCCGACAGGTGATTACTGAGGAGCGACTTATACACGGACGGACGGTTAACCTATACGGGTTTGTTTGGGCATTCCAGGTACAACACTTACTAGATGCTCATTATTATTATTAATGAAAATTGTTTAAATATATATCTATTTATATATTGTAATGATATATATTTGTTTTTGTTTAATACGCATTATAGTGGTGGCTTGTTGAAATGTTCCCGTACTTGGACAATAAGGTAGGGAACAGAATAGCAGACGATGTGGATTTGCCAAGGTTTAGGAATTGGCATTGTAATAAGAGGATTAGAAAGGATGCAAACAATTGGAGGAATGAGCTTCACTTTTTAAGTGTCTACCTTAATCAAAATTTGTTTTATTTGTTTACTACCTTTGCGTGTAATATACTAACTATATATATATATGTATTGTAGTGTATTGCATCGAGGAGGATTCTTGTGCCCATCGATGATAAGAGAGAGATGAATTATTGGAGATCCTTCAACGCCAAGCATTTGGTTTGAGAGAAAGTGTGGAAATGTGGCATTGGAGGGGGTGAAGATGATGATAATGATGAGGGTGATGATGATGATGATTTTGAGGGTGATGCTGATGATGAGCAGGTAGCGAGTGAGAATAAGTTAAATAGGGAGGGGGAGGAGGAGGAGGAGGAAGAGGAGGGAGAGGATAAAGATGAAGAAATGGAGCCAAGAACGAAAAGTGTGCATGATGTACGACCGGGTAGCAGTTCGTCACTTAGACCCTCTCACCCTCGAGTACGAATTTGATATTATTATTTTATTTATATTTTACATTAGGTGTATATTATAATTTATATCATTTATATTTAAATATATATATTTTGATTTTTTTTATTTGTAAGAGCCTTAGACAAATGTGGGTAAGATAATGAAGCTGTTGGAGCATATTACCGGGATGCAGCAATCACAAAACAAAATGATAGAAGCACAGAACAGGATGTTGCATAAATTGGATAAGAGATTGCGAGGGTTGAAGACCGGCTAAATATTAGTGGGCCTATGGATGATGATATTGCTGAGAGCTCTATCCAGGATCAGGGAGGGATCCTCACATTGCTGATCATAACCATGACTCTGGACTAGGGAGGGATCATGACATTGCTGATCAAGACCCGACCATCCATATGCATGACTCAGGATCAGAGAGGGATCATCACATCCATGACTCAAAGAGGGATATAGACATCGGTGATGTTCAGGTAAATTTTGTATTTATTTTACGTTATAGTCTTACGTATTAAATTTAAAAATCTGATTTAAAATTATGAGTTGTTTAAAATTACAGGGAGAGATTATCCATGATCGAGGTATGCAAAAAATTAAGCTAGCAGCATCTTGTAGGACACCATACACAGATCCCATACACCCGAAAAAGAAAAAGAAAAAATCAAAGAAAGTGGTAGAGCAGGTGATGGAGCATATGGCAGAGCAGGTGGCGAAAACTGTACCCGATGTCTACACGGAGTACAAAGCTGCTTCTTTGAACCTTCGGTATGAATAAAAAGCAATATTACATGATCTTAATTTGATTACTAATGTAATAAAATATCATCTAATTCTTTTTTTTTTTTTCAGGCGCATTATTGATGGATATTCGGTGTCATGCACCCCGGATATGCTTCGTACTATCGAGGATGTTAATGAGTGGTTGACGGGGATTCATATTGATGCTTATTTGAGTTGCCTTAGGAAGAAAGCAAAAGTTTGTGGGTGGTGGGACGAGGTCAATGATTGTAGATACGCAGTCCACGGGACAAACTTTTCGTAAGTATTTACATTTTAGTTGTTACAAGTTGATATCGTGTTTATTTAATTAATTTAATATATTTTAAAATAACATGTTTAATTTTAATGATTACAGGCGGATATAATGCGCGTTTTCAATGCTGAATGCACTATACTGAAGAAGGAGTTTGATCCGTCTACAGCTGTTGTCCCGAATTCCTGGCAAAGCTGTGCTACCGGCATGGGAGACACTAAAATGTCTTGGAAATCTGCTGAAAATGTAAGTATCATTGTAGAATTAATAATTTTACATTAGGTGTATATTAATAATTTTTATTTAATTTATCCTTCACATTGGTCTTATACCATTAACATTTTGAAAATGCAAGTGCTACTCCTCTGTTGTTTGTCTCAAATACATTGGGTTATTTGTAAGGTGTGCCTGAGAGAGGAGAAGATAGTGGTGTATGATTCCATGAAAGAAGTAAACTTCTTCTTTCTCTTTTTTCTTTCTTCTCTTCTCTTCTCTTCTTTCTGGTTTCACGCGATTGACTTTGTCTTTTATTTTTAAAAGTCAACTATAATGTTTTAGCTTCTATTTTCCTCCCCACAAACCTCAATAATTCCACTTACGCCCTAAGAAAATTTCATTCTCTTCCTTTAGCTTTTGGCTTAATCTTACTTTGACCATAATTATTAAAACTTATCTTCAATTTAGTCCCTTATTTCCTTAAATATTTACTCGATTTCATTCACCATTTTATCTTTCCGTTTAGTCTCCAATCGAGTCGAAATCAATTTCTATGAGTCCTCTATGACCTTAAGTATTTCTATAAACCATTTAGGGTCTCCAATAATTATTTAGGGACTATTTTCGAGAAATCCATAAAATCAAATTCAAGGGCTTACATTTATGGTGCCATAAAACCCGGTTTACCCAAAAACCGGGTTTTATGGTGTCATAAAACCCGGTTTCGGGTTTTAACGGGCTTTAAAACCCAGTTTTGATAGCAGAACGTAACGACCTTTTGATTTCCTTTAGTTTCTTGCAGATCACACTTATATATGATAAAATTACAACCATAAATCACTTTTAAGGCCTTCACCTAAGCAATGTCAACAAAAAATTTCAAAACTAATCAACAATAATCACACACTTTCAAACTTGGAGAAGAACTTCAATGTGAGGGTTGTTGTTAGAGAGAATGAAGCTTGATTGAATATGTGTTTTTTGGATTCAAAGAATGTTGAATGGGTGCACAAACAATCTTCAATGGATGAGAGAATAAAAAATAATGGAAATATGATGAGAAAATCGTAGGAAGGAGAAGAGTAGTAGTCATAGGAGACTTGGGAGTGCTTTGGTCATTTCATCTGAGCTTGGAAGGAATCTTTAACTTGGGGGCAATTTGGGTAATTTGGGTATATATGGCAATTAGTTTGTTTGAGAGGTCAAAAAGGAATTTTTATAAAATAGTTGTCAAAAACAATATTTTTATTTTGTTATGGACTAAACCTGAAAAACTCTCTTGTAAAAATTATTTACGGCAATGGCCAAGGACAGTTACAAAAACATTTACAATAACGGGCATGCTTGCAATGAATATTCACATGATGTTTTTTTTTTAAATTATATAAACAAATTGACAAAAAAAATATAAATATCATCAATTTGTTTATATAATGTTTTATTTCATGACTATTTGCTTTGTTTATAATTATTAATCTTGTTCTTGAGTATGAATTTTATTTATCCAAACTTTTTATAGATATTATTCAAATAAAATTCACAAACTCCTTATGCAATACTTAAAAAAAAAAAAAAAAAAAAAAATCTAAACAAGAGGAAGAAATAATGATTATAACAACCACAAAAGAAATTAACTAAAAATTCTAATAGAATCAAAAATTAAGTTTCATGACTAAAGGATTGTTTGTTTTTTGCACTTAACACTTAATGATGTTGAATTAGGTCAATTAAGTGACTTATGTTTGTTTTTTTAAGTGGTCAAAGCACTTAAAACCCCCAAAAAACCACTAAAAATAAAAAGCTATATTTTTTGACTTTTCACTAATACTAAATCACTTGATGATTTTATAAATTTATTATTCCAATTTGATCCTTCCCAAAATAATAAATTTCCAAGTTTGTTCTAGTTTCATATTATAATTTTTTTTTTAATACTTCACCAAACATATTTCCAAATTTGACTTAATTGTACATTATACATATTCATTTTAATGATATTTCTTTCAATATTATTTTTATTTAAATATATAACAATAGTAATTCAACTTAATACCATTTTATTTATTTTTATTTAATTTACTTTACTATAATAATTTATTTATGTATATATAATTTTTTTAAAAAAATACTTTACTATAATAATTAATCATATTTTAATTATGAATAAAAATATTATTAATATATACGTAAAAGTGTTTTAGCATTTGCTAAATAATTTGTTATAAATGTTTGTATTATATTAAATAAAGTTATATAACAACTAATAGTAAAAAGATATAAATGTCAAATTACTAGTTTTCAGACAATTTTAATTTGAAAAAAAAAAACAAGATTACTATATATTCAGATGCAAAGGGAAAAAAAAAAAAAAAACAAACATATTATTCAGATTTCAAGTTTCAGTCACTATTCAGTCTTCAGTCTTCAATAGCACTGTTCAATCTTCAGACAAAAAAATAAACGACCTCTAAATAAATGATAAACTAACTAAGAAGCCATAGACATTACAAAATAATAATAATAATCATCATCATCATCATCATCTATGAACTTATAAGAACAAAAATAGAAATGCAAATTAAAAGAAGAATCATAATAATAATTAAGAAAAACCTATATGAAACAAACATTAAAAATAGCTATTCATACAACATTTATAAAATAAAGAAGTAAAATTGATGAAATGAGATAATATAGATCAAAAGATGAAATGAGAGTGACAAGGGAGTTGAAGTGGTGTAGAGACTGAATGACATGACTCATCCTGACTTCTCTCTTGAGTCTGGAAGAATCATATGAAAACTGGATTATTCCTAAAACATCTATAAAATAAAGAAGTAAAATTGATGAAATGAGAAAATATAGATCAAAAGATGAAATGAGAGTCATAAGGGACTTGAAGTGGTGTAGAGACTAAATGATAGGACTTATCCTGACCCCTTGCTTGAGTCCGGAAGAATACCGTGAAAACTTAGGTCTTTCTGATTTAAATATAGATTTATTGAAAACCGTTTAGAAAAATCATTGTAAATTTCATAATCACTTTATAAATATAAATTAAATAAATCGAAAATATGATTAATTAAAAATAATATACATTGATGCAAAAATGTTTCTACATAAAAATAATAAGCATTTTGTCATCATCATGTAACATTTCTCATGATTTGCAATAATCTATACAAAACTGCGACAGATACTTAGAAAAGTGAGTTTATAAAAGAGTGAGCATTAACGTTAAATGAATAGATATAACTTTTATAATAATATTTAAAAATAAAATATAACATATTTCAAGTAATAATAAATACTTTTTAATGATTCATATAAATTCATATCTGGAAATAAAAATGAATATAAGTCTCATATCGTGGTAAAACTGGAAACTTCTATATAAATTATTTTTATAACTTTAATAATATAAAATATGAAAATCTTTAATTTGTAAAATCTTTTTTGAAATCTCTTTCTATAAATCTAGTGCTATGTAAATCTCTTTTTGTACTGATTAATCTCAGTATATAACATCTATAATATGAAAATCTATACCAACAAGTACGACTCACACATGTGTAGCCTATCTAACCGTTAAAAATGAGGAGTACAATCTTAGTGTTCTCAAAGCATTTTTATTTTTTCTTTCTCAAATCTTTTCTGAATATTTATATAATTTTGGATAACTACTTCTCTCAAAACAAATATCAATATTCCTTTTTAAAACATAAAATCATATTATTTGAAACATTCTGAAATTTTCTAATAATAACTCAAACTGAAAACATAAAATTCTTAAAGGAATTTATAAGAAGTATATATATATATATATATATATACGAATTCCTAATAAAATTTCATTTCAATCGTAAAGTATAATTTATAATCTATAAAATCAATTAACTAAACAAATTATTTACTTGAAATAAATAATAAAATTTGAAATATAAATAAACATAACTTAATCAATTTAATTAATATAAAACCATCCACTTATATAATTTATTTGCTTATTTCTTAATCTAAAACAGATTCTCATTTGATTTTTCATAATCCTTAATTCGCCCTAAAATCATATAAAACTCAATTTAGAATTTATAAAAAAAAATATAACTAATTTTCTAGAATTTAAATCTCATTAAAATAAAAATTACTTATCTAGATAAATCAGACACCCAATATTCAATTCACTCTTATGAAATTTTCTTATATTTTTCTTCTCTCTTCGTCTTCTTTTCCTTCTTTTTTTTCTTGCCATTTTTTTTTCTTTTCTACTATCGAACATCTCCTCTTGTGTTTACTGCCTTTGTTAACCTTACATATAAATATACAACTGGGTCTTAACCGTCTTACTTCTCTTGTTACTTATCATGTTTGTTTGCATGACATTTGTTATAAGCCTCGAACCGAAATTTCATGAATAATATTTTTGGAAAAATAGTGATTTCCAAATGAATAATAGCTTTTCAGATGAATCGGAGTATTTTTGAATGAATAGTACTTTCAGATGATTAGTATGTCCGGATGAATAGTATTTTTAGATAAATAGTATTTTTAGGTGAATAGTATCCGTATGAATAGTGATTTTTCTGGAAAGCGGACCCTACAAGTCAAAAGCTCCGGAATGAGAATTAGAGTTTGATGAAACTAGAACAGAGTGAAAATGAGTCTGTTTGAATGATTTTCAGGAGCTCCGAAAGTTATTTACGAAAATTCCCTTACGGACGGAAATATGAATATTTTTGATCGAAACTCCATTTGAATTTTTTGAAGCATGGGATTGAGTGTTAGGGCACCCGATTAGAGTATTACATGGTCAATTTGATGATTAGGTGACTATGAAATATTTTTGTAATTATTTAGAGATAAATAGAGAATTCTAAATCCGATCAGAATTTCGGAAAGATTTTGGGATTCAAAAAAATTTTGAAAGGGGTCTAAATGGGTATTAAGATACTCAAGAGGTAATTTAAAAACCCAAATGACCCTTTCGAAAGAATTCGGATTGAAACGAAATTAATCCGGAAATCGTCAAAAACGATTTAGTGATTTATGGAGAGTCAAAAAGGGGCATAGAATAATTTTTAAGAGTCACCAAGGCTACTAGGGGTATGTAAAAAGTCCGAATATAGGTCCCTAGAGAATTTTGGTAAAATTTCAAAAAAGTGTCGGAAAAGTCGAATCCAGGCGTTCCAAAAAGCTCAAATGGATAAATATAAGAAATGATAGACATGTGGGGTAGGGTAACATAGGAGAGTGACAAGTGGTACTAGTGGATAAGGATGAGGACACTTGTCAAGTATTGAATGGAGGGTATTTTTGCAGTTTTCATAAACTTTAGGGGTCAAATTGATATTATAGTATTTTTAAGGGAAAAATGATAATTTTGCTAAACTTATATATATTTTGAAGCAAAAATCAGACCCAAACCGGAGCCCATTCGTGCAGTAGCAGAAACAAAATGAAAAAATAGAAAGGAGAAGAGAAAGCCGAAGGAAAAAGAAGAAGAAGAAGAAGAAGAAGAAGAAGAAGAGATTCAAGAGAGTTTCTCTCCATCTTTGCCTTTTGTTTCCATCAAGAATCCGCCAAGAATAGGTGGAAATAATTGTAAGGTAAGATAAATTATTTAATGTTAGTATGGGGTAGTTTTGTGGGTTTTGTCATAAATGATAATTGAATGAGTTTTTGATGAAATTTTTGGTTTATTTAGAGTTCAATCATACTTAAATTGAGTTTAGAAATGAATGGAGACTTAAAATAGGTTTGGGTCAAGAAAATTAGTAAGTTAAAGTTAGGGTTTTATGGTATAATGTTATGAAATTTAATGGATTGTGATTTTAAGGCTTTAGTTGATTTATTGATGTTTAAATGATGCATTTGAATATGATTTTTGAGCTTAGAATGAAGAGAATGCATTAGATGTGTATATATTAGTATGTGGACAAAGTTGAAATTTAGTGTAATTTTTCTAAGTAAGTTCAATTGGTTGGATGTTTGATTTTTGAATGATTATTGGAGTATTTTAGATGAAATTGATGTGATTAGAATTGAAGAAAGTAAAGAGAATGAGTAGTTGGGTTATATACTAGTAAGTGGTCAATATGAGAACTATGGTGTAATTGAATTATTTTGATGCATGGATGAGTTTATATGAGATTTTGTATTAGCTTGAGATGATTTGTTATAAGAGAAATCAAATGTATGATGAATGAGGTTGTATATTAGTATATGGTCAAGTTATGTATATGCATGTGTTGTGTTGGTTTTGATACTTGAATGAGTTATATGATATGTTTAATATGAAATGGAAGTGATTGGAATCAAAAGAATTAAAGAAAATGATGATTTAGTGTGAGTTTGAATTTTTATTAGTATAAGGGTGAATATGTTTTTAATTGAATCCATAGAGTTGAAGATGTTAAGTGATGCTTTTGTGTGATTTATGGTGAATGAAGATCAATGGAATGAAAATAAATGAAATTGGTTGAGGTTAGTGTGAAAGTGATTAATTGTATGGAAAATGAAATTTTATTAGAATAGGGTGTATTTGTGTATTGGGTTGATATGAAGATGATTGTGTATGTGTTTGTGTGGAGGTAGTGGATGGCAAGAATGGGTGCCTAGTATGGGTGTTGGATTTTAATATGTTTAAGAGTTCTAGTTGATGAATTAATTGGTATTGGAATAATTGATGGAAGGAGTTTTAATTAAATGGATGAATTGGTACGAAATTTAATTTTTGTTAGGTTGAAGGGCACTTTGAATTTAATTAATTCATGTGATTCTATAGGATATTAAAGTGTTTGAATGTGTTTGGTATTAAATAAACACCAACGGAATGGAAAGAAATGGAAGTTAGAAAGTGTTGGATGAATTAGTAATGAAATTAGTTTTGATGTAATTGAAATTTAGTTAAGGAAATATGGATTTATTTTAATTATGGAATGGACATGTTATTGATGGATTTTTAGGCTTGAAATGGTGAATTATAGGTGACCAAATTAAAGTCCAAAAGTCAAGAAAAAGGGGAGGATTGATTAGCCACCAAGTGATAAAAAATTGTGAGTGCAAATCATACATTAAAAATTCTATGTTTAACGTTGTTTGATTATGAAATAATTTTTATTTATTTCATGTGGGTTATGGAAACCAATAAGTGATTTAAATGTTCCCTTTTAATTTGAATGTGTTATGGTTTATGCATGAACAATATATGCAATGAAATGTGAATTATATGCCATTCAAAATAATATATTGTTTTTATGAGTAATTGAAATAAACGAAATTTAATTATGAATGACATAAAGAAATTATTGAATTTTTCAAACCCAATGGAGTACACTATCTGTTATGAAATTGACGGTATCTGAAAATATATACCTGTTTAGACCTGATCGGAATATCCCTACATGTATGGCAAGTCCTGGGATGGGATGTCACTAACTCTGGAGGAAATTGAGTATTTCAATCGAGTCGTGTCGCCAAATATACGCGAGGGGTATTATTTTACTTCGCGCTTGCACTATTGATTTAATCCGCAGCGCGTTAGAGGGATGTCTTCTGTATATGCCAGAAAGTGTGAAGGACGTTGGGTGTGAAACACTAATGGCTGTCACTAGTGCTGAGGATAGTGGTTCATCCCGCCCAGTACGTGTGACCATTAGCTGTATGCTTCTAGAAATCTATTGGTGGTTTTGAAATTATATGAAATTCTGTTATATTTGAAATTGTTTTGAAATTCTATTATATATGAAATTTTATGAAAATTTCTAAAATTGATTACTATTTTTAATATAAATTTTTATCTGGTAGTTCTGAATTTTTGTATTTGAATTTTGTTAATATCGATTCTGAAGTTATATTTCTGAAAATTATAAGAAATAGAAATTTTTATAAATGTTTTAGGGAGGTTACCCTTTTAGAAAATAATTTAAGTTAGAAAACCTCGCATTCACTTAGCTTTCGTAGCTCACATTTTATAAATTTTTGTAAAAAACCTCTCTAGATGCAAGAACGTGTGCTTGCAGTGCTAGATCTCCTACATGGGACTAGGTGGGCCAACTTCGACATGATGCGTTTTGAGATATCATATTCATGTATAATTTTCATAGTTTATGAATGTATATACTTATAAAGAATTTTGATGCATATATTTTGTAAATAATGTTTTAGAATTTATATCGAAATTTTCATTTCGGTGAAAAGGTTTTGAGTTTTATTTAAAAGCATGATTGTGGTTGAATTGTGAAAAATGAATTTAGGGACTGAGGCCCAGAAGTTGAGATGGATGTGCTATAGAAGTGTATAAGATTATTTTTGAAACTTTTGTAGGATGGCATGTTTAGAAAACAGTCGTTATGTTGACCAAATTTATATAAAGCTATTTTGTAGAAGTGTTGGATTTAAAAATGAAATTTTTCCCACGTTTTCGTAGTTCATATTAAAGTTTAGTAAAGTTTAAAAAAAAAAAAAAAAAATTAAAAAGTAGACGGCTTAACTTCACAGGAACTTTCCAACTTGATTAAATATCCGTTGAAGGGTTATCGTGAGGTTGCCAACAGGTCGCTTAAGTAGTGGGGCCTATCATTTGTCCCTCTTTTTCTCCTTTAAAAAAAAATTCACTAGAAATACGCTCTCTCACCATCTTTTTTCTCATGTTAATCCAATTTATTTATTTATTTTTCATTTGTCTCATTTGTCACTTTTGACTTTTCAATTGGCTTACCATTCTTACATATGTGACACATATCTCTCTTTATTAAAAAAATAAATAAATTGCTTTTGTCTCACATTATGACCCATTCTCTCTTTCTCGGCTAACTCATCCCATTTTGTCTCTAATTTTTGACTTGTTTTTATATATTTTACTCCCCACCCTTTTTTTATAGTCTTTTTCCTGCTACTCCCAACTTTCTTGATTTCTTTTAAAATGTCTACCAAGAAGATATTTATCCATATGTCATTTTATTTCTAAAATTTGGGTCGAGTCAAATTAATAACAATAAACTAAATTTCAGTTAATCTCTTGAGCCTACTTGGATTGGCGTCTTATACTGAAAAAATAAGATGATAGTGTTTAGAAAGTTAAGAAATATATATATATATATATATATATGACAACTATAAATTAGTGATCGTATTCTAAAATTACCTATTATACATTCTATTATATTTGATTATGTATATTATATTTTATTATAATCAAATGAGTCAGATTACAATTACAATAATCGATCATATTTAATTGTAATCATATATATATAATATATATATATATATATATATATGAATTTTTGTTATTGGGAAATGAAAGAAATTCAAAAAAAATTTTCCTCTATCAAATTATTTTCTACAATAGGTATTGCTCATGCTTGATGGCTTTTCAATGACAGGCATTGCCCGTTATAAAAAATATAAGTGAAAAATAAAAATTTTAAAATAAGTTTCCCTCCAATCATTTTTAATAACAGAGAAATAATAATTTTTCTATAATGGACATTACTCATAATAAAAAATTTCTTTTTTTTGTCATGAACTTTTAAAAACCCGTGATAAATAATGAAATGACCCGTAATAAAAACTAAATTCATGTAGTGCCAGGCAACCATCTTATAGCAGTGCTCATCTCAAGTTTACTTTTTATTTTATTTTTTTCTTTAGTGTTTAGGGCATTGCAAGGCAGCCACCTTGCAGCAGTCCCGTCTTAAGTCTTTTTTACTAGTGTTTAGGGCATTTAAGAAATTAAGAACAGATATTAATGATCTCGGAAGAAATGGCTCAATTAAAAATGAGTCTGCAACAAATACTTGGAAGACTTATCATTTTTTTATTTATTATTTTAAAATATAATTAACTACAAGCATTTTTTTTCTGGGTAAACTTCAATTTGGTCCTTATATTTCTATGTTTAAAACATTTTTTTGGTACGTTTACATTTTCTATTTTCATGGTCCCTAAGTTTTAAACATCAGTTTGGCCTCTACTATCTATTAAACATTGGCCCCTTCTAACAGAGTGATTGTTATTTTCATCATTTCAGTATGTTACTTTAATTTTAACTAAAATATGATTAAGAAAATTAAAACGAAAAATAAAAAGAAAAAAAATAGATTTCTATCATCCATCTCAAAGATAAATGATAGAGGTAAAAAATAATTAAAATGAAATTCAAAAACAAAAAATAGAAAAAAAAAAAACTAAAAATAAAAAGAAGAAGATGGATCTCCATCGACTATTTCAAAGATGTACAATTAAGTTCAAAATTAATTAACCAAAGTTTAAAAAGATAATTAACAAAATATTGATTTGGTTCCAAGTTAGAACAAGATCATTGTCAATGATTTATATAGAATTGATGGATAATGCTAATTGGTTCCAACGTGGCACCAAATTGATGATCTAGTTCAAACCAAATCAATGGACAATCTGGTTTCAAACCAAGCCGATAGTCAAATGGAAACCAAATAGAAGGTTGATCTGATTAAAACTTGATTGCCTTAATTTGGTATTGATCGATGGTTGGCAACGGATATCACCGACCTTGCACCAAGGGATCTCCTTCTAGAGATGATTTTTATTTTTATTTTTAAATTTTTAATTTTTATCCTCTATTTTAAGTTTTTCCTTTAATTTTTTAATTTTTAATTAAAAAAAAAGTTTTTGATTTTATTACATACTTATATATTTTGATTTATAAGGTAGTGAAGTATCAATTTATCATTGGTTTTAAATTGGTTAATATTTTTCTTAAAATTTTGCATGATATATGTTGAACTTCCTGTTAATTGATAGGTTAGGGTTAAATTATTAGACTTTAAAGATTCGAGTGTAAAATAGCAATTTAGGATGTTTTACTAATAAGGGTAAAATAATCTTTTGCATGTTCTATCATGATCCACTATTAAAATTCTTGTCAAAGGTACCAAGTTGATGAGTTTATGAAAACTTAGGCATCATAATGCCAAACATGGAAATGTACTAAAAAAGTTATAAATTATGAAAATATATTAGAGAGGAAAATAGTAATTTTATGACTAAAGTGAAGTTTATCCTTTTTTAATTAAATTTTTTATCATTTTTTTTTGGAACTTATCAACAAAATATTGTGTCTTAGATTATCTATAGAGTGGGATTGAATTTTTTGCTAAGGTAAGATGATTATTAGGCAATTTGATAAGAGCCATCCCAACTACTCTCTCAAATCCAGGATAATCTCGAGCAAACTGTGATCTTCTAATTGAAATCTAGATTTAAAAAAAAAACACATTTAAAAATAATTCTTATTGACTTATGATTTCCTTATAAAATTTAATCTCAACAGAATAGAAATCTATACATTTCTTATGTTGGACTTATGTATAAAATATTTATAAAATATATGAAAAAGATATTTCATTAAAAAAAACATTCCTAAAACATATTTAGGAAATCTGGATAATTAAAATAATCTACCTAATTGCAAAATTGTTCATCATTATGTGACTCTTCTCATGATAGGTAATAATCTACACGAACTTGCGCGGCGAATACCTTGAAAAATGAGTTTTATAAAAGAGTAAAGTTAATGCCCAGTGAGTGGATATAACTTTTAACAATTAGATAAAATCATTTCCTTTCGATAATAATTGACATAATATAATACAAGTAATAAAAATAAAATCTCAATTATTCATATTAAATCATATCTGAAAAACAATTCTGAAATCACATCTGTATTATTTATGTCATAATAAACTGAAAATATTTGTATGGATTGTTTTTATACATTTACAAAATCTCAATTTAAATCAATTTAGTACCCGGGGAACCTGGTCATACATAGTGGAGATATTCAATACACACGTAGAAAGAGAGATAACATCTAGTCATACACGTGATGAACGACTCTATGACTCTCTAAACATCTGTCATACACGTGTTTGACAACTCTTCAGGATTTACACACATAAAGCCTGATGGCCATTAGAGGGAATGATACAATTTTTGGATTTTAAAAGTCTCATTTCAATCGTTTTCAAATTTTAAGTCATTTTCATATACAAATTGTATAATTATACTTCTAAATATAAATATAATTATCAATAAATCCTTTTTTTTTATGACATAAATAAATATTCTATAATCAAATCATAAATCATAATTTGTAATCAATAAATCAATAAACTAATTAAATAATTTTCTTCTAATAACAATTAAATAAATAAAATCTAAAATTTAAATAATTATAATAAATCAATTTAATTAAAATAAACAATCCAATAAATTCATTAACTAACAATTAATTCATTTCTAATAATCCATAAATAATAAAATCTGAAATTTATGATTAAAATATGAAATTTATAATTATAAATAATTAATTCAAAATAAATTAAATAATTCACACATAGAACTCCTTTACTCATATCCGAATATAATACAGGTTGACGTCTAATTTGTCAAAATCTTTGATTCCCCTAAAATCATGATATAACTCATCTTAAAACATATCCCTAATCAATAAATAAATATCTCCAATTTCATAGAATAATATCACTGCCTGTATGCCACCTTTTTTTCACTGTTCAATTCATATTTGCTCACCACTATCTTTCTTCTCAAATAGACTTTAAAAACAAACTTCACAACTCACTAGTCCTGTGTTTAAGAAGGCTTCATTAACGTTGCTATTACTGTTTAACAATGTCTAAAACTTATTCCATTCCCATAACTTTCCAACTATTTCTTCATACTCTCTCATCTCCACTCACGAATTTAGTTTTGTTCTTGTTCTCTATTTTATGCTCAGTACTCTATCTTATTCCTCTCTCTAGATTCTGCTAAATTTTTTTCCTGTTCTTTGTCTTCTCCTTCTCCACTTATCTCTCTCTCTTATCATCCCTTTCTCAACCAAAACAAAAAAAAAAAAAAAAAAAAAAAAAAGAACACAAGACAGATAGCTGCTGTTTTCGTCTTTTTCTTTGCTATCTCCCTACCTTGGTGCATTCTTCCTTCATCTTTGTTTCTTTCCTTCATTTTCCGACGAACTAGTTCTAATAAGAGGCGGGCCCAATGTATACTCAGGGGGGCATGTGCCCCCCCACCCCTTCCGAAATTTTCAAAATTTAATTTAATTTAATTTATTTTAAATTTTATCTTTTACAAGACTTTTATTAAATATTTTACATATATCCCTAAATATATTAAACGTAAAAATAAAGTGTAGATTTATAATTTTATTAATTATAATTTCTATCCTTATCTTTATTAGTATTTAATTTTTGTTATTTTCTTGACTTTTATTCAAACATTTATCCATAGTTTATTAGAATCTCTATTATAATAATATATATGATAAAAAGTAAATTTAAATGTATTTACCATTTTTATTGAAATATTAATATATTCTTAGACATTCTAAGTATAATATTAATATCTCCAACTTGACTCTAAAATTAAATCAACGAATTTTAAAATTATGGAAGTATAAATTTTAATTTGTTATATCTAATTTCTTAAAGTATAATCATGATTTAGTTTTTATTTCCTATTTTTAAATTATTCTAGTAATTTATGACAGGCCTTATTCCTTAGGCGACCTATCGGCAACCTCACGATAACCCTCCAGCAGATATCTAATTCAGTTGGGAAGTTCCCGTGAAACTAAGTCGTCTACTTTTTTAAATCTTTTCTAAACTTTACTAAACTTTCTTTAAACTATGGAAACATGAGATTTTTTTTTTCTTTAAATCTAACACTACTACAAAATAATTTTATAAAAATTCGGACAACATAATAGCTGTTTTCTAAACATGTCACCCTGTAAAAGTTTCAAAAATAATTTTATACACTTCTATAGCATATCCATCTCAACTTCTGGGTCTTAGGTTCTAAATTTATTTTCCACAATCCAACCACAAACATGTTTTTAATTATTATAAACTTAAAATCATTTTACTGAAACTAAAATTTCGATATAAATTCTAAAACATTATTTACAATATATAGATATATATATACACATTAAAATTCTTTATAAGTATATATATATTCATAAAACATAATATCTCAATAAGCATCATGTTGAAGCTGGCCCACCTAGTTTCGTGTAGGAGATCTAGCATTGCGGTACTTGATCCTGCACCTGGGGAGGTTTTTCGAAAACAAAGTGGAAAATGTGAGCTAATAAAGCTCAGTGAGTGATTAGTAATCTTTTACTGACAAAATTTATTTTCTAAAAAAAAAACTTACCTCCCAAAAACATTTAAAAAAAATGAATTCTTTAAATACTTTTCTAAAATCTATAAATCTTAAGCTTCTAATACATAACCTCATAAAAATCTCATATAAATACATAAACGATATAATGTACTAAATTTGATTATAAATTCTTCACTAATCATTCAAAATCATTTCTTTCTAAATCTTTTCGGATCACAAAATCTATAATTTCCTAAAAACGAAATCATCTTTCTATATTCGGGCCAAACATAAGAATATGAAAATATCACTTGTGATGGCTAGAAAAATATATAAAGTACGAATTTCTAAAATCTCATTAAGCTTTAAAATTTATCTTTCTATATTCGTGCCAAGCATAAATTATAAAAACTTTACTTGTAATGGCTAGAAAAACTTTAAAAATTCTCAACTCACGGTAATATATTATAAAAACTTAATAAGAAATTAAATTGAAATAAACTAAACTTTCCGCTCTCAAAAAATAATACTTGAATGAATATTTAATGGCAATATACTGAAATTTTCCATTCACCAAGTAAATTAATCAAATATAATCGAGAAAACTTATAAAAATAGCTTTAAAAAAAAATAACCACTCACAAAACTACAATATACAACTTGATACGAAACTATTCGAAATTTAATAAAAACTTCCACTCACAACTTTGTTCTTCCACCACTAGCACTATAAACCCTCGATTCCTCATTTATGGTTTTCCCAGTAGTAGTCCCTAGGCAATGAATTGAGACCCTAAAAGGTTAATAAAGGTCCCTAAGGTTGTGAAGAAACTTTAGAGATTTATTAAAATCCAATTGGAGAATAAATGGAAAGGTAAAACGATAAACGGAATCGAGTAATTATTAATGTGACAAGGGACTAAATTGAAGATAAATTTTAATAATTGAGATCAAACTAGAATTTAAACTAAAGCTAAAGGATGAAAATGGAATTTTCTCAGGATGTGACCGTCATTTTGATGGTTGATTATGGAGGAAAGCATGAAGCAAAAATTGAGTCACAAATATCAAAATCAGACAAAGATGGTCGCTGACGGAGAGAGAAAGAGGAAAAGAAAAAGAAGAAAAGAAAAAGAAGAAGAAGAAGAAGAGAAGAAGAAGAATAAGCTGTCTCCGGACCAGCCACCACCGTCGAAGATCTCGCCGTCGCTGCTGCAGAGCAAGACGCCAAGCTGAGCTCGAGTCGAAGTGGAGCAGAACCATGCGACGTGAACCAAATCTGCAGCCGTCCAAACCAGATCGCCGACCGAGCTGACCTCACCGAACTCGACGGCTGAAACGACGAGCAATTGGCGCGAACTGAACCCGACGTCGAGCGCACCAAGATCGAGCTGAATCGAAGCTGGACCAGTCTTCCTCAAGTGCGAACAGGCAGCAGATCGACGGCGGAAGTCGCGGCTAAACCAAGGGAAAGAGAAAGAGAGAAAGAGAGGAGGAGGAAGAGAGGGAGATCCAACCAAAAACCCAGCCCAGATCTGCCACCAAACCAGTCAAAAAATCCACCCCAAAATCAGCCCCAAATCGAAGATAACACGACGAGGAAAAAGGGGTGAGCCGGAAGCGAGCGGAGCAAGACACGGCCCCTGAGCTTCCATATACGAAGCTTTAAAAAAAACAAGTGAGTGTCTTTATAAAAATGTTTTTACTATGATTGATTTTAAATGCATGCCAAATTTATCATGTTGATTAGAATATCAAATGAATTCCAAATTGAAATTATTGCATGGATTATGAAAATGATTTATATGAAATGTGAGTTAATAAGAAAGGAAATTTAAATTGAAATGATATTGAAAACCTATGGTACGCCTGATTGTACGTTATATATATCTCCAGTCTGGGTTGAGTACCTTAAGCGTGCATTGGTTGTGTTGGGAGAGTCTGTCACTAACAGCGGGTGGGACCGTGTCTGTTTAGTCCTGTGAGTCGTCCAATGCACGTAAAAGGTATATTATTAGCTAGCTTCCAACCGAGCGATGTAGAATTTCGCTTCGTAATGATGTAGAATTTCGTTACGTAAAAACTGGATAGATGGCCTGATCGATGTGGAATTCCGTGATGGCCTGAGCGATACAGAATTTCGCTCTACTTTTAGGGTACCATGTGATGCAAGCTACTAATGGTTGGCCTATTTATATTTATAAATTTTTTGAAAGTTATTATTGCCACCATTATTAAAATGTTTTGATAGAAATGGAAACCATGCAACTTACGAATTTAATTGTTATTTATTTGGCATGAAATGAATTTTATTAAATTCCAATTGATATCTATTATTTCTAAATGAATGATGAATTTCAGATATATCAATTATTCAAGCATGGTATTTTTTTTTTTTTGAGAAATATTCAATCATGGTATTTGATTATGCATAAATGTTTTAAAAGATTTTTGGGAGGCTATTTGATAAGCTAATTTTAAATGGAAATTATATGACACTCGCTGGCCTATCAAGCTCACTATGTTTTATATTTTTGTAAATAAAAAACCTCCCCAGGCACAGGTACAGGTACAAGCATTTCAATGGTAGGAACTCCGGATCGTGATTAGAGGAGTCGAGTAGACTATATTGTTATTTTTGAAATGTATAAATTTTTGGGATATGTAAATAAAGATATGCATGACTTATGAATTCAATTTAATATATTTCTGAACCGTATGCATATTTGTGATTGCTTGTGGTTTGATAAAATGAGAGCCTGAGGCTTTGTAGTTTGGGAAAATTATTTTGTGATATTTTAGAAGTGCTGAATTTATAATTTGCAAGGTGACAAAGTCTGAAAAACAAATGGGATGCTACCCAAATTTTTATAAAATGTTTTACAAAGGTTTGAAATAAAAATGAAAAATTTCCCCACGTTTTTGCTATTTTTGAAAAGGGTTTCAAAAAAACACGACTTAACTCTGCGGGAATCCTTTAGTTAAGCGCAAGGGCTAGCTGAAGGGTCACCGTAGGATGCCGACAGATTGTCTAGGGAAAAGGGTCTGTCAAGCACAATTTCGCATGACTCCGTTCTCGCTTCCACCTCCCCCTACAATTTATATATTAACATAAAATTTATTACAACTAATCTATTTAGATCAATTTGAACTTAATTCAACATACTTCTCATTTGAACTTCATATACATACCAAGCTAATAACTTAATTAAATTTCTACATAATGCACAACAATATCCTATTCTTAACAATTTTTTTTTTTTTTTCCAAACTAACATTCTAACCACCATTTTCATTTTTAAACCCATTCAACACCTAACTAATAATCAAACATACATCAACTAACACTCGATACAATTTCAACAAGTCATGCACCATAGTTTCCATATACTTGACATACTTTCAACTTCATTTGAAATGTCACAAAACCACAACAACCATCTTCATATCAACCCAATACATAAATACACCCTATTCTAATAGAATTTCATTTTCCATACAAATTAATCACTTTCACACTAACCTCAACCAATTTCATTTATTTTCATTCCATTGATCTTCATTCACCAAAAATCACACAAAAACACCACTTAACATCATCAACTCTATGGATTCAATTAAAAACATATTCACCCTTATACTAATAAAAATTCAAACTCACACCAAATCATCATTTTCTTTAATTCTTTTTATTCCAATCACTTCCATTCCATATCAAACATATCATACAACTCATTCAAACATCAAAACCAACACAACACATACATATACATAACTTGACCATATACTAATATACAACCTCATTCATCATACATTTGATTTCTCTTATAACAAATTATCTCAAGCTAATATAAAATCGCATATAAACTCATCCATGCATCAAAATAATTTAATTACACCATAGTTCTCATATTGACCACCTTAGTGTATATAACCGAACTACTCATTCTCTTTATTTTCTTCAATTCTAATCACATCAATTTCATCTAAAATACTCCAATAATCATTTAAAAATAAAAAATCCAACCCATTGAACTTACTTAGAAAAATTACACCAAATTCTCATTTTGTCCACATACTAATACATACACAACTAATGCATTCTGTTCATTCTAAATTTAATAATCACACCCAAATGCTTCATTTAATCACCAAATAATCATCTAAAGTCTTAAAATCAAAATCAATTAAATTCCATACCATATACTATAAAACCCTAACTTCCACACACTACTATAAGTGACCCATGACATATTTACATTTCTTTTCAATTGTTCTTCATTCTAATCACATCAATGATCATAAAAAATAACTCAAATCATATACCAAAAACCAAATCCACCAATTTACATCAATTACCATAATTCATCAAACCCTAACCATACTAATTTTTGTGACCCATGCTACCTTTTCATTTCCTTTCAATTCCAATCTCAAAAATGTGTTATTCAACTACCAAATACACCATAAATAACATCAATCACACACTTCATCATCAATTCACAAAAACCCATCACAAAACCATCAAAATCACTCTAAACTAACATCAAAATTTTTATCAAATCACTCACCTCTTGTTCTTCACTTATTCTTTGATCAACCTTGGTGAAAACATGGAGGAAAAATTGATAGAATCACCTTGGACCAGCCCATTCTTCTTCCTTCTTCTTCTTCTTCTACGGTCTCTTCCTCTTTTCTTCCCCTTTCTTTTCTTTTCGGTTTCTTTTCTTTTCTGCCGAGTGGTTCTGTTTTGCAATGATTTGTGGCTTCAAAAATATATATAAGTTCAGTAACATTACCATTTCACCCCTCAAAAATGCTATAATATCAATTTGACCCCTAAAGTTTGTTAAACTGCAAAAATACCCTCCATTCAATACTTGACAAGTGTCCTCATCCTTATCCACTAGTGCCACTTGTCACTCTCCTATGGTGTCTTGCCCCACATGTCTATCTTTTTTTATCTTTATCCATTCAAACTTTTCGGAATGCCTGGATTCGACTTTTTCGGTATGTTTATGAAATCCTTCCAGACTTATCTGGGGCCTATTTTCGGACTACATACATACTCCAAATAGCCTTGGTGACTCTTAAAAATCATCTTATGCCCCTTTTTGGCTCTCCGTAAATCACTAAATCGTCTTCGACGATTTCTGGATTGATTTCGTTTCAATTCGAATTCTTTTGAAAGGGTCATTTGGGCTTCTGAATTACCTCTTGAGTATCTTAATACCCATTTAGACCTCTTTCAATTTTTTTTTTGAATTCAAAGATCTTTCCGAAATTTCAATCAGATTTAGAATTATCTCCATTTATCTCTAAATAATTACAAAAATATTCAATGGTCACCTAATTATCAAATTGACCAAGTAATACTCTAATTGGGTGCTCTAACACTTAATTCCATACTTCGAAAAATTCAAACGGAGTTTCGATCGATCATATTCATATTTCCATACGTAAGGGCATTTTCGTAAATAACTTTCGGAGCCATTGAAAACTATTCAAACAGACTCATTTTCACTTCGTTCCAGTTTCATATACTCGGTCCGGAGTTGTGATTCACTTGGTACAGTTTCTAGAAAAACCACTATTAATCCAAAAATACTATTTCGTCCGAAGGTACTATTCCTTCGAAAGCATTATTCATGAAATTTCGGGTGTTATAATTTATATCTATTTGTAACCAATAAAGTGATATAAAAAACTCTTTTGCATAAAAAAGAATTTATATTATATTTATTTAAGTTTTATTTCTAGCAAAAACTTAATTTCTAATTTAAATATAAAGTTTAAATAATTTAATTGCCAAGCATTATATATGATCATAAAAAAAAAAAAAATTATTTTTTCCTTTGCTTTATAAGAGATTTTTTAAATTATACAATTATATATGTATAATTAAATGTATTATTTATATTTATTTTTAGTTATTCTGAAGCTGATGAAGATTACTTGGAAATCAATCAAAAAGAAAATTTTATATTTGATTACTATAATTTTAATGATTTTTAGTATATTTGTCAATTTATTAAAGTATTCCCTTAATATTAATTTCTAGATCTGCCATTAGTTCTAATGTAACAGACCGATCCATCCTCCTCTTAGGGCCCTGACTTGGAACCTCGAGGATTCGGATGCGAACGCCTGGCCACCCCTATCTTGGGCCTTTCGATGGGCCCAGCCCTTAGGATTCGGATGGCAGGTACTGTACGGTCCCTTTGCCCACTTTTCCATGCCTCTCTCGTCACTCGAACCCCAGCACTAAGGGTTTATGTACAATAAGGAAGCATGACGAGTACCTAGATGGGAGTGGCTAGGCGATGGTATTCGTCATGCTTCCCAATTATACATAAACCCTTAATGCTTGGGTTCAAGTGGCAGGGGAGGCATGGAAAAGCCGGCAAGGGGACCGTACAATACCTGCCATCCGAATCTCGAGGGTTGGGCCCATCGAAAGGCTCAAGATAAGGGTGGTTAGGTGATTGCATTCGAATCGTAAGGGTTCTAGGCCAGGGGCCCAAGATGGGGATGGATCGGCCTGTTGCATAAAAAGGCACATTTTTAGGTAACAGGCCGATCCATCCCCATTTGGGGCCCCTGGTCTAGAACCTTTAGGATTCAAATGGTAGGTACTGTACGGTCATCTTACCTGCTTTTTCCACACTTCCCTCGCCATTCGAACCCAAGCACTGAGGGTTTATGTACAATTGGGAAGCATGGCGAGTACCAGGGTTCAAGTGGCGATGGAGGCATGGAAAAACGGGTAAGGGGACCGTACAGTACCTGCCATCCGAATCTTGAGGGCTAAGCCTATTGAAAGGCCCAAGATGGGGGTGGCCAGGCGATCGTATCCGAATCCTAAGGATTCCATGCCAGAGGCCAAAGATGAGGATGGATCGGCCTGTTACACTTTTGTACCATACGGCACGCCCCTTGCGCTTATTGTGGCTTAGCCCTAACGGAAGGTTTGCCATTCTGTCCTAACACCAAAAACCATATCTATGGGTTAAATGCACTACACATGCCCATGTGATGTTTAGAGGTCTTGTACACCACTTGTATCATACTGCAAACAACTTGTACCATACGGCACGCCACTTGCGCTTATTGTGGTTTGTCACCAACAGAAGGTTGCCATTCTTTCCTAACACCAAATACACCATATCTATAGGTTAAACACACAACATAAGCTAGTGTGACATTTAGAGGTCCTATACACCACTTGTACCATATTGCATGCAACCTGTACCATATGACACGTCCTTTGCGCTTATTGTGGTTTGGCACTAACGGAAGGTTTGCCATTCTTTCCTAACACCAAATACACCATATCTATAAGCTAAACGCACAACACACGCCTATGTGACGTTCAAAGGTCCTGTATGTCACTTGTACCATGCGACATGCCCCTTGCTTTTATTGTGGTTTTGCATTGACGGAAGATTTGCCTTTCTTTCCTTGCACCAAATACACCATATTTATGGGCTAAACATACAACACACGCCTATGTGATGTTTAGAGGTCTAGCACGCCCCTTGCGCTTGTTGTTGTTTGGCCCTAAGGGAAGGTTTGCCAATCTTTCCTTGTACCAAATACACCATATTTATGGGCCAAATGCACTACACATGCCCATGTGATGTTTAGAGGTTTGATACGCCACTTGCACCAAATACACCATATCTATAGGCCAAATGTACCACAAATGCTGCAGTTTCAACAAAATGAATTCATGAAACACATGCAAAACACTTTTATGTCATGAAACTAATGCATATAAAACATTGAGATTTTTGAAATCATACGTATGTATAAAAAAAACCATGTGCTCTTACACTAACACTGACGGGTCCCTAACCTCTAATCCTTCGGGCGACCCGTCTGGCACCCTATGGTAGCCTTCCATTGGAGATTCGCTCCGGCTGAAAGGTTCCCATGGAGTTAAGCCGTTTTCTTTTAATAGAAAATCCTTTTCTAAACTCTTTATAAACTCTTTGTAATGCGGAATTCAGTGGGAATTTTTCACTTTTTTAAAGTACATTTGTAAAATATGGTTTATAAAAATTTCGGTAGCACGACGGCTGCATTTATGAAAATTCACCCTGTAAGAAAACATCAAGAAATCTGTACACTTCATATGCAAATAAGTTTCTCAAATCCGGGCCTCAAGCCCTCATTTCAAATCCATAAATCAACCACAACCCAATTTATGCAATTTCAAAAGCAACTTAAATATTTCATTTCATGATATGCATTGAGTACAAAAGTTCAAATTTAAGTCCAAGTTCAAAGTTTACAAAATGGCACATTCATGACAGCATATTCATGGTCACGTACAAAAATACAAAGTAAAAGTAGCAGCACCCGACTACGCTCGGCTACTCTGTGGTGGGGGTCTCTGTAACCGTTGCACCTGCACCTGCACCTGGGGAGGTTTTATTTTTGAAAACATAAAGTAAAGGGTGAGCTAAGTAAGCTCAGTAAGTGTTATAAGTTTCTATTGAAACTACTTTAGGAAAAATACCTTCCTAAAATCATTTATTTAAAACATATGCAATTGTCTAAACGCCATATAAATAGAAATGCATTAAATGAAAACCTCAATTATAATACGCATATCTATATAAGTATGTGCTAATAAAAATAAATCATGCGTATTAAAAATAAAACAAAGCAGCCTTTAACATTTCTTTCATGCTGTAAATCATAATAGTGGTCGCAATACATTTTATTAAAATCATTTACATGAAATAAAATTAACCACCATTGCCTATATATCACTCGGCACCCTAGGTACATGACAAAGCAGAATTTCCTATCACTCCAAGTGGCATTACTCATCGCTTAGGTCATTTGTCTAGTTCCACGTAGCGGAAAACTATATTGCTATGGAAAGCTAGCCGTTTATATACCTCTATACGTGTATGGTTGACATACTGACTGGACTAACTGACTCAGTCCCTTTTCGCACGTATTTCCTGCTGTTAGTTTAGTTAATGACAGACAACCTTAACACTACCATGCACGTCTTTAATGACAGGACCCAATCCAGATCATATCATACTGACATCCGGAGAACCCTGCCTGGCACCCTATCGGAATCTTCCTAACCTTATTGGTTGGGTCAAAAGAAATCCGTAGAGCGAACCCTTAAAATCCTTTTCGTATTCCATTACTTTTGAAATGCTAAAGTGGGCTGTTTTTTTTTTTTTTTTTTTTTTTTTTGTTTCAATTGAAAATTCGACGGCATAACGACTATATTTTTTATATTTTCAAAATCCCTACAAAGTAAAATACACTTCAAATTGATTTCATTGTCCAACCGAAACTTCTTCCACAAACATATTTCAAAGTTTCATTTCCATTTTCATACCATGAAACATGTCAAACAATAAACCCCAAATCACTAGATAAAAACCAAAGTCTTATAAACGATTAATTTAAGTAATGAACATATTTCATAACTCAAATGAAATTTAACAAAACCCGATACACCTCAAAATATATATGAGTATCAAAACTCATTTGAAAAGCCACTCAAAACATCTCATAAAATACATCAAAATGTGTAGCTTTCAATTTCATATGGAATGCAAAATGGTCATGCAAAAGAAGCAGTCGTCGGATCTTCGCCCACCTATTTCAACGGAGGGAATCCCGTGCTTTAGTCAACCGTGCTAGCACCTGAGGAGGTTTTTTGAAACAAAACAGAAAAAGAGTGAGCTTAATGAAGCTCAATGAGTGCACATAAGTATTGGAACCATAACATTTTCTTTTTATAAAATACCTCCATAAAACATTTAATAAAACTTCATTACTTAATTACTTAAATTGAGATTTCAACATAGCGTAACAAGATAGTAGATTTGCCAAAAATCAAAGATACATATAACTTGTAATAAAATTTAATAAACATAACACCATACAACACATAAACGGACATAAAATTTCTTTCTAATTACAATTATAAATTGCATGAAAGTAACTTATTTTCAAGCTCACTTAGGCATTTTGAAATGCACCAATGTTACCCCTTAAAACTTACAACCACGTGATAACCATATAAATGCAAATCAACATGGAGTCACGTGGCGATTTAGCTACGAACACCATCCGTGACACTTACAAAGACATCCCAACAACTACGTATAGAATTGTGCATCGCAAGGCGTAGCGTAAGACAACATCCCACACACGTAAAAGTGACACAATTGACTTTATCCCCCCAAAGTTAGTGACGCGATCCCTCCCATAATTTTTCCATACACGTGTGGGACGTACCAGCTGGGTCTATATAACTTACAAGGGTGGGTAGACAATTGACCTTTGAAAACATATTTATACAAATATTATTTTTACATCAAACACATAAAATTTACAAATTTCATTTTCCTTTGCAAAACCATAAAGTATAATTTCAATTGTCAACAACTTAAAATTTTAAATTTCATGTCAAAATATAATTCATGCTTATAAAATCATGAAAACTAAAATTTCCCATACAAACACAATATCCATAACCACACTTATTTTGTATTTACAAATGGTAAACATATCATAAAATGTTTAAACATTTCAAAACCAACATGAGTTCTTCGAAAATCGTTTTAGCACTCATCTTTTCTTCCAAGCTCCCCTAACAAACTTCAACGGTCTCCTCCGGCTTTGTTAACCTCTCCTTCACCTACACATCATAATTTCACTTAGAATATACTAAATAAAGTTTCACAAAACTTATTACACAACTTTTAACCCAATTAACTTCATTGAACCCTATTATGCCTAAAAGCTTCTCTACACAGTTTCCACTTAACCGAAGCTTTCTAATTCCGATTTCTTTCCATGGATCCTATTTATTTTCACCTAGAAACACGCCCATACACTTGAAATCATGATTCGAAACTCGAAACGAAAAGTGGTCATTTTTTACCTCTCTTGGCCGAATGGTATGGATAGCCCTACCTAGGGTTGTACTTCACTTCTTTCTTGCTCCACACACCTTCTTGACTCGCATTTTGATCACTCGTAAAGTGGTTTTGAAAAATTCCAACGTTTGGGTATCGTAACTTAGGAAAAACCTCATTTTTTCATCCATTTTTAGGGCGCATTTTCACACTTTTTATTCCGAACTTCAATTTTCTTTTCCTTAGTGCTATACACACTTAAACCTACTCATACAATTCATTTCAACACATAAAAGAAGTGGTATTCCATGACAATCAATGGTGCCCTGCATACATGCCTTACAATGCCTTACAATGTAAGTGGTTCAAATTCAATTATAACATTTTCATAAAATTATATGTAACCTAAACAACATGAAATCATGCTTAAAACACCTCAATTCCATTGGGTTTCTATATCTCTCCCTATGGCCTCACATGTCTCAACACATACTAAATCCATTTCCTTCAAGTTTTTCATGTTGGTTTCTTTGGACATTTTATCAAACACCTTGCTTACACTTCATTCTATTAGTTTCCGATCCAAAACCAACTTGTAATCCCTCTCATGCCAACTCTAGATCATCAAACTAACTTCATTTCCATGCCACCTACAATTGCTTTTTAAATCTCCAAAGATTCATCTCTTAAAATAAATGAAAACCTCCCATCAAAATCAACTCAAACATCATCACAACAACCAACACAAACATCACAACAACTAGTTCAAAAATGAGTAGACTAACCTTTATTGGCTTTGTTTGTTGCTTCAAGTTTGATTTTCTAGCTTAGATAGACTTGAAAAATGGTGTAGAAACTTGAAGTTGGCAAGAAATCAACATACTTCCTTTCTTTTCCCCCATGATCGAACCAACATCTCACTCTCTCCCTTGTCTCTCGTTTTTCTCCTCTTTGTGAATGGCGTGAATCCCTCAAATTGGCTAAGTGTTGCTTTTTATACTTATAACAATTCCATAAATGACCATTGTGTCCCTTAATTAATTAGATTTTTGGTCCCCATCTCTTGCTTATTCTATCTTGGCCCCTAACATATAAACTTATTTCAATTTAATCCATACATCACACTAACTTATAAAACTCCAATGACAGTGACCATTTTACCCTTATACTAATTTATACTTCCAATGGGGTTTAATCAATTTCTATATTTTTACAACAATTTCATCTAATCTTCTAGGGTCTTAAAACATCTCATATCATATTTTTTGGAACAATGAGCATCATATAGCAAATGCTATTATATCCGATTTTACTAGTCAGTTGCAAGGATGGTGGGATAACTGTGTAAATGAATCTGAAAAATCAGCTATCCTTCAAGCCAGAAGACTAGTAAAAAAAGAAGGACCTTTACTAGGTACTTCTCAAGTACGAGATTAGTATGCGGATGATTATGTCAATACGCTCTTAGCTGCTATCGTAATAAATTTTGTTGGCAGAACTAATATAATCCAAGATAGGGCACAAGAATTATTAATAAGTCTCAAATGCCAGTCTCTAGATCAAATGGTATAAAGATACATTCTTTTCTAGAATATTTTTAAGAAGTGATGCTAAAAGTGAGGTCTGTAAGGAAAAGCTTATCTCTGGCCTTCCTTATCTCTTTGCAGAAAGGGTAAGGAAAAAGTTAAGATAACTAGGGCTTTTGTAATATGGCTTTTTGGACATATGTATAAGTCTAAAGTAAATGAAATTATTCTATTAATTTAGTAATGTGTATATGAGGTTTATAAATTTATAATTGTTGAATCATAGGTGGATTAGAAATATTTTAGGATCCCGTCAGAATTACGAAAGGGTTTCAGATATTAAAAATGGTTTAACCAGGATCCCTAGTGAATATCAAAGAGTTTAAAAGATATTTTAGAATCCTAAAAGATGCTTTCGAAAAAGAAATCTTTATTTTAAATCGAATTTATATCAAAAAGCATTTTAAAGTTAAATTTAAGATTATGGGAACCCAAATTAGGGCATGAAATGACTTTTAGGAATTTCGGAGATCACAGAGAGGACGAGAGGAATTTGATTATACGCCCCAGCAAATTTAAGGGAAGTTTCGAAGAGATCTCGGAGCAACCCGTTAGGAATGTTTTTTGAAAGCTCGTATTAAACGAAAATACGAAAAGATGTGTATGATTGACACGTGTCAAGGAGACTTAATGCATCAACGCCATGTGTCAAAGAGATTCAATGCATGTATGCCATGTGTCAAAGAGGATGCATGCATGGTGACATTTGTCAAGCTCTTGTGGATGGCACAATCATAATTTTGAAGAAATCCAATGGCAATCTTAACTTTAATACAATATATATATATATATATATATATAAGCCATTTCAAAGGAAATCATATGAATGAGATTGTTGCCACAATTCAAACCAAGTGTGAAAGAAAAGAACAAAGAAAAGAAGAGAAATCAAAGCAAATAAGTTATGGCTGTGAGTTGAATGTGTTTGTGTCGTCCATTTAGAGAAAAGAATGAAATGAGAAGCTATTCAACTGAGAGACAAACAAGTGTGAAGGAAAGAAAGTAAAGCCAAGAGGAGGAGAACCAAAAGGGAGAAGTTAGGTGGTCAAGGCAATTAGCTATTCAAGTGGTTTTAAGTGATTCTCAAGGCAAGTTTACTAACTCAAAATTGAAAATGAAATGGAAACTTGATTTTTGGAAATTTAGGGTGTTAGTCGTTGCCATGATATTGATATAGTTTCCATGTGATTTTCTATGTGAAAACTTGAAGAAAATGGATGAATTGTATTAGTATGAGTCATGGCTAAAGTGATGGACAAAGGTTCAAAATGAGTTTGAATGTTATGGATGAGTTTTATGCTTGCAAATGCTTGGAAATAACTTGAAATGAAGTTAAAATGAAAAATGAAAAAGTTGGGTATGATTTGTAAAGGATTCGACCAAGGTGTCGTAGTATTGATAGATATTGGTTTTGGGACCTTTGAATGACTTATTGAGTTACTAGAATGCTAGAATAACCATAGAAATTGAAAGAATTGAATTAGGATTCATATGGACGTCGTATGGACGAAAGCGGACATGTTACGTGCAAGCTGTCATGATTTTCATTTTATGTGTTTTGGATGGTTTAGCATGATTTTATGCATGTTTGAAGTAATTTATAAGTTCTTGGATGCATAAATAATCAAATGGAATGGATTCGCAACTAAACGAAATCATATTGAATAAAACGGCAATGATTCGGAAACTTTATGCGATAAATGAATATGCATTGTTAAAGAAAAATTTGGATAGCTTGTATATATTTAATGTTATGGCAGCTTGTGTGTATCTTTGTGTGGATAAAAATAGCAGCCTGTAAATATTTGAAATTAGGTTCCGAAATAGCTTAAATTAGTGTACAAATGGTGTAGGTAGCGAGGAAGCAAGAAATGTTGGATTCGTAGGTTTCGTGATAGGAAACGGTGAGTGTCTTTAAAATGTTTTCGAAAGTTTTTAGTTCTAATTAAATGAGTTTCATATATGTTATGCTTTGAGAAATACATGCTTGAAAAATGTTTTATGTGAATTTTATCGATTGAACATGATTTGAAATTCAAAAATTGCACATGTGAATCATTAAAATGTTGCTTTAATTTTATTTCCTCAGTTATCAGTTAGGGAAATGTTTTATATAATTCATAAATATTAAGCAGCATGTTTAGAAAGAAAAGTTTTTGTATACAGTACACCCTTATGGTAAATTATGGTATTGCCGGTTAAAGTACCCTAAGCGTGAAGGGAAAATTTCGATTTTAATTCGAATGCGGAAACGTGAATTTAAAAAAAAAATTCAAACAAAACATGCCTGATCGATGCTAGTAATAACGATTCAATAATTTAAATTAATAAGATCGAATCTTACCTTGCATGAAGATTGAATTGATCCCTTTTGATTCGCAGATTCTTCACCACCTAATTTTCCTTGCTATGACTCTTCACAAAAGAAACTGTGTGTGGGCACAATCTTTTGAAGATCCTTTTGAAGTAGATGGTTATTAGGTGATTTTTAATCAATGGAAATTTTTGGTTCAAGTAGCCAAAAATTCTCTCAATCACCACTACTATTACCAATCATAAAAACATCTTTTTATATATTGGTAAACTAGGGCACTTCCTATTTAACAAGGAATCCAAATTCCTATTTAAATTGAAAGACTTAATTTATATCCAATATGGAATCAAATTCCTTATTGGATTAGAATTCTATTCTTTTAATTTAATATGGAATCTAATTCCTATTAAATTAAAACTCTTTTAATATAATTTAAATGGAATCTTATTCTAATTAAAATTATTACTTCCATTAATTAATTAAATGATTATTTCATTAAATTAAATGATTCTAAATCATAATTAATTTAATGACATCATTTATAATTGAACCCATGACCTCTACAAATAATTAAATAATTAACCATTAATTAAATAATTATAAATATTTAAATAATCAAATTATTTAAATAATTTATGAACATGTACATAAATTTATATGTACACCAATAATCGGACAATCCAATTATATTCTTCAACTTGTTTCTTTATGTGGTTGTGAGCTAGCAACGGGACCAAATGGACCTACAATTTAAGCTCCAATAATATCGGAATTATTAATTAAACTCTTTAATTAATAATTCACTATTATTAACCTTAGAGTTACTCCACTAAAAACTTAAGGTTGCACTCTGAAAATTGTAGATGTTTTACACAATCTGAATTTTCAGTGTCCATCGATTTAATCATTTCATATGATTCGATCCTACACGAGTAGTTCATAATTAGAGCTAGGTTATTAAAATCCGTTATACCTCTCTAATTATATCTTGTTCCATTAAGTACCATTGATTCTCTAATAAACAATATATCCATAACAACTTATGAATTTATCTTTCCGTTTTCTCATAAATAGAAAGTTGAGCGCTCTTATTGTTCAAGACCCGAATCAACACTTAAGGGAACTACTCATCTACTTCTCGCAAGAAGGAGTGGATTCCATTATTGTGTAGAATGTTCCCAGCCACTTATTAAATCACATTTCCAAAGTACGAAGCATATTGACCGTAAATCTATAACAGTCTCACCCATGTAAATCAAAAGACATGACCCAACAAATAGGAGTCCATTAAACACTCAGGATTAAGATCAATCCATATATGATCATCTAATCGATAAATAAGAATTTCTTTGTTTAACGGATATTAATAAGAAACTCATTTTATCGAGGTCCAGTCCTATATAATCTCTATTTTATAAGTGCCTCCATTTTCATATCGCCATATGAACAATCCCGGATAAGATCATCGTATCAAATACGAAATGGACCACAGCTGTAGATTTACCACAAACAAAGTACCCAGCTTTGTTTGCTTTCTACGGACTCTTTTGATTACTAATCTCAAACTAAATCCTCTTGTATATAACACTTACATACTTAATTTGAGACTACATAAGTAATCATGGATGTTACATGATATTCGTATGAAGCAAACATTTCATAAATGCACATTAATTTGAATAAAATAAACTTTATTTATTTATAATTTATTTAAACGTTTACAAATTACAAGCTCTTAGGGCACAATGCCTAACAATCTCCCACTTGCCCTAGAGCAAATGAGACATATCTCGTAATCCTAGACCCTCTAGATGACCGTCAAACACTTTAGCCATTAAGGTCTTTGTAAACGGATCAGTATGGTTGTCCTGTGAAGCTATTTTCATTACCGACACATCTCCTCTATGTACTATCTCTCTAATGAGATGATATTTTCTTTCTATATGCTTTCCATGCTTATGGCTTCTTGGTTCTTTCGAATTAGCCACTGCACCACTATTATCACAATAAAGTGTGATTGGCTTATCCATATTTAGAACAACTTCTAAATCTGTTAAGAACTTACGAAGCCAAATTGCTTCTTTAGCTGCTTCACAAGCTGCTACATATTCTGCTTCCATGGTGGAGTCAGCGATACAAGATTGCTTAACACTCATCCATACTATAGTCTCACCACCTAGGGTGAATACTGACCCAGACGTAGATTTTTGAGAATCCTTATCCGACTGAAAATCAGAATCTGTATATCCTGTTGGAATCAAATTCTCACCAGAATATACTAACATATAGTTTCTCGTTCTCCGAAGATATTTGAGAATACATTTTACTGCCACCCAATGATCCAATCCTGGGTTAGATTGATAATGACTGACTACTCTCACTGAATAACAAATGTCAGGTCTTATGCATAGCATAGCATACATGAGACTGCCTACTGCAGAGGCATAGGGAATTCGTCTCATATCCTCAACTTCTTGAGGTGTCTTAGGACATTGTTCCTTAGACAAGTGAACTCCATGCCGAGAAGGTAAATAACCTTTCTTGGAATTCTGCATCGAATAACATACAAGGATCTTATCAATGTATGATGCTTGAGACAATGCTAACAGTTTGTTCTTACGATCTCATATGATTTGGATCCCAAAAACATAACTAGCCTCTTCCAAATCTTTCATTTGGAATTGGTTAGCAAGCCAATTCTTTACATCAGATAATGCTCCTACATCATTCCCAATGAGTAGAATATCATCGACGTAAAGTACGAGGAAAACCACTTTCTTATCGATGATGCGCTTGTATATACAAGGTTCATCGACATTTTGCTCAAAACTATAAGACTTGATCGAAGTATCAAATCTAATGTTCCAAGATCGAGAAGCTTGCTTAAGTCCATAAATAGACCTTTGCAACTTGCAAACCTTTTACTCTTGACCTTGGATTACGAATCCCTTTGGTTGCACCATATAAATGCTTTCATCAAGATTGCCATTCAAGAATGCAGTCTTGACATCCATTTGCCATATCTCGTAATTGAGACATGCAGCTATGGATAGAAGAATACGAATGGACTTAAGCATGGCTACTAGTGAGAAAGTTTCTTCATAGTCAACTCCCTCTTTTTGAGTATAACCTTTTGCCACTAGCCTAGCTTTGAAGGTCTCTATATTCCCGTCCATTCCTCTCTTCCTTTTGTAGATCCATTTGCAACCTATGGGTTTTACCCCATCTGGTTGATCCACAAGTTCCCAGATTGAGTTTGAGTACATGGACTCTATCTTGAGATTCATAGCTTTAAGCCATTCTTCCTTATCAGAATCTTCCATTGCATCATTATATGTCAATGGATCATCTACACACTCATAAGAGATAGCAATCTGTGCCTCTCCGATATTTCTGTAACGAATAGGTGGTCTAATAACCCTTCCACTACGACGAGGTGGTAGATGATTCTGATGAAAGTCTGTCTGACGCTCAGACGTGGTTTTAACTATATTATTATCAACAACTATTGTTGATTGGATACCGGTCGAATCAGGCAATAACTCCTCGAGTACAATCTTACTTCGAGGTTTATGTTCTTTTATGTAATTATCTTCAAGAAATGTAGCATTTGTCGATACAATTACTATGTTACCTTGAGGATCATAAAAGAATCCGCCTCTAGTTTCTCTGGAGTAGCCTACAAATAGGCAAACTTGTGAACGTGGTTCTAGCTTCCCAGTCCTATTTTTCAGCAAATGTGTTGGACACCTCTATATGCGAAAATGTTGCAAACTAGCTTTGCGACCATTCCACAACTCTAAAGGTGTTTTAGGAATAGACTTTGAAGGAACTACATTCAGGATACATACTGCAGTTTGCAATGCATATCCCCAAAAAGAACTATTTAAAGATGAGAAACTAATCATAGATCTCATCATATCCTGCAGGGTACGATTTCTCTTTTCTGCAACACCATTTTGCTGCGGTGTTCCAGGAGCCGTGAGTTAGGATATAATCCCATTCTCAATCAACTTATCCTTGAACTCTGTATCAAGGTACTCTCCTCCCCGATTTGATCATAGAGCTTTCAATGTTTTACCTAATTGATTTTCAACTTCAGTTTTAAACTCTTTGAACTTTTCAAAAGTTTCAGACTTTCGTTGCATTAGGTAAACATACCCATATCTAGAATAATCATCAATGAATGTGACGAAATATTTATAACCACCTCTAGCTTTAACATTCATTGGACCACAAACATCCGAATGTATAAGCTCTAGCGGTTCTTTGGCTCTATAACCTTTTGTCTTAAAAGGTCTCTTAGTCATTTTACCTTCCAAACAGGATTCACAAACAGGTAAAGTGCCGATCTTTAACTCACTTAAAGTTCCACTTTTAACTAGTCTGTTTATTCTGTCAAGATTAATGTCCAAGTCTTAGATGCCAAAAATAGGTATCATCATTAGGAGAAATCTTTTGTCGCACTACAACAAAACAGTCCAACAATGCCGGAATATCCATATCGGGCATTAAAGGCCCGGTATGGATACAGTTATTTTTATTTAAAAAAAATTAAAAATGGATTATCTATACCGGGCGCAACCCGCCCGGTATGGATAATCCAAATTCGATACCGGGCGGAGCTTGCCCGGATTAGATTTCGAATTATGCATACCGGGCGGGTCACCCGCCCGGTATGGATAAAAATATTTTATAATAAAAAATTAAAATATATTATCCATACCGGGCGGGTGACTCGCCTGGTATGGATAATCCAAAATATCATACCAGGCGCGACCCGTCCGGTATGAAATTTGGATTATCCATACCGGGCGGGTTGCGCCCGGTATGATATTCGGACCCGCCCGGTATGGATAATCCAAATTTCATACCGGACGGGTCGCGCCTGGTATGATATTTTGGATTATCCATATCGGGCGCGACCCGCCCGGTATGGATAACCTGGGTCGGTGGTACTTCAACCCCTCTCCCCCCACTCACATTTTCACCCTAATTTCAAAACTCTTTCTCTTTCTCTCACATCCTCCCTCTCCCTACCCTAGCCGCTGCCGCCGATGCCTCTCCCTCTTCGTCGGTCGGTCGTCGCTCCTGAAGCCTGTCGTTCACCTCGCCAGTCGCCGCCGTCCACTGATCTACCTCCGGTGAGTCTTTCCTCCTTCTGTTATTCTTCTTCTCTTCTTCTTCTCCCTTTCTTCTTCTTCTTCTTCTCCCTCAGTTTTTACCTCAGTTTCGGGTTCTGCTTGTAAAAGGTCGTATTCTCTCTCTCTTGTTGTGGTTTTTTTTTTCTCTCTTCGATTCTCTTCTCTCACCTGTCTGTGGTTTGCTTTTTTCGTTTATCGTATCGTGCGATTTCGTTTTATCGCTCTCTCGCTCGCTCGGCTCTCTGTCTACCACACACAGGTTTCGCGTTTCATTTTTTCCTCATCCATCTTCACAGATTCGCTTCCTCTTCTCGATCCCAGACTGTGAGTTCCTTTTTTAGCCCTAATTTCCGATTGTGCCCCTCGATCTTTTTTTTTTTCTTTTTTAATTTTCAAGATCCCTAATTTTCGTTTCTTTATTTTGCTAGTGATGATTCTTGCAAGGCATCGGTTTGGTTTCGTTTGGTTGTGTGTTGTTTTTGTTGCATGCGAGTGATTTTGATTGTGTAGTGATCAGATTCTTTATGGAGATTTTGGTTCGATTTGTTTTGATGAATTGATTTTCAATCTTGATCTGTGATTTTTAGTTTAGGTTTTTTTTTTTTTTTTTTTCTTTCTGTAATTTTAATACTTCACATTGATTTCTTTGATATTGTTTAAGTGAACACGAAGAGTGGTGATGAGATGACCAGCCTGAAGGACTATGTGACCAGAATGAATGAGGGACAGGATGATATCTACTACATCACTGGTGAGAGCAAGAAGGCTGTTGAGAACTCACAATTCCTCGAGAAGCTGAAGAAGAAGGGTTATGAGGTTCTCTTCATGGTTGATGCTATTGATGAGTATGCTCTTGGTCAGCTTAAGGAATTTGAAGGCAAGAAACTTGTCTCTACAACCAAGGAAGGACTCAAGCTTGATGAGAGTGAAGAAGAGAAGCAGAAAAAGGAATCACTGAAAGAGAAATTTGAGGGTCTGTGCAAGGTGATCAAGGATGTGCTGGGTGACAGAGTTGAAAAGGTTGTGGTCTCTGATTGTGTGGTTGACTCTTTCTGTTGTTTGGTGACTGGTGAGTACGGTTGGACAGCCAACATGGAGAGAATCATGAAGGCACAAGCCTTGAGGGATAACAGCATGGCAGGTTACATGTCAAGCAAGAAGACCATGGAGATCAACCCAGAAAACCCCATCATGGAGGAGCCGAGGAAGAGAGCAGATGCTAACAATAACGAAAAATCTGTGAAGGACCTTGTCCTCCTCCTCTTCGAGACTGCCCTCTTCACATCTGGATTTTGAAACTTGACGACCCCAACACCTTCGGAAACAGAATCCACAGGATGCTGAAACTTGGCCTGAGCATTGACGAGGACGTTGGTGGTGAAGCTGATTCTGATATGCCCCCATTGGAGAACGCTACTGATGATGCCGAGGGCAGCAAGATGGAGGAAGTCGACTAAACATGTGGTAGTTTTTGAGATATTGGAACGAGGAGAAGGCATCTATCATGTTTTTGTTATGAGGTATAAGGAGCTTGTGCTTGGTGGCAGCAAGGTTCATGCTGGCTGCAATGGGAAGCTTGTGTGGAGTCACACATCAGCTATATCCGATACTGTTACAATTTGGGTTCCTTTTTATTTTTATTTTTATTGGTTTGTTGAGTGAATTGGTTTGGTAATTTGTGAATTTGGATTGTTTGAGGGCTAAATTTAACTATTTGATCTTTGAACTAAGATTGGTTTGGTAATTTGTGATTGGCAGTCCCTTTGTGAACTCCATAGTGTTACTTTTTTTTTAATTAAGATTGCATAAGTTTTGTCAATTGTTGAATTCGGATGTATATGTAGCTTTTATTTTAATATTAAATTGTATATATTTTAATTATGGATAATAAAATTGAAATTAAAATATTTTCCATACCGGGCACATGCCCTGTATGGATACTGATTATCCATGCCGGGCACATGCCCGGTATGGATACTCCCATAACTATACCGGCAGCATCCATACCGGGCAAGCCGCCCGGTATGAATAGTCAACCATACCGGGCATTGCCCGGTATGGATGGCCTGTTTTGTTGTAGTGTCGCTTTGCTTTAGGTTTTTCAACTTTAAACAATTCAACATTGAGCAGTGAAATACGTGTTAACGACCTTAACATATAAATGTTGTTTTCTACTATTCCGGAACAAATATTCAAACCATTTCTAGAAATAATAACATCTTTATTACTAAAAGAAATTGAATAATTATGCTACAATAATCTAGAAACTGAAATCAAATTTCTTCTAAAATTCAGAATATAATAAACATTGTTCAAAACAATAAAACAATTATTTAAAAATTGAAGTCTAACTTCTCCCACTGCTCTAGCTAAAACGACATCCCCAGTGCCAATTCGCATGGTAAACTCGCCCTCATCAAGCTCCCTCCAAGAATCAATCAACTGTAAAGAAGAACAAACATGATTAGTGGCTCCTGAATTGATTATCCAGGTGAATAATTCATTCTCCACTAAGCAAGATTCAATGACAAGTAAATCATATTCACCTTTCATTTTCTTTTTGTTCTTGAGCTCTTCGAGGTACTTAGGACAGTTCCTCTTCCAATGACCTTCCACATCACAATGAAAACATTTTCCTTTGGGTTTGGAAATATTATACTGCAGTTTGTTCATAACATAATTGCTCTTAAACTGCATAAAACTCTTTGGGAGAGTTTGCAGTATCATGCTCACTTGGCTAGGCTCATCAATCACCCCACCATGAGTTTCAGCTGTATTAAAATAGGTCATCATGTTCAAGACATGCTCTCGAACTGATGTCCCTTCCTTCATCTTAGCAGTCATAGCAGCACAAACAGTTTCATGTCGCTGCTGCTCAGAAGGTTGCCCAAACATCCCTTGTAATGACTCCATCATCTGAGATGCTGTAGTCATTGCCTCATGCTTCTTAGCAAGCACGTCGAACATTCCTGCTAACAGGTAGCAACGAGCCTTTTCATCAGCGTTAACCTAATTTTGGTAGGTTTTGCGTACATTACGCGTGGTATTTACAGGTGGCACAGGAGGACACTCCTCCGTCAGGACAAATTTTAGATCCTCATAGACCAGAATGGCGTTCATATTATTTTTCCATTTAACATAGTTATCCCCATTCATTTATCATTGGCAAGTATGGTAATTAAAGGTGACGGCATTGCTAAAATAAATAAACAAAATATTTTATTCAAAATTTGCTTCATATGAATATCATAAATTTTAGCATAAAATTAAACATGATGCATGATACATGAATAATAAATCAGAAATACCCTAAAAAGAATTACTATGCCACGATAATCTAACATGCCACAAATAAATGTCACCTTAGGGTAGGTCAAATATTTGTATGTTAGATTGAGAAAATCTCAGTCGAATAATTTAACAGAATAACTCTTATTCCTATATTATCTGACTACCGCTTATTTCGGTCAAGGAATAAACTAACTAATTAATGTATTCTTTTGTGAGTGTAACCCATCATTTCAGATCTCTCAAACTTAACATGAGAATTGCCAGCCTTAGGGTAGGTCAATCCCAAAATACATCCAGAAATCTTATCCGTTAGGAAGTCAACCTTGATATTGACCCAAATGGACACCACCCTTAGGGGGACGAAAACAAAGCCGTCTCGAGGCGCCACTCAAATCTCACGGTGTTGAACTAACGATGGAGACCGTGGGATATATTGTCATATATCCCTCTCCCACTCACTATTTTAGGATTAGGGTTTTCTATTTAATATTCCTAGTCATCATCTTAGATTATTAACGGCTAACAAGTATAATCTAAGTTACTAAGAATCAGTATGTTACTAGAATCATTATCCTATTAACACCTAATAAATTACCAAATTTTTAACTCTTAAAAATCTAATTTATTATGAAAGATCTAATCTATATAATCTAAACTCTTTAATTATAAAGATTAGATTTAATGTGAGATTACCCAATTTTAACTCTTAAAATCTAATCCACATTGTAACTACCAATTATTTGAAATATATTTATTTTAATCACATTAAAACTAATTATATATTTCTAATTTGTGAACCTAGGATTTTCAACTAAAATCCTAACAAATTATGAAATTGGTATTTAATGTATTATTATCTCTATTTTAACTAATAAACTATTTAGTAAAAAAAATAAATAATAATACATATATGTATGTCATGTTATAATGCAACGAGTAGGCACTTTCTATTCTATATGACATATCTTATGCATGATCATGTTATCAACAAATTATTCAATCATCACATGATAAACAATTAAAATAAATAACATGTGATTGACCGAGTTCTTTGGCTTTAACGACCTAAATCTAATTTTAAAAATTACAAAAATTAACCAAGGCATTCCTTGGCCTTCACTTGTAGTCTTCCAAAACTTCATAGTCTTCAAGGTCTTGTTGGGCTCTTTAAGGCTTATAATTAAATCTAATTTAATTATCAAGAACATCCATCAAATGGATTGGATTACAAGTCCATTTCTTGATTTTAAAGCCATCAAAAATTATCCAAAACGAGTGGATAATTTTCTGTAATTTTTACGATTGAAAACGGAAACCTGAAACTCAAGAAAATTCGAAAACGGACTGCGTTTGGGACTGTTCGGAAACAGATCAGCTGTTGTCTTGTGGTAGTAGCTTTTTGACTATCAAGTGGCAGCAGTCGCATGCCATCAGCCCTCCATGCGCAGCTAAACTGGTTCACAACTAGTCACACGCGCAGCGAGCTCAACCACATCAGCTCGTCAAACGCAGCAGACTACCGTTCCACACCTGTGTACTGTAGTCCAGCCGGACCATCGCTGCGCACTACAGTCCAACTGCATCAGCACAGCACACTGCAGCGCAGCAATTCAGCACAGCACACTGCAGTGCAGCAACCGCACCAGCACAGCACACTGCAGCGCAGCAACAGCACCAGCGCTGCACACTGCAGTCCAGCCACACCAGCACAGCACACTGCAGCGCAGCAGTTCAGCCATGCACAAGTTTCTGCACCGCTGAGCTTGACTGCGAATTAAGCTGTCACACAACCCTTTGCACGCTGTCATCTGGTCGTGCATCATATGCACACTTTAACAACATGCAAATATTTTCTAAACCGATTCCATATTCAATCACAACTTTTTGCCCAATTTTCGTGACAGAATTCAGCCCCGATGTTATCAATCTTCGCGTTTAAATCTCCGACAAAAATAAAATCCTTAATCTATGATTACAAGGAAAATAAATTGCCACAAACGGCTTACAAATTAATCAAATTAAATTAGCCAAAGAACCATACAATTAACGATCAATCCATGCAAACCCAATTCATCAAACATGAATATATATCAAGCAATAATTTGTGCCTACTCTATGACATACAAAGAATCATAATCAAAAGAAAATTCAATCATTATTGAATCAATTATTAAACTAGCGAAAAACCGGGCTCTGATACCAATTGAAGGGAAAATTTCGATTTTAATTCGAATGCGGAAACGTGAATTTAAAAAAAAATTTCAAACAAAACATGCCCGATCGATGCTAGTAATAACGATTCAATAATTTAAATTAATAAGATCAAATCTTACCTTGCATGAAGATTGAATTGATCCCTTTTGATTCGCAGATTCTTCACCACCTGATCTTCCTTGCTATGACTCTTCACAAAAGAAACTGTGTGTGGGCACAATCTTTTGAAGATCCTTTTGAAGTAGATGGTTATTAGGTGATTTTTAATCAATGGAAATTTTTGGTTCAAGTAGCCAAAAATTCTCTCAATCACCACTACTATTACCAATCATAAAAACATCTTTTTATATATTGGTAAACTAGGGCACTTCCTATTTAACAAGGAATCCAAATTCCTATTTAAATTGAAAGACTTAATTTATATCCAATATGGAATCAAATTCCTTATTGGATTAGAATTCTATTCTTTCAATTTAATATGGAATCTAATTCCTATTAAATTAAAACTCTTTTAATATAATTTAAATGGAATCTTATTCCAATTAAAATTATTACTTCCATTAATTAATTAAATGATTATTTCATTAAATTAAATGATTCTAAATCATAATTAATTTAATGACATCATTTATAATTGAACCCATGACCTCTACAAATAATTAAATAATTAACTATTAATTAAATAATTATAAATATTTAAATAATCAAATTATTTAAATAATTTATGAACATGTACATAAATTTATATGTACACCAATAATCGGACAATCCAATTATATTCTTCAACTTGTTTCTTTATGTGGTTGTGAGCTAACAACGGGACCAAATGGACCTACAATTTAAGCTCCAATAATATTGGAATTATTAATTAAACTCTTTAATTAATAATTCACTATTATTAACCTTAGAGTTACTTCACTAAAAACTTAAGGTTGCACTCTGAAAATTGTAGATGTTTTACACAATCTGAATTTTCAGTGTCCATCGATTTAATCATTTCATATGATTCGATCCTCCACGAGTAGTTCATAATTAGAGCTAGGTTATTAAAATCCGTTATACCTCTCTAATTATATCTTGTTCCATTAAGTACCATTGATTCTCTAATGAACAATATATCCATAACAACTTATGAATTTATCTTTCCGTTTACTCATAAATAGAAAGTTGAGCGCTCTTATTGTTCAAGACCCGAATCAACACTTAAGGGAACTACTCATCTACTTCTTGTAAGAAGGAGTGGATTCCACTATTGTGTAGAATGTTCCCAGCCACTTATTAAAATCACATCTCCAAAGTACGAAGCATATTGACCGTAAATCTATAACAGTCTCACCCATGTAAATCAAAAGACATGACCCAACAAATAGGAGTCCATTAAACACTCAGGATTAAGATCAATCCATATATGATCATCTAATCGATAAATAAGAATTTCTTTGTTTAACGGATATTAATAAGAAACTCATTTTATCGAGGTCCAGTCCTATATAATCTCTATTATATAAGTGCCTCCATTTTCATATCGCCATATGAACAATCCCGGATAAGATCATCGTATCAAATACGAAATGGATCGCAGCTATAGATTTACCACAAACAAAGTACCCAGCTTTGTTTGCTTTCTACGGACTCTTTTGATTGCTAATCTCAAACTAAATCCTCTTGTATATAACACTTACATACTTAATTTGAGACTACATAAGTAATCATGGATGTTACATGATATTCGTATGAAGCAAACGTTTTATAAATGCACATTAATTTGAATAAAATAAACTTTATTTATTTATAATTTATTTAAACGTTTACAAATTACAAGCTCTTAGGGCACAATGCCTAACAAAGCGTGCATGGTAGTGTCGGGCCGTCGGTCACTAACATGGGTTGGGACTGTGTCAGTTTGTCCAGTCTAATGTGTCGCCCTCTGCACGTATAGGGTATATACTTAGTTCGCGAGCTAGCTTTCATGTGATGATGTAGGAATTCCGTTGCGTTTACCGGTATTGGTGATTTGAGCGATGCAGGAATTCTGTTCTACCACCCGATGCGGCCTGAGCGATGCAGGAATTCTGTTCCACTGTACCACTGAGGGTGCTACCCAAATCCTTTTGGGCCGAGGCCCAAAGAAAGGCTCAAGATGGGAGGTAGCCGGGGCGTTTACATCCGAATCCATGAGGGTTGAGGCCGAGGCCCTAGATGGGGATTAACTGGCTCGTTACATAAAAAGAGAACTTTTGATCAAATTTTATTTATGATTCACATATATGCTATATGTTTATTATGCAAATATGATTTTAAATTTCAGATTGAAAGCATGATTTTAGATTTCCAAGGGAAAACATGATTATACATTATATTATTAAACTGTTTTAGCATAACATTTTCAGAGAAGCAATTTTATAAAGAGCAAATTGATTAGAAATATTTGACACTCACAGAGCTTTTATAGCTCACCCAAATTTTTGTGTTTTAAACAAACCTTCCTTGGTGCAAGTATTGGTGCGTCTATCGTAGAGACATCACCTAAAGACTAAGTGGATCAATTGTGCTGTGCTGTGAACCAAAATGTATATATTGTAAAAGAATATTTTAACACTTGTACATATTTTGTTTTGAGATTGTAAAACTATGTTATATTTATTTTATATTACTTCAGATGAATCTTGTTTGAGGAAAATGAATGTGATTTTTTAAGTGTAATTTTTGTAAACTTTTACAGGGTGGCACTTTTAGAAAAATAGTCGTTGTACTGCCCAAATTTTTACGAAACTTTTTTGCAATTGAGTTAATTAAAATGAAAAATTTTCCCACATTTCCAAAATCAAATAGAAATTTAGAAAAGCTTTAAAAGTGAAATGGCTTTGTTTCACTGGAATTTTCCAACCAGATCAGATATCAACTTGAAGGCTTCTATGGGGTGTCGGGCAGGCTGCCTATAGGGAGAAAGGCTTGTGAACTTTGGTACCAGAGCCCGATTTGGGTTGCTTCTTTTTATAAATTGATTTTCTAATGTGTTTTACTTTATTTTATAAATAGCGCAACCTTAAAAAGAAAATTGTATCGTTTTCATGCACCTGGTTTAAGGAAGCTACAAGTGTGATATAATATAATTTTTGTTGAATTCACGGCATTATTTATCTACGAAGTTGAAGGGTTCTCAAAGAAGCTTCAGGAGCAGATTCAACTTCGACTCCAACTCTAGTACCAGAGGCACCAACATCTAAGGAGGCCGAATAGATGATTGGGTCTGCGAGTGCTTCTATGAATCAGCCTCCGCCACATCCATTGGGATCTACCGAGCAAGCTGGCAGAAACTTTAATGCAGAACAAGTAGCTCAAATTCTGATTGCAGTTATGTGCCAGCCGCGTAAGGCTCCAGAAACACTGAAGTGCTCTATAGAACGAGTTTGTAAGTTAGACGTGAAACCTTTTGATAGAAGTAGTGATCCAGAGAGTGCACTTGCTTGGTTAGACCGGGTGGATAAGATCTATAAGTTTAGGGAGTGCTAGATGATCAGAAAGTACTATTCTCATCATTCCTTCTAAAGGAGGGAGCAAAGGATTGGTGGGAGGCTTTAGAAAGACGGCATCCAGGAAGGGTGTCGTGGGAGCATTTTCAAAAAGAATTTACAAATAGGTTCTACCCGAAAAGCTACAAAAAAGCTAGGATAGAGGAATTTTTCAGGTTAGAGCAAGGATCCACGTCCATGACCGAATATGAAAAGAAATTCTCAAAGTTGGTTCGGATTATCCCATTTATCGTTGGGGACGAGGAATAGAAATGTAAGAAATTCTTGGTAGGTCTGAATCCCAGCATCAGAATTCACTTATCAATAGTATCTTAATTACACTATAGGGAATTGGTTGAAGCTGCAATGAAGGTAGAAAAGAATGCAGCAGCCGTTGCTTAGGGTTTCAAATCAGAAAAGAAGCGTAGCGACCGCAGTTCATTCCAGGGTGGACTGAGCCAAAGTTTTAAAAGGAGGGGCAAGTTTAGAGGGTTTGGTGGCAAGCAAATGAGTAGAGGAGCAGCATCCAGCCAGGGATCAGTTAGATCACCTCCAGTGCCTGAAAGCTCTCGAAATACGAAAGGCCCAGTGTCAGAATGTAGAACTTATGGGAAGAGACATCCGGGCAAGTGTAGGGGAAACACTACAACTTGTTTTAAGTGATAAAACCCAATCCAAATCATACCATACTAATATTCGGAGGACCCTGCCTGGCACTCCAACAGAATCCTCCTAAACCCTGATGATTGGGCTAAAAGAAATCCATGGAGCGAACCCTTAAAATCTTTTCTTACTTTGTAAAACTAAAATGGATTTTTTTTTTTCCCAAATGAAAATTCAATAGCATAACGGTTGCGTTTTTAACGTTTCCAAAATACCTGTAATAGAAATACACCTCCAACTAATTTCATTGTCCAACCTAACTTCTCCCACAAACATATTCTCAAACTTTCTTTCAATTTTCATACAAAGTAAACCAAGTAAAGTCATAATGCATCATTAAAATCTTATAAGCAAATAATTGTGGAAAACCAAAACTTTTCACAACTTAATAGAATTTACAAACTTTATACAACTCAAAAGGCTTATAACTACAAACAATTCTTTTGAGAGCCGAAAAAATGCAACATAAAATACAATCAAAATGAATGGCTCTTGATCTTAATATGACATGCAAAATGTTCATGCAAAAGAAGCAAGCGTTGAATCTACGCCCACCTAGTTCAACGGAGGAAATCTCGTGCCTTGGTTGCCCGTGCTAGCACCTGAGGAGGTTTTTGAAGTAAAACAAGGAAAGGGGTGAGCTTATGGAAGCTCAGTGAGTGCACATAAGTTATAAAACAATATCATATTCATTTGTAAAATACTTCCTTAAAAACATTAAAAGTAGAGTTTCGTTTCTTGAATACTCAACTTAAAATCTCATATTATTGCATAACAAAAATGGTTATATTTACTAACATAAAGAATACATAAAGCTTGATAAAACTAGTAAGCATAAACATAACAAAACTACAACAATTGCTAGCTTCATTCAAGATGTAATCGTATATTTAATAAGAATAACTCATATTTCAACAAACTTGTGTGTTTTGAAATGCACCAATGTTACCCCTTAAAACTTACAACCACATGATAGCTAGGTAAACGTTAATCATCGTGGAGTCATGTGGCGATTTAGCTACGAACAGCATCCGTGACACTTACAAAGACATCCAATGCCACGTGCGGAATTTTACATTATGAAGCATAGCGTAAGAACAACATCCCACACACATAAAGGCGACACGACGGACTCTAACCCTCCAAAGTTAGTGATGCAATCCCTTCCATAACTTTGCCATACACGTGTGGGACGTACCGGCCCGGTTTATAAATCTTGCAAGGGTAGGTATGCAATTGGCCTTTGAAAACTCATATACATACCAATCATTTTTCTATCAAATATGAGAATCTATAAATTTCTCATTTTATTTTCATAATCATGAATCATACATTGTTTGCAAAAGGTTTAAAACTATCACTTTGAAAATTCATTTTCAAATAAAATTCATACTTACAAACTCATAATTACTAAAGTTTCCATACAAAGCATCATACCAAGAAAAGTACTCATTTCAAATTCAACAATAGCAAACATAATATAAACCATTTAACACTTCAAAATAACCACAAACTTTTCAAAAACCATTTTAGCACTCACCTTGAGTTTAAAGCTTCCCTAATAAGCTTCAATGGCCTTCTCCAGCTCCGCTAGCCTCTCCTTCACCTACACATTATAATTTCACTTAGAATACACTAAATAGGGCTTCACAAAACTTATTACATAACTTTTAACTCAATTCAACCATAAAAGGGCATAATCACTAAAAAGTGTCTCTACACGGTTTCCTCTTCACCCAAGCTTTCTAATTTCGATTTCTTTTCATGGATCCTATTTATTTTCACCTACGAACACTCTCATATGCTCGAAATCATCGTCTGAAGTTCGAAACGAAAATTGGTCTTTTTAGACCCCCTTTTGCCGAATAGTGTGCACAACACTACCTAGGGCTGCTTTTCACTTCATTCTTGCTCCACACATCTTCTTGACTCGCATTTAGATCACCCGTAAAGTGGTTCTAAAAAATTCCAACTTTCGGGTGTTAAAACCTAGGAAAACCCCCATTTTTTTATCACTTTTTCAATGCCATTTTCACATTTGTCATTCTAAAACTTAAATCTTCTTTTCTTAGTGCTATACACACTCAAACCTACTCATACAATTCATTCAAACACATAAAAGAAGTGGCATTCCATGACAACCACTAATGCTTTTCATACATGGCTTACAATGCAAGTTGTTGAATTTCAATTCTAACATTTTCATAGGTTTGTTTGCCATTTGAACAACATGGAATTATGCTTAAAAGACCTCAATTCCATTGGATTCATATATCTCTCAATATAGCCTTACATACCCCAACACATGCTAAGTTCATTTCATTTAAGATTTTGATGTTGATTCTTTTAGGCATTTTATCAAACACCTAGTCTACAACTTATTTCATTGATATCCAATTCAAAACCAACCTACAGTCTCTCCTATACAAACACTAACTCATCAAACTAACTTAGTTTCCATGCCATCTACTCTTGCTCTCCATTCTCCAAAGGCTCATCTCTTTACATAGATAAAAACTCTCATCAAAACCTAACTAAAATCCCAACACAACCACCAACACAAACATCAATTTTAACCATCATGAACAATTCTAAAGATGAAAAACTAACCTTTATTTAGCTTGGATCTTGCTCCAAGTTTGTTTTTGTAGCTTGGATGGACTTGAAAAATGGAGTTGGTTATTGAAGTTGGCAAGAAATCAACTTATTTCCCTTCTTTTCCTTTACGGTCGAACCACACAAGTCTCTCTTTGGTTTCTCTCTTGTTTTTCCTTTGTGTTTGGTGTGAATCACCTTTAAATTCCACTAAGTGTTGCTTATATACTTATAACATTTCCATAATAACCATCATGTCCCTTACTAATTGGTTTTTCATCCTTAAACTCTTGCTTTATTTTATCTTGACCCCAATTATGATATATTTGCTTCTAATTGGTATGTTTACTTATTTGGAAGGGATTTGACATAAAATCAAGTCCAAGAAGTATTGGGTTTGGATCGTGTAAGAAATTACATAATTGTGGATTGTCAAGCATAAACGATGGGTTGACTTGTGACAGCTTGTTCGAGTTACGTAAGCCACAACCTATCAAATAAAAGCTACGGATGTCTAGTTTCTATAGCAACTGACAATTCATGAATCGAAGGTCCGTAGAGAAAGTTATGATAGTCTTAGTGACAAAAGGTCAGTGTTGGTGCCGATCAATACGCCTCCGCGCCACCCAACGCTCGTTTCAGGGCGCTCAGACTCCATCAGCGCGCCTACCTGTGCGCTCACCATCCACCAAACGCCCAAGGGAGTGCCACATACTACCCCAAGTGCGCTCCCTTGCACGCTTACTCCTCACCGAGCTGTTCGGTGAGCGAAAAGCCTGAAAAAAAAATGCAGTTTTGTGCATTCCAACCCAATTTTCATGCCCTAACTCTCCAACCTATAAATACATCAATCTTCACCATTTAGGAAAGTTTTGAGGGGCTAAGAATGGAGCTCTTAAAACATCTCTTAGTACTAATACTAGGGAAACCATACATAAAATTGAGGGCTTACATTCAGTGTGGACAGGAAGGCCACTTTATGAGAGAATGTCCACAATTAGCCCCCATTGAGAGGTCAAAGTCAAAACCCATAACATCTACATCAGGTCGCAGAAGTCAGATACAGGGAGGTAGAAGCTCCCAGTTGAGGGGACCAGGTACATCAGTCATAGGCAAAGGCTCAGGGGGCAGAGGTTTAGGGGGCAGAGGTTCCGAAGGTAGAGAAGCGACCCCTACAGGATAGCCAGGAAGGCCCCGTACTCAGGTCAAAGTATTCGCAGTCATGCAACAGGAGGCGGATACCACTCCCGAGGTCGTTATGGGTATGATTTCTTTTTTCGATCATAAAGCTTATGCATTAATTGACCTAAGGGCCATGCAATTCTTTATTTCTGTTAGGTATGCTATGAACAGTAATGTTGAGCCTAGGCCACTAGACAATAGTATGATTGTATCAACCTTTAAGGGTAATTCGCTTGTGGTTGATAAAGTATATATAGGTAATAAGGTGATGATAAAAGGTCAGGATTTTCAGGCAAACCTAATAGGATATCCATGATTTTGATGTAATTTTGGGTATGGATTGGCTGTCAAAATACCGTGCCACTGTAGATTGCTTCAAGAAAGAAGTGAGGTTCATTAAGGTTGGGGAGCCCAATATTATTTTTCGTAGGGTACGGAATACACTCCTTAGCAGTTTGATGACTAGTGGAATGCTTTGAAAATCATATCTAGGGTGTCTAGTGTATGTAGTAAAGGTGGAAGACAACGGATCGGGATTAAAGGATATTCCTGTAGTTAGGGAGTTTCTAGATGTGTTCCCAGATGATCTTCCTGGTCTGCCACTGGACAGGGAGATTGAATTTGTAATAGAATTAGTTCCTAGAACTACACCTTTTTCTATGACACCCTATAGGATGGCTCCCACAAAACTAAAAAAATTAAAAGTACAGATAGAAGAATTGGTCAATAAGGGGTTTATTCGACCGAGTACCTCACCATGCGGAGCACCAGTGTTATTCGTGAAGAAGAAATATGGTAGTATAAGGTTATGCATCGATTATAGACAATTGAATAAAGTGACGGTGCGTAATCAATATCTGCTTCCCAAGATAGATGATTTGTTTGACCAGCTTCAGGGGGCAAAAGTGTTTCTAAGATATACCTGAGATCTGGGTAGCATTAGCTAAAAATCTGTAGTGAAAATGTTCCTAAGACTGCATTTAGAACCCAATATGGACATTATGAGTTTCTAGTCATGCCTTTTGGGTTAACGAACACCCCCGTAACTTTTATGGATTTGATGAATAAGGTGTTCCATGATTATTTAGACAAGTTTGTCATAGTGTTCATTGATGATATATTTGTGTATTCGGGTAGTAAGGAGGAACATGCAGAACATCTGAGGATTGTCTTACAAACTCTAAGGGAACAATGACTCTATGCCAAATTTAGTAAATGTCAGTTCTAGTTAGATAAAGTTGTCTTTCTAGGACATGTGATTTCAGTTGAAGGAATTAGTGTAAGTCCTCAGAAGATCGAAGCTATAATGAATTGGAAACAGCCTACTAATGTAACTGAGGTTAGGAGTTTCTTGGGATTGGCAGGTTGTTAGAGAAAATTTGTAGAAGAATTCTCCAAATTAGCACTGCCATTGACTAAGTTGACAAGAAAGAAAGAAAAGTTTGTGTGGTCAGATGCATGCCAATAGAGTTTTAATGAGTTAAAGAAGAGACTGACCTCAGTCCCAATACTCATTCTTCCATCAGGAGACGATAGTTTTATAGTATATTGTGATGTTTCGAGATAAGGGTTAGGGTGTGTACTAATGCAGCAAGGAAAGATAATAGCATATGCTTTCAGGCAGTTAAAGAAACATGAACTGAATTACCTTACCCATGACTCGAAACTCACAGTTGTGGTATTTGCTTTAAGAATATGGAGATATTATCTGTATGGAGTTCCTTGTCAAATTTTCACAGATCATAAGAGCCTGCAGTATCTATTTACACAGAAAGAATTGAACATGAGATAGAGACGATGGATTGAGCTTATTAAAAACTATGATTGTACGATTGAGTACCACTTAAGGAAGACGAATGTGGTAGCAGATACTCTAAGTATGAGACCTCTAGGTTCAATAGCACAAGTGAAGGCAGTATATGTACCATTATTAGTTGAGTTGAGTGATGCGAACCCCGTATATATCGATACGACACCCACAATTAAATTAAAACATAACCCCAAGAAAGATTAAAACAGGTTTATAATGAAAACTTTGACTTATTGATCATGTCATTCAAGAACCAAAATTATCACAAGAATGATATTGACGCCACCCCCAAGATATAGATAAGAAGCTGAGAGATAAGTCATGGTTTTGATCGTCATAAGCATATCTTGATAAGATCACATGTACAACAATTAACAAAAGAGAAATAAATATCTCAATTAAACATAATTGGCTGCATCTTCATTCATCATAAGCAACTTCTTGAAAATTTTTAGGTTTAATAAGCCTTATATAGGCATACAATCCTAATCCTTATTGGAAACTAAATAAAACTCTATTTTTAATTGACTTTGACTTTGACTTTTCTAAACACACCCATATTGGGCTTTTAATTTAAATAAATGACTCAGCCCTATAATTAAAAGTCTAATAAATTAAACTAATTTTAAACAATGCCATAATACAAATTAAGCCCAAATTAATTAAAACCCAATTAACTTCAGTTTGATTCCAATTGCCTTCAATTAGCGTCCAAAGCCTTTAAGATTAAGCCCAATTGCCTTCAGTTGCCTCGTTGTCCAATTGTATCTTTGTCTTCCATGATTGCTATCTTGGTTTCCATCATTCTCTCTTTCCTCAAAACGATTTGTCCTCAAATCATGATCCATCGTTATTGTTGTTTGAAGATGTGATTGAAACTTGAAAAGAATGTTAGAAAAAGAATCTCACACACTCCTTCACGTGTTTCACTCCACTCACATGTTTATCACTCAAGACTTCCGTTCCACGCTCAAACTTTTCATTTTCTTTTTAAATCATTCCAGAAATGCACACAATAATTAAAACGAACCAGCAAGATGAAACAAGAAACAAAACTCAAACTAGAAAATAAGAAAGAAAGCAGACCAGATGGAATAAATAACAAGGCAGAATCTTTTATAAATTAAACCCAACGAACGAGATGATGCCGAGTCAATCAATATGGCACCCAAACCAAAAGATAAAATAATATGTTCTTTGACACAGCGGATGTCGTAGTACTAGAAACCAAAAGAAGACAAGAAATTGATGATGAAACAGACCAAGAAAAGTCAAAAGAAACCAAATGGATGTTAAAGTTTTGGCGTGCAGAATCACAACACAAAGAAAGAAAAATATATATAGATAGTGGTGGTCAACGTTTGTGATGTGCAGCAAAGAAACAAAGAAAAAGACAAAAAAGAGTTTAATTGATGTTAAAGAAAGAAAATATATGTGATGAATGTTTGTGATGCGGCTGGTGGTAGTGTGCGGCAAATCAAGAAAGAACAAAGCTTAATTGATGTCAAGACACAAAGCAAAATAGATCTAGTGATTTACGGAAAAAAAATTGTAACGAGCCCGATCCAGCCCCCTCTTGGACTTGGCCTGAGCCCAAAGGGATTTGGCTGCGACCGGCCCACGATGGGGTGGCCGGGCCGGTCGTAGCCAAATCCCTTTGGGCTCAGGCCGGGGTCCAAGAGGGGGCTGGATCGGGCTCGTTACAAAAAAGGCGCCCAAGATATAGATGAGAATGTGGGAGATAAGTCATGGTTTTGATCGTCACAAGCATAGCTTGATAAGATCACATGTACAACATTGAACAAAAGAGAAACAAATCTCTCAATTAAACATAATTGGTTGCATCTTCATTCATCATAAGCAACTTCTTGAAAATTTAGGTTTAATAAGTCTTATATAGGCATACAATCCTAATCCTTATTGGAAACTAAATAAAACCCTATTTTTAATTGACTTTGACTTTGACTTTTCTAAACACACCCATATTGGGCTTTTAATTTAAATAAATGACTCAGCCCTATAATTAAAAGTCTAATAAATTAAACTAATTTTAAACAATGCCATAATACAAATTAAGCCCAAATTAATTAAAACTCAATTAACTTCAATTTGATTCCAATTGCCTTCAATTAGCGTTCAAAACCTTCAAGATTAAGCCAAATTGCCTTCAATTGTCTCGTTGTCCAATTGTATCTTTGCCTTCCATGATTGCTATCTTGGTTTCCATCATTGAGGTCCTTAAGGGTGAAGTTAGAAACAACAGATACAGGGGCACTGCTGGCTACCTTTCATGTTCGACCTATTTTGATTGATCGCATCAAGGAATTACAGGCTCAGGATCCTCAGTTGGTTAAGATTAGAAGTGAAGTGGAGTTGAAGCAATGTGAGGATTTCTCAGTAGGAGATAATGGTACACTAATGTTAGGTCACAAACTATGCATACCGAACGTGGGTGTTCTAAAACAGGAAATCATGGATAAGGCACATTCCTCGACTTATGCTATGCATCCAGGGAGTACGAAAATGTATCACACATTGAAGAAACATTACTAGTGGAACAATATGAAAAGGGAAATAGCCGAGTATGTCTCAAGATGTTTAATTTGTCAACAGGTGAAAGCAGAACACCAGAAGCCTACAAGTCTATTACAACCGCTCCCTATCCCATAATGGAAATTGGAGAAGATTACTATAAACTTCGTGGTATGACTTCCGCGTAGTAGGAGTGCTCATGACGCGATATGAGTGATTGTTGATAGATTGACTAAATTAGCCCATTTCCCACCTATACGGAGTAATTATTCACTAGAGAAACTGACCCAGCTATATGTTGATGAAATTGTAAGATTACACAACACGTCAGTTTCCAATGTATCAAATAGGGATCCGAGATTCACTTCTAGGTTCTAGCCCAGTTTATAGAAAGCTTTAGACACCCAACAACACTTTAGCATAGCTTTCCACCCTCAAACAGATGGGAAGTCTGAGAGGACAATTCAAACCTTCGAAGATATGCTCAGGTTGTGTGTTATAGAATTTGAGGGGAGTTGGGATACACACCTACCACTGATGGAGTTCGTATATAATAATAGTTATCAAGCAAGTATAGGTATGACTCCGTATGAAGCACTGTATGGTAGGAAATGCAGAACTCCAATGTGTTGGGATGAGGTACGTGAAAGGAAACTGATAGGTCCCGAGCTCATCCAGATCACCTTAGATAAGGTTAAGGTAATCAGGGATCGTATTAAGACAGCTCAAGATAGACAAAAGAGTTATGCAGATAACCATCGGAGAAATCTTGAGTTCAAAATTGGTGATAAAGTATTCTCGAAGGTATCCCTGTGGAAAGGTGTACTTAGGTTTGGAAAGCATGGTAAGCTGAGTCCGCGCTACATTGGGCTCTATGAGATTATGGAAAGAGTTGGTTCGGTAGCATATAGGTTGAAGCTACCACCATAATTGGCCAGAATCCACAATGTATTCCACGTGTCTATGTTACGTAAGTACATCCCTAATCCTTCCCATGTACTTAAAGAACAACTTGTAGAACTAAAGGAAAACTTAATGTATGAAGAGCAACTAGTTTAGATACTAGATCGTAGATCCTACATAGCAAAATTATTCCCTTAGTGAAGGTATTATGGAGAAATCATGGAGTAAAAGAGGCAACATGGGAACTTGAGGATCAGATGTGCCATAAGTACCCCCATCTTTTCGTAGTAAACTAGCATGTGTATGTAAAATTTTGGAGATGAAATTTCTTAAGGGGGGGAGAATTTGTAATATGCCTTTCTGGACACGTGTATAAGTCTAAAGTGAATGAAATTATTCTATTAATTTAGTAATGTATATGAGGTGTATAAGTTTATAATTGTTGAATCATGGGTGGATTAGAAATATTTTAGGATCTCGTTGGAATTACGAAAGGGTTCCGAATATTAATAGTGGTTTGACTAAGGTCCTTAGTGAATATCAAAGGGTTTAAAAGATATTTTATAATCTTAAAAGATGTTTTCCAAAAAGAAATCCGGATTTTAAATCGGATTTATATCAAAAAGTATTTTAAAGTTAACTTTAAAATTATGGAAACCCAAATTAGGGCATCGAATGACTTTTAGGAATTTCGAAGACCAAAGGGAAGACGAGAGGAATTCGATTATAGGCCCCAGAAAATTTAAGGGAAGTTTCGAAGAGATTTCGGAGTAACCCGTTAGGAATGTTTTCGGAAAGCTCGTATTAAACAAAAATACGAAAAGATGCGCACGATTGGCATGTGTCAAGGAGACTTAGTGCATGAACACCATGTATCAAAGAGATTCAATGCATGTATGCCACGTGTCAAAGAGGATGCATGCATGGTGACATTTGTCAAGCTCTTGTGGATGACACAATCGTAATTTTGAAGAAATCCAATGGAAATCTTAACTCCAATGCAATATATATAAGCCATTTCAAAGGAAATCATATGAATGAGATTGTTGCCGCAATTCAAACCAAGTGTGAAAGAAAAGAACAAAGAAAAGAAGAGAAATCAAAGCAAGTAAGTTATGGCCGTGAGTTGAATGTGTTTGTGCCATCCATTTAAAGAAAAGAATGAAATAACAAGCTATTCAACCGAGAGACAAACAAGTGTGAAGGAAAGAAAGTAAAGTCGAGAGGAGGAGAATCAAACGGGAGAAGTTAGGTGGTCAAGGCAATTAGCTATTCAAGTGGTTTCAAGTGATTTTTAAGGTGAGTTTACTAACTCAAAATTGAAAATGAAATGGAAACTTGATTTTTGGAAATTTAGGGTGTTAGTTGTTGCCATGATATTGATATAGTTTCCATGTGATTTCCACGTGATTTTCTATGCGAAAACTTGAAAAAAAATGGATGAATTGTATTAGTATGAGTCACGACTAAAGTGATGGACAAAGGCTCAAAATAAGTTTGAATGTTATGTATGAGTTTTATGCTTGCAAATGCTTGGAAATAACTTGAAATGAAGTTAAAATGAAAAATGAAAAAGTTGTGTATGATTTGTAAAGCATTCGGCCAGGGTGTCCTAGCATTGATAGCTACTGGTTTTGGTACCTTTGAATGACTTATTGAGTTATTGGGATGCTAGAATAACCATAGAAATTGAAAAAATTGAATTAGGATTCATATGGATGTCGTACGGACGAAAACAGACATGTTATGTGCAAGCTGTCTTGATTTTCATTTTATGTGTTTTGGATGGTTTAGCATGATTTTATGCATGTTTGAAGTAATTTATAAATGATTGGATGCATAAATAATCAAATGGAATGGATTCGCAACTAAACAAAATTATATTGAATAAAACGGCAACGATTCAGAAATTTTATGCGATAAATGAATATGGGTTGTTAAAAGAAAATTTGGGCAACTTGTATGTATTTAATGTTATGGCAGCTTGAGTGTATCTTTATGTGGATGAAAATAGCAGCTTGTAAATCTTTGAAATTAAGTTCCGAAATTGCTTAAATTAGTGTACAAATGATATAGGTAGCGAGGAAGCAAGAAAGGTTGAATTCGTAGGTTCCGTGATAGGAAACGGTGAGTGTCTTTAAAATGTTTTCGAAAGTTTTTATTTTCAATCAAATGAGTTTCATATATGTTATGCTTTGAGAAATACATGCTTGAAAAATGTTTCATGTGAATTTTATTGATTGAACATGATTTGAAATTCAGAAATTGCATATGTGAATCATTAAAATGCTACTTTAATTTTATTTCCTCAGTTATTAGCTATGGAAATGTTTTATATAATTTATAAATATTAAGCAACATGTTTAGAAGGAAAAGTTTTTATATATAGTACACCTTTATGGTAAATCATGGTATTGCCAGTCAAAGTACCTTAAGCATGCATGGTAGTGTCGGGGCGTCTGTCACTAACATGGGTTGGGACTATGTCAGTTTGTCCAGTCCAGTGTGTCACCCTCTGCACGTATAGGGTATATACTTAGTTCCCGAGATAGCTTTCACGTGACGATGCAGTAATTCCGTTGCGTTTACCGGTATTGGTGGTTTGAGCGATGCAGGAATTCCGTTCTACCACCCGATACGACTTGAGCGATGTAGGAATTTCATTCCATCGTATCACCGAAGGTGCTGCCTGAATCCTTTTGGGCTAAGGCCCAGAGAAAGGCCCAAGATAGGGGACAGCCGGGGCGTTTACATTTGAATCCATGAAGGTCGAGGCCGAGGTCCTAGATGGGGATTAACTAGCCCGTTACATAAAAAGAGAACCTTTGATGAAATTTTATTTATGATTCACATATATGCTACATGTTTATTATGCAAATATGATTTTAAATTTTAGATTGGAGGCATGATTTTAAATTTCCAAGGGAAAGCATGATTATACATTATAGTAATAAACTGTTTTAGCATAACATTTTCAGGGAGACAATTTTATAAAGAACAAATTGATTAGAAATATTTGACACTCACGGGGCTTTTGTAGCTCACCCAAATTTTTGTTTTTTAAACAAACCTCCTCAGGTGCAGGTACTAGTGCGTCTATCGCAGACACACCCCCTCAAGACTAAGTGGATCAATTGTACTGTGCTATGAACCAAAATGTATGTACTGTAAAAGAATATTTTAACACTTATACATATTTTGTTTTGAGATTGTAAAACTATGTTATGTTTATTTTATATTACTTCAGATGAATCTTGTTTGTTACGATTTTCAGACTAAACTTGTTGAAATGGTTGCGCTGTGATTGAGAAATTGAGGGCTAGAGACCTGGTAGTTTGGGGAAAATGAATGTGATTTTTGAAGTGTAATTTTTGTAAATTTTTACAGGGTGGTATTTTTGGAAAAATAGCCGTTGTGTTGCCCAAATTTTTACGAAACTATTTTGCAACTGAGTTAATTAAAATGAAAAATTTTCTCACATTTCCAAAATCAAATAGAAATTTAGAAAAACTTTTAAAGTGAAATGACTTTGCTTCACGGGAATTTTTCAGCCAGATCAGATGTCAACTAGAAGGCTTTCGTGGGGTGCCAGACAGGCTGCCTATAGAAAGAGGAGCTTGTCATCTTTCTTCCTATGAAAATATTGGTTACGGAGAGCTTGCTTCAGAGATTGTACCAAAAGGATTAACACTCTACAATGAACTTTAACTTCAAAAGCATATGGCTAAAGAAAAATTATATAGCAAGCAAACTCTGGGAAATTTCTGTGAACAATACGGTTATAGTCACAATATGCCTTGGAAAAAATCTTCCAAGAAACAAAAGAAAATAATAAAAGAACATAAATATTTCAACCGCTAAAACAATATGGAAGCCCAGCAATATTACAAAAAGGGCAAAAAGAAATCGACACGAAAAGCTACGTCTTCCAAAAAGCCACGATGCTATCTTTGTGGAAAGAAAGGGCATTATGCTAATAAATGTTAGCGAAAAGAAAAGAAGATTAAGACAATTAGGGATAAAAATCCCTACAGAAGAGCAAGACAAATTATTACAAATCTTGTTCTCAGAAATAGAATCTTCAGAAGAAGAATATTTAGATGAAGATGAAGAAATTAATCAAATAAATGATTTTTCTAAATCTAGTTCTGAATTCTCTTCTGATGATAACAATCAAACCTGTCAAAGTCAAGAAGGTTGTTTTGAGGCCACTCTTGGAATAAATGGTCTCAACACCAATATGCTAACTCAAGAGCAAAGTCTAGCTCTGGATATAATAGACAAAATATCAGACCCAGAAGAAAAGAAAAATACATTGAAATGACTCGAACTAATAAAGAGTCTAAATCTTTGCCTTCTTCACATTTCTTATATAAAAATGTTTATAATGAAATAATAGAAAGGGTGAAGGGTTAGGTTTCCGAAAGGGAACCAACCACTAAGGAATTGAGGCAAGAGATTAATACATTGAAATCTGAGATCAAAAAACTTACTAGAAGAATTCAAGTTCTTGAACACAATAATTATACAATACCTTCCGAAAATGATTTTGAGGGAGAACTTTCCTTTCAAAATATGTTTGAAAAAATGGAAAGTAATATTGAAGACCCCTCATCTTCAAAAATAAAAATAGAGGAAATAGAAGAGTAAAAAACTATTAATGCTCTCGTTAAAATTATCACACAAAAATAGCACACTTATGTGATCATTGTGATAAATAAACAATACACTTATTGAAGAATTCAAAGCATTATAAATTCTATAAAACAGTAAAACGGAAACCAAAAGCGTACCCGTTTCTACGTAGCGGAAATTGCCCTGGATCCTGAATTGTTCAACTGGTCGGATTCCAATCACATAGTCGGAAAGGAACCTCAAATCACAGTGTAATTTGTCTTGCCATTTGTTTTCTCTTTTCTCTCATATGTGTAGTATGATGTATGTATGGTTTCTGGAATTGATTTTCCATCATCTTTTAAACAAATGAAATTCCTCAAGAATTTATATAGGTGGCGGTTATTTTCTGATAACCGTCAGCAACTGCCAACGGTTATTCGTTCCTATCCCAATCCATTTTAGTTGGATCGGATCATGGGTTTGAGTCATCTTGGGTGGACCCGACCCAACAACCAATAACCCAACATCTCTCACTCACACAAGATGAGCCAAATAGAACTCACAGAGAAAACACTGGTGACCCCTTTATAATAAGGAGTATAGGCATTCATACAGGCAAATACACCGTGTGACCTATGAACAATAATATATACAATGTGGCTTGTCTTTCAAATCTCAATTGTACTGTTATACAAGAGATTGTAAATTTGTTCATTATTATATCCTAGATTTAATATAATTTTATTTGCTCGAGCATATTTAATCCCTTAATATGCTCGATTCTCCAATATTCCATATAATCACAATTGCAATTCCAAATTACAAATTGTCGCGACAAGTAACTATAGGAACAAAATAAAATTCATTAAATCTTCCTGTCTCACTTTCGTCTCTGGGTTAACAAAAATGACTGATATCATAGTAATGTCCCACAGACCGCATTATCATAGCCATAAAAGACACACTAATGATACAAACATCACCTCGTTACTTTGAGACAAAGTGAACAGTCATTGAGGACATAGGTAGAAGTTTTATATAAACTTTAATGGAACTTACACAATGAGGAATCAGGGATAAATTCACTCATTTTCCATGTCGGTCACTATAAGCACACGCGGTATGAAACGCATGTTACAGTGAATCTTATCCTTTAATAAGGACGCATATGTCTTTTATATTGAGATTATTCACTGTACAGATCTTAGTTTAGACGCTATTCTAGCGCCTAACCTGAGTTCCAAAGCTTGCCCTTTCGGCACTTATTATCGAGAAACTCACATCTGGCTTAATCAGGTTCTCATGATGGTGAGGATACATTATGAACGGTTCAATAATTAATTTTAGGTAGAACCTCATCTTGACTACAGTCAAGGCGACATTTCATATATTTCAAGCCCTTAAGAGAACAACTTCATTTTTATTCTCTAAAAATATATGTGTCTCATCTTAGCTTACTCTCCTAGCAACCAAGGCGATTGTACGTGTAAGAATACCAATCTCAAAACCTGACGACATACTTTCATATATAATCTATATGAAATGAATATGTGCTAACTTTATATAACCAAAATGACATATCTAATCATAAAACAGATATAACTTAATGTAACAATTATAACATCACAATCTACACAAACTTAAAGATTTAGTATGTGATATAAATATATCTCTTGTCACAGCTTTTGTGAGTGGATCTAATACCAACTCCTGTGTAGATGCATACTAAATCGTTACATTCCTTTCGTCATTATATTCTGACGAAATTATACTTAGTCTCTATGTGCTTCGATTTACTGTGACATTTCGTATCTTTAGTATAGACAATTGTTGCCTAACTATCACAGTATACAGTAATTGACTTTTTCACATTAGTTTTGAATTCAGATTCTTCAAGAATCTCTTAAGTCAGACTGCTTCCTAGACTGCAGCTGAACATGCTATGAATACAACTTCCATGCTGGACAGCGTAATGCATGATAGCTTCTTGTTACTCCAAGAAATAGCACATTGGTTGAGCAAAAGTGCATAACTAGATGCAGATTTTTGCTTATCCAAATCACCTCCCCTATCAGCGTTTAGATACCCAATTAAACGCATATTACTACTTTGATAATACAGGGAGTAATCGGCAATTTCTTTCAAAAATTCTTTGATAGCTTCTTGTTACTTCTACAAGTTGATTTATTTGAGAGCACTAATTTGTTAGTCTTTTCGCTCCCACTGGGAACAAATGAATAAGCTATTCCAATAGCTCTGTCACTCCCACTAGGAATAGAGTATTTAAATAATTCTCTATCTTTCTCTAGTTGAGTGTTCGGATTTGGAACATCATCCAAATCGTTCAACTCGTAACATTAAAATTCTTTTTTCAATCTCACCTTTGCTAGAAAATTTATTCTTTAAGAAGTTCAGTAATCATGTTTTTTTGAAGCACATGTCATTTCATTAAATGACATTTATTCTACTTAGAGACCTTTGATCTATATCTGTCTACGTCTATACTAGCACATCCACTATCATTTCACTAAAAATATTGCAGCAACTATACACTCATAAATATGATTAAAGAATCTTTGGATAGGAATCGAAAAAGTAGTCAAGCTACCCATCATCATCCAATTTCCAAATATTCACTAAACCATATATGTAAGTGTTTGCGCAAAGCAGTCCTAATATCATTCTCTAAAAGATTTTAGGACACCCACAATTTTGAATAGCATAATTTGAGATCTTTATATTCTCAAACATCTCTTAATTAAAGATCTTTATGATCTCTGACTTTTTATTGTCCAAGATATATATATTTTGATCTCAAATCCTACTAATTATCTGAGATTTATATAATCTCAAGGTACTGGTCAATATTTGAGATATTAATAATCTTCTCGTTATCTGATAGGACAATTATCATAATCATATCATCAGATAACTCATCGTCAAAATGAGTTGACCCAGTCCCTATAAAATTGCATGGCATGACCTAAAACTAAATAAATACATGCATGATTAATTTTAGATTAAATAAAATTTAATTTAAAGACGGAATTACAATTTAGCTACCCAGACGAAACTCTAATTCAAGCGGAGCAATTGTTTGAATATTATTACAATTTACCTACCTCCCGTTATCAACTTTCCGTTAAAATTACTTGTGAACAGTAAAAAAAAAAAAGGAAAAAGACGAAAAAGCCCTTGATTGTTGAAGTTGACGTAATTGACCGAATAAAAAATTGAAAAATCAAATTTGAAAAATTGAACAAAGATTGAACTGCTGCCTTTGTTCTGGTTCAGCTCCAGTCCCACTTAATCACTGTTCAGACGAGATTTGGTCGCGTTTGGGGTCTGATCTCGAGCTGAAAATGGCGTGGATCAGCTTGTTTTTGCATCGGGTCTTCGTAGTGGTCGTGATGGCATTTGCCGTCGCCAGTTCTGCTCTGATCTACCTTCAATCTGTCGCCGGTTCTGTGTGCGTGGAGGACTGGTCTTGGTTGAGTTAGGCGAGGTCTGGTTCGTGCTTGGCGTCGGCTTGAGCTAGGTTCTATAGGTCGTGTGCGTCGGCAGCTCCCCTCGTCGTCGTCGTCGGTCTGGTTGGGGTGCGGCAACGGGTCTGGTTTGCTTCGGCTGCTCGGTTTGTGGCGAGATCGTGGCTGCGTCGACGAGCTTGGCGTCGGTCTTGGTCTGGTCGGAGCTGCTCGGTCCGTCGGTCCTCTTCTTCTTCTTCTTCTCTTCTTCTTCTTCTTTCTCTCCTTCATCTTCTTCAATCTGCCCTCACCTTCTTCCTTTGGCGTTCATCCCTTCACCTCTTTCATCTTCCTTCACATTCTTCCATCTGCTTTCATCTTCTATCCACCACTAAGCCCTCAAAATACCACCACGAATAAAAGCGAGCACAAGTAGTTCCATACCCGGTAGACCCAGGAGCAGCAGATCTAGACGCAATAGAGGGAGCAAAGGCAAGGCAGTAAATGGCATCTATTCCAGCCACATATACAGATCGAGATCGATACCCTGCATTAGTAGCAGCACCTGTAGAAGCACCGCTATTACTAGTAGCAGCAGAGTAAGAAGCAGAGGGTGACAGAACGGAATAGAATCTTAGAATCTCAATTCGGAACATCTCTTCCTATTCTTTCTATCTCCTCCGGCCCAACTACTAGCTGGCTGGATTTCAGCACTCAACTCCACCTCCAGCTTGCCTTGTGTGTTCCCCAGCCCCCTGTCCAACCGATGCTTCTCTGCAACCTAAGCGATGTGGCTCCCATCTTCCACTCCTAGTTTCGTCCAATGCCCGGCAACTAAATGGATGGAGATGGGTTGACCTAAGATGGAGGCATCTCAAACGGATGATCTGAGAATTTTTTTTTTTTTAATTCATTTAATTTTTTTAATTTTTTAGACCACTGCCCATCGAAATGACGACTTTACCCCTGAATCAGTTCACGATAACCGAAAGTTGATAACGGGAGTGGGGTAAATTGCAATAATATCAAAACAATTGCTCCGCTTGAATTAGAGTTTTGTCTGGGTAGCTAAATTGTAATTCTGTCTAATTTAAAAACTAAAACAGTTTTAAAATTAACTCCCTATAGAGTGAAATCAATCAAATAATATTATTTCGCTCACAATTCAAGTGAATAATTAATTGGGATGAGAAGAGGAGCAAAAATAGGAAAAAAAAATTTTTTATTTTCGCCGGACAATTGGTCGGCGCCAACCGTCGGTGGCGGCGCGTGATGGCCACATGCCGGTCGAGCAGCCACACGCTCGGGCTATGTCAGCCACGCGTCGGTACTCCGTCTGACGTGCCTACAAGCATCGCGTTGACGTCATCAGCCACGTGGCGCCCTCCAGCGCTACAAATCTTCGTTAGTGACACGTGGCGAGTTACGATTCGCCCACGCATCTCCCTACAGTAATCGAAGACACGCGTCGTGTTTGCAGGGTACCACGTGTCACATCAGCTATCCACACGTGGCACAACAGCATCGTTCCACGCGTCGAGATATTATCGGTGTACGATTCACTACGTGTCGCACATGCAGCTGTCCACACGTCATCATTCAGCCAGTCAAGGTTCGCCACGTGGCGATACCGCTGTCGTTGCACATGCGTGTCGCCCACGTGGTGCTTGCGTGGCTGTAGGGTCCGTGCCGCCCAGCGCGTCACGCGCCGCCATGGCGCGTGTATTAGATGCGCCCATCTGGCTTCTCCTCGGCGATCGTTTTCGCTCTAGATTTCAACCTCAAACTTGTTTTGATTCGTTCTCCTTCGTTTTACAACGAAAGTTTGTGATTCAAATTGCTAATGATTCGTCTTGAAGTCTATTTTCTTATAAAATTTGAATCACACAAAACGGAAGTCTAATGAGGGAGATTTCATGCATGTAAGTTTCGGGGTTCATATTTCTATATCTTAGTTTTCAATCCAAAAATCAAATTTCATGGCAATTTTAATTGTATAATCAAGATTAATGACCAGCAAACAACCCTAAGGGGGCTCTGATACCAATGAAAGAATTCAAAGCATTATAAATTCTATAAAACAGTAAAACGGAAACCAAAAGCGTACCCGTTTCTACGCAGCGGAAATTGCCCTGGATCCTGAATTGTTCAACTGGTCGGATTCCAATCACATAGTCGGAAAGGAACCTCAAATCACAGTGTAATTTGTCTTGCCATTTGTTTTCTCTTTTCTCTCATATGTGTAGTATGATGTATGTATGGTTTCTGGAATTGATTTTCCATCATCCTTTAAACAAATGAAATTCCTCAAGAATTTATAGAGGTGGCGGTTATTTTCTGATAACCGTCAGCAACCGCTAATAACCGCCAACGGTTATTCGTTCCTATCCCAATCCATTTTAGTTGGATCGGATCATGGGTTTGAGTCATCTTGGGTGGACCCGACCCAACAACCAATAACCCAACACTTATAAAGGAGAGACATTAACAGATTTAGGTGTCAATCTTAATTGCATCTATGAAGGAATAATTCATTCTCAATATTTTGAAAAAACTACTCAAATACTCAGCATTGCTAGTGGTTCTAAAATGACCATTAAATATAAATTATCAGGTGTTGTAGTATGTAATGATGGAGTATGTTTTGAGACTCCATTTATACTAGTCAAAGATCTTAATTCTACTATTATATTGGAAACTTCATTCCTTACAATGTTGCATCCCTTTATGGTAACTGAAGAAGGACTAGAATGTGAGAAAAACGGAAAGCATATAAAGTTTGCTTTCATCCAAGCTCCACTATATAAGGAGATTAATAATCTCAAAGATAAAATATCTCACAAAGAAATATTTATGTTCTCCCTTCAATAGGAAGTGAGGTTCAAGGAGATTGAAAATCGAATAAAATCTCTTCAAATACAGTTTGAAATTCAAGCGTTTAAAAACAAGCTTGAATCTGAAATATACAGCACTTTGCCTAATGCTTTTTGGGAAAGAAAAAAGCATATAGTTCATCTGCCTTATGAACCTAGCTTCAGTGAAAAGGAAATTCCCACAAAAGCTAGGCTCATACAGATGAATGATAGAGATTTAGCAATTTGCAAAGAAGAAATACAGGACCTTCTTAATAAGGGCCTAATAAGACCAAGTAAGAGTCATTAGTTCTGCCAAGCATTTTATGCGAAAAATGTTGTCGAAATAGAAAGGGGAGTGCCTGGACTTGTAATTAATTACAAGCCATTAAATAAGGCACTTAGATGGATAAGATATCTCATACCCAACAAGAGGGATCTCTTAAATCGCTTATATCAGGCTAAAATATTTTCTAAATTCGATATGAAAAATGGTTTTTGGCAAATTCAAATTGACGGCTCGACTCAGTTAATATTTGAACCTATACAGCCAAAGCCATATGCCACTAGAAGGTCTACTTCCTCAGTTCCTTCTAATTTAATATTCAGAGGAACAATAAAAGAGGAAACAGTGGGAATAGATAGACCTGTATGTGAGAGATCTAGATCGCTTAGGTTTGAAATTAGACCAAAACATCCAGAAAGCCCAACTTTTTCAGATATGCGCTATCAAGGTTTCAATGTAATGATGATTCATAATGAATCAAAAGAAACGTTAAAAGAAATCTTGAGAAAAGATTACAATATTTCTCAATATGCTCAAATCAAAAACTGGTTTGCTTCTAATTTTTCTAATAAGCAGAAAAATTGGTTTCATGCCAAATACAATAAGTTTCTGAATTATACGAAACAGATTATAGGGTTTTTCCCTTTTTTAAAGGAATATTTTAAGGTCAAATAATATCCTATCCCTGATTTAGTAGAAAATATTCCTGAAAATACAATACAGAAAATAGAAGACCATAATAAGGTCTATAATACAACTGATGATTATATTTCTGTCATCCATCCTCCAGAAAAATCTTTGGAAATAAAGAAGGAAGGAGCTGATCTTCTCGGGATCAACCTTTGCAAAGTCCATTTTTCTGGAAAATGAACCTGATCCCATTCAATTTTTTGCTGAATAACTATTTTTGTTTTAGCATCATTAATGCTAAACTGGGTTGTTACTCTCGCTTTATCTCGTATTATTCTGCGTAGATTTACTTCTGGCGCAAGCGTATTTGAGGTTTTGATAAAGATTCTAAATATTATAGCTAGATGACTAGTGCTAGGAGCCATATAAAAATCATGTGTTTGTAGATTAAGTACTACACAATCTCTTGTAGTACCATCATGCAAATTAAATGATATATTGGGTGCACAGTCAAAATAAACTATGTCGTTTGTAAAAGCACTTTGTATACATCCAAAGAGGGAATCCTTGAACTTATTATGCCTGGCATTCCTTACACAAGCTAATAAGGATATGTCTAGCCCTTCTCTGGTTAGTGTTATTACTGCCACTTGGACCAAGCCAACATGGCCAAATTTATACAACTTTTTATATTTGGAGAAGAGAGATTTGGGCAGTAGATGTAATTCTACTGTCTCTTCTTCAACAGGAATCGTATTTTCTATAGTCTGCATAATATAATCAGTTTTAAAATTAAACATACTAGTTTTATATATAGAAGATGGATCTACCACAGGGATAGTCCAATTTTTTAAATGTCTTTCTATGTTAGCTATAGAAATAATTTCTTTTTTTTTTAAAATAGAAGAAATAAATATCGGAGAATAATAAGAAGTAGAGAGAGAGTCAATATCATCTCTAATAGATGTTGAACTAGAAGATCTAAATCTTGTACTAAAGTTTCTAAACATTTTTCCCTAAACCTTCTGGTTTCAGTTTTCAGGTTTCACGTGAAATGGTTGAAACAGTCAACGACTTACAGGCCTTAACTTGCCTTCCCCGGCAAAACGACCAAGCACGACAAGTTCTAACCACCAGTTTGACCCTGATGTTCAGCCCAGAGAGTGAAAGGTTGATGCTTAAAAGTATAGTACTTGATTTAGAATCTACCACATTCAGCCTCTATTTCAAGGTAAGTTTGAATTACCCTAATATCTTCTTCTAGATCTAATATAGAAAAGTAAAGGGGATTTACAATAAATTCATCCTAACCTAATAAAATAACAAATTTATAAGCTAACTTAGTATATTTTAACAATTTTTTGCTTTTGAAAATATTCTTTTTTCAAAACTTGTTTAAAAGTTTGCATTTAAAATCTATCTCTTTCAGAATCTATTTCTAAATAAGTCTGTATAGATCTAATATCCCTTTCTAGTTGAGATATGGTGTTTTGGATTTGTATTCTTTGAAAACCAAAAGAAACTCTATACCACAATCTTATTTCAGAAAGTTGTCGAAGTTTTCTTCTATGTAAATCTCTATATATAGCTTTAAGAAGATCAAAATAAATTCTCATTTAACACAACGATAAGGCTCTGATACCACTTGCACAATGGAAATCATTAAGGACTAAACCAATTTATAAAAACTATTAAAAACAATATCTAAAACAATATAAACTTATAAAATTAAAAGAAAGATATCTTACATGAATGAGAGAGAAATGCTTGGAAGGATTTTGAAGAAACGTTGAAACTTCGTGTAATTTTATTGATTGAAATATTTTACAAGAGAAGTTTCAGGTTTTCCAAGACTTGTCCTAAAGCTAGAGCATTTAGCCTTTTATAAACCTAAGGGTCATCTCTAGTGATAAGGACAAACACAAGATAAGACTTTACAACTCATTATCTTCGTACAATTATTTTACAAACATAATTATTAAAGTAGCCAAATTATTAAAGCTACAAACAGTAAAGATTCCTTGTTTTTGAGTTTTGAGTCATATGTGGAGTTCCTATAGAAAGTGGAGTCGTACGCATGTGAAATCAAAAGTCATATGGGTCTTGGCTGTCTTGATATGGATCATTATCTAGATTAACAGCTGGCCTTTTATCAATACTGGATAGGGAATCTTCTTCTTTTGTTTTGTCTTTAAAGGACGATTCCTCCATCATTTTTCCCAAGTGATGTTTTATGTCAACTATTGATTTACCTTTTTCTTTTAGCAAGGAGATAAGATTGGAGATATCCTCATCTACATCCATAAGTGGTATCAGAGCCTTATCATTGTGTTAAATGAGAATTTATTTCGATCTTCCTAAAACTGTATATAGAGATTTACTTAGAAGAAAACTTCGACAACTTTTTGAACTAAGATTATGGTATAGAGTTTCTTTTGGTTTTCAAAGAATACAAATCCAAAACGCCATATCTCAACTAGAAAGAGATATTAGATCTATACAAACTTATTTAGAAATGGATTCTGAAAGAGGTATGTTTTAAATGCAAACTTTTAAACAAGTTTTAAAAAAAAGAATATTTTCAAAAACAAAAATTGTTAAAATATACTAAGTTAGCTTATAAATTTGTTATTTTATCAGGTTGGGATGAATCTATTGTAAATCCCCTTTATCTTTCTATATTAGATCTAGAGGAAGATATTAGGGTAATTCAAACTTAGCTTGAAATAGAGGTTGAACATGGTAGATTCTAAATCAAATACTTTACTTTAAAGCATCAACCCTTCACTCTCTGGGCTGAACATCAAGGTCGAATTGGTGGTTAGAACTTGCCGCGCTTGGCCATTTTGCCGGGGAAGGCGTGTTAAGGCCTATAAGTCATTGATTGTTTCAACCATTTCACGCGAAACCTAAAAGACGAAACTAGAAGGTTTAGGGAAAAATGTTTGGAAACTTTAGTATAGATTTAGATCTTCTAGTTCAACATCTATTAAAGATGATATTGACTCTCCCTCTACTTCTTCTTCTTCTTCGGTATCTATTTCTTCTATTTTTAAAAATAAAGAAATTATTTCTATAGCTAACATAGAAAGACATTTAAAAAATTAGACTATCCTTGCGGTAGATCCATCTTCCGTATATAAAACTAGTACGTTTGATTTAAAACTGATTATATTATACAGATTATAGAACATACGATTCTTGTTGAAGAAGAGACAACAAAAATACATCTATTGCCCAAATCTCTCTTCTTCAAATATAAAAAGTTGTATAAATTTGGCCATGTTGGCTTGGTCCAAGTGGCAGTAATAGCACTAACCAGAGAAGGGCTAAACGCATCCTTATTAGCCTGTCTGTGGGATGCCAAGCATAATAAGTTAAAGGATTCCCTCTTTGGATGACAAACCTCTTTTCCCTAGGCAGCTTGCCGGCAACCTCACGGTGGCTTTCCAAAGGATATCTGATCTGACTTGAAGGTTCCCATGAAGTTAAGTCATTTCTCTTTTCGAAACCAACTTTTATACAAAAACATGTGGGAAAATTTATCTTTTTATTTACACTTTAACAAATAGTTTTATTAAAATTTGGGTAACATAACGAATGTTTTTCAGACTATGTCACCTTGCAAAGTTTATAAAAGATTACAAACACTTCAAAAATCAGACATTTTCTCAACTCTTGGGCCTTAGGCCCTCAACTTACTCAATCCAAAAGCAACCACAAACATGCATACGATTTAGAAAGATATATTGAGTTGAATTTATAGTCATGTATAATTAATTTCAATCCATTTCAAACATAAAATCAAACTAAATTTTTAAAATCCTTTCAAGTAACTTTCAAAAGTTTATATATACAAATCTCAAAATCATACACAAGTAGTCCCACATTTCAAAAACAACAACACAGTCAGCTCGACTCCTAATCACGATTCGGAGTTCCTGCTACTGAAGTACCTGTACTTGTACCTGTCATTGGAGAGGTTTTATTTACAAAAATATAAAACATGGTGAGCTTGATAGCCTAGTGAGTGTCGTATGATTTCCATTAAATCTAACTTTATCAAATTACCTCCCAAAAATCTTTTTAAAACATTTTGCACATAAACAAATGCTATGATTGAAAACTTAATATCTCTGAAATTCATAGTTTAGTTCATAACAATAGAAATCAATCGAAATTCAATAAAATTCATGCTCATTAAATTAAAATTCAAACAATAGGTTGCATGGTTCCATTTCTATCAAAACATTTAACAGTGGTGGCAATAATATCTTTCAAAGGATTTCTAAATAAAATAGGCCAACCACTGGTGGTCTGTTCCACATGGTACCCTAAGAGTAGAGCGGAATTCTACATCGCTCAGGTGGAAGCTAGCTAATAATATACCTCTTACATGCATTGGACGACTCACAAGACTACACGGACACGGTCCCGTCCACTGTTAGTGACAGACTCTCCCAACACAGCCAATGCACGCTTAAGGTACTCAACCCAGACTGGAGATAAATAGAATATTATCAAACGTGCCATAGGTTTTCAATTTCATTTTAACTTTAAGTTCTCTTTCTCATTAAACCACTTTTCACATAAATCATTTCCATAATCCATGCAACAATTTCAATTTAGAATTCATTTCATATCAATTACCACATGATATATTTAGGCATGAATTTAAAAGAAATCATCGCAAAAACATTTTTTATAGGCACTCACTTAATCTACAAGCTTCGTATGAGGAATTCAAGGGCCTTGCCATGTTCCGCTCGCTTCTTCCTCACCTACACATCACATTCTCACTTAGAATATGCTAAATTTAACTTTACAAAACTCATTACAAAGCTCCTAACTCACTTAACCCATAAAAGGGCACTTTTCATAAAAAAAAAAATCTTCTATACTTGATTTCTACTTAACCCAAGCTTTAAAATTCCGATTTCTTTCCATGAACCTTACTTATATACACCTAGAAACATTCTCATATATCCGAAATAATTTTCTGGAGCTCAAAATGAAAATCGATATTTTTGCACCCCTTTTTGGCTGAGTACTGTTCATAGCCCAACCTTGGGCTGCTCTTCACTTCATTCTTGCTCCATTCATCTCCCTAACTCACATTTAGATCACCCGTAAAGCGATTTTAAAAAATTCCAACTATCAGGTGGCGAAACCTAGGAAAAACTCCACTTTTTCACCAGTTTTTCAAGGCAACTTTCACCCTTTTGGTTTCTAAACTCAATTCTCTTCACCACTAACTATAACACTCATCCATGTCATTAGAATGCATATAAAAAGTGACATTTCGTAGAAACCGAAAATACCCTTTATCGAGTGAAAACTAACTATACTGTCCCTATGCAATTCTCTTTGAATTCTAAGTTGATTTAACACTTAATCAACCTTAATTCAACATGGAATCATGCTTAATATCTCCAATATCTCATCACATCCACATATTGCCAACTATGGCCTTTGAAACTCGAACTCATTTTAAGTTCATTTCTCTTAAATTTTACCTGTTAAATCTTTAAGACATTTCGTCAAACACTTGGTAAACATCATAATTCATTGTTTAACACACTTTATAAACACTTTAGGGTTTGCTAGAGACAACCCTAAGTCACCATACAAGCATGGTTTCACTTCCATTTTAACTAGGTTTTGATCACTATATACTCAACTTTAAACTTACATCAAAAGCCCTATCAAATTACAACTCAATCATCAACAATAATTCACCACAACCAACAACTTAAATACTTTCAAAACCATAAATACTCACCTTAATCTTACTTGAATCTTGCTACAAATGTTTGGCTTTTCTCTCTTTTGGGCGAGATTGTCACGGTTATGTGTGTGTTTTGTGGTAAGTGATGAGAGAACTCTCTCTTTTATACTCCAACTTTCTTAAAAATGACAATCATGTCATTTGACAATTTAGTTCTTGTCCCTCATCTTTGTTTCATTCTATTTTGACCCCTAATTGATAAACTTACTTCTAATTGGTGTGTTTACTTAGTTGGAAGGGATTCGATGCAAAATCAAGTCTAAGAAGTATTGGGTTTGGATCGTGTAAGAAAAATTACATGATTGCGGATTGTTAGGCATAAACGATGGGTTGACTTGTGACAGCTTATGTAGAGTCATTTGTTTGATTTATGAGAGCTACAACCTATCAAATTAAAGCTACAGATGTCTAGTTTCCATTGTAACTAACAATTCATGAATCGAAGATCCGTAGAGAAAGTTATGACTATTTTAGTGATCAAAGTCAGTGTTGGCGCCGATTTGCTCGCCTCCGTACCACCCAACGCGCGTGCCAGTGCGCCCACACTCCACCAGCGTGCCTATTTGCATGCTTACCAGCCTCTAGGTGCCCAAGGGAGCACAACATACTACCCAAAGCGTGCTCCTTTGCACGCTCACGCGTCTCCAAGAGCCCTGGTGAGCACCAAACCTAATAAAATATGAAATTTTAAACATTCCAACCCAATTTTCATGTCCTAACTCTCCATCCTATAAATACATCAATCTTTACTATTTAAGGAAGTTTTGAGGAGCTGAGAATGGGGCTCTTAAAACATCTCTTAGTACTAGTACTAGGAAAACCATAAATAAAATTGAGGGCTTACATTGGATGTATACAAAATGTTTTTATAGACGACATAGTTTATTTTGATTGTGCACCCAATATATCATTTAATTTGCATGATGGTACTGTAAGAGATTGTTTAGTATTTAATCAACAAACACATGGTTTTGATATGGCTCCTAGCACCAGTCATCTAGCTATAATATTTAGAGTCTTTATCAAAACCTCAAATACGCTTGCGCTAGAAGTAAATCTGCGCAGACTAATACGAGATAAAGCAGGAGTAACAACCCAATTTAGCATTAATGATGCTAAAACAAAAATAGTTATTCCGCTAAAAATAGAATGGGATTAGGATCATTTTCCAGAAAAATGGACTTTGCAAAGGGTGATTCCAAGAAGATCAGCTCATTCTACACAAGTAAGAAAAATAATTGAACTAGATGACGGCTAGGTTCAATTAATATTTGAACCTATACAGCCAAAGCCAATACCATCTAGAAGGTCTACTTCTTCCATTCCTTCTAATTTAATATTCAGAGGAACAATGAAAGAGGAAACAGCGGGAATAGATAGACTTGTATATGAGAGATTTGGATCATTGAGGTCTGAAATTAGACCATAACGTCCAAAAAGCCCAACTCTTTCATATATGGCCTATCAAGGTTTCAATGTAATGATGATTCATAATGAATCAAAAGAAACATTAAAAGAAATCTTGAGAAAAGATTACAATAGTTCTCAATATGCTCAAATCAGAAACTGGTTTGAATCTAATTTTTCTAATAAGTAGAAAAATTGGCTTCATGCCAAATACAATAAGTTTTTGAACTATAAGAAAGAGATTATAGGGTTTTTCCCTTTTTTAAAGGAATATTTTAGGGTCAAAAAATATCCTATCTTTGATTTAGTAGAAAATATTCCTGAAAATATGATACAGAAAATAGAAGACCATAACAAGGTCTATAATACAGCTGATGGTTATATTTCTGTCATCCATCCTCCAGAAAAATCTCCGAAAATAAAAAAGGATGTAAAAGTTATGCCATATAAAATCTCAACATCCTCTTAAGAGGAAATAAATCTTATAGTTGAGCAAAATAATTATACCAATTTATATATTCAATCTTTAGGTAAACAGATAATGCGAATAGAATCTATGTTGTCTAGTTTGCCTGTAACAAAATCATCAAAACCCCCATCTCAAATAGTCCTGGAGGCACCATTAATGAAACCACCACCAGACTTAAAGTCTTTTAAATTAAAGGGTCCTGAAGATCCTTAAAAAAACTTTATGGATGAATTGGTTTCACGATTATCTCATTTAAAAATATCCCTGTCAACTCCTAAAGTCAGTATCTTAACTGATTTTGACTCAAATATAGAGGAATTGGAAAATATGCTTCATGAAGCAAACGGACTTATTGAGCAAAAGCCTCAGCCTGTTTACTCAAAACGACCATATTATTCAAGGCCTTCACTTGTAGACCTTGAATTAAAAGCTGATAATGACATTCAACGATCATCTTTTAGTGGTCAAGAAATAGTCGATAGAATGTCGATAGTATGTCTGATAGACAAATATTAATTACCATCAAATATATGACTATGTATGCTCAAGCACTGGGGCTGTATAATAACAATGAGCATCATATAGCAAATGCTATTATATCTGGTTTTACTAGTCAGCTTCAAGGATGGTGGGATAACTATGTAAATGAATCCGAAAAATTAGCTATCCTTCAAGTCAGAAGACTAGTAAAACAAGAAGGACCTTTACCAGGTACTTCTTAAATACAAGAGAAGTATGCATATGATTCTATCAATACGCTCTTGGCTGCCATCGTAATAAATTTTGTTGGTAGAACTAATATAATCCAAGATAGGACACAAGAATTATTAATAAGTCTCAAATGCCCGTCTCTAGCTCACTTCAAATGGTATAAAGATACATTCTTTTCAAGAATATTCTTAAGAAGTGATGCTAATAGTGACGTTTGGAAGGAAAAGTTTATCTCTGGTCTTCCTTATCTCTTTATAGAAAGGGTAAGGAAAAGATTAAGAGAACAATATCTTTCTTCCTTTGAAAATATTGGTTACGGAGAGCTTGCTTTAGAGATTGTACTAGAAGGATTAACACTCTACAATGAACTTAAGCTTCAAAAGCAAATGGCTAAAGAAAAATTATATGACAAGCAAACTTTGGGAAATTTCTGTGAACAATACGATTAAAGTCACAATATGCTTTGGAGGAAATCTTCCAAGAAACAAAAGAAAACAATAAAAGCACATAAATATTTCAAGCGCTCAAAAAATACGAAAGCCCAGCAATATTACAAAACGGGCAAAAAGAAATCAGAATGAAAAGCTACTTCTTTCAAAAAGCCACGATACTATCTTTGTGGAAAGAAGGGGCATTATGCTAATAAATGTTGGCGAAAAGAAAAGAAGATCAAGGCAATTAGGGAATTAAAAATCGCTACAGAAGAGCAAGATAAATTGGTACAAATTTTATTCTCAGAAATAGAATCTTTAGAAGAAGAATATTCAGATGAAGATGAAGAAATTAATCAAATAAATGATTTTTCTGAATTTAGTTTTGAATTCTCTTCTGATGATAACAATCAACCCTGTCAATATCAAGAAGTTTGTTTTGAGGCCACGCTTGGAATAAATGGTCTTAGCATCAATATGCTAACTCAAGAGCAAAGTCTGATTCTGGATATAATAGACACAAAATATCATACCCAGAAGAAAAGAAAATTACATTGAAATGACTCGAACTAATGAAGAGTCTAAATCTTTGTCTTTTTCACATTTCTTATATAAAAATGCTTATAATGAAATAATAGAAAGGGTGAAGGGTTCGGTTTCCGAAAGGGAACCAACCACTAAGGAATTGAGGCAAGAGATTATTAATATGTTGAAATCTGAGATCAAAGAACTTACTAGAAGAATTCAAGTTCTTGAACTTAATAATTATACAATACCTTCCAAAAATGATATTGAGGAAGAACTTTCTTTTCAAAATATGTTCAAAAAAAGGGAAAGTAATATTGAAGACCCCTCATCTTTAAAATTAAAAATAGAGGAAATAGAAGAGTAAAAAACTATTATTGCTCTCGATAAAAAATATCACACAAAAATAGCACAGTTATGTGACCATTGTGATAAACAAATAATACCCTTATAAAGGACAGGCTTTAATAGATTCAGATGCTGATTATAATTGTATCTGTGAAGGAATAATTCATTCTCAATATTTTGAAAAAACTACTCAAATACTCAGTACAGCTAATAGTTCTAGAATGGCCATTAAATATAAATTATCAAGTGTTGTAGCATGTAATGATGGAGTATGTTTTGAGACTCCATTTATACTAGTCAAAGATCTTAATTCTACTATCATAATTGGAAACTCCATTCCTTATAATGTTGTGTCCCTTTATGGTAACTGAAGGACTAGAATGTGAGAAAAACGGAAAGCATATAAAGTTTGCTTTCATCCAAGCTCCACTATATAAGGAGATTAATAATCTCAAAGATAAAATATCTCACAAAGAAATATTTATGTTCTCCCTTCAATAGGAAGTGAGATTTAAGGAGATTGAAAATCGAATAAAATCTCCTCAAATACAGTCTAAAATTCAAGCGCTTAAAAATAAGCTTGAATCTAAAATATGCAGCACTTTGCCTAGTGCCTTTTAGGAAAGGAAAAAGCATATAGTTCATCTGCCCTATGAACCTAGCTTCAGAGAAAAGCAAATTCCCATAAAAGCTAGGCCCATGCAGATGAATGATAGACATTTGGCAACTGCAAAGAATAAATATAGGATCTTCTCAATAAGGGCCTAATAAGACCAAGCAAGAGCCCTTAATCTTGTCCAGCATTTTATCTGGAAAATGTCGTCGAAATAGAAAGGGGAGTGCCTAGACTTGTAATTAATTACAAGCCATTAAATAAGGCACTTAGATTGATAAGATATTCCATACCCAACAAGAGGGATCTCTTAAATCGCCTATACCAGACCAAAATATTTTCTAAATTCGATATGAAAAGTGGTTTTTGGAAAATTCAAGTTACCGAAGATTGATATAAAACCGCTTTTACGGTGCCTTTTAAGCAATACGAATGGAACGTTATGCCCTTTGGACTTGAAAATGCACCATCTGAATTTTAGCAAATCATGAATGAGATATTCAATGAATTTTCTCATTGCATGATTGTTTATATAGATGATGTACTAATCTTCTCTACAGATATAGGTCAGCATTGGAAACATCTTAATCTTTTCCTTAAAACAGTTAAAAGGGTAAAGTTAGTGGTTTTTGCAAGAAAAATAAGACTATTCGAAACCACAATAAGGTTTCTTGGTCACAATATTCAACAAGGAGTTCTCACTCCGATTGATCGATGTATAATAGTTGTTGAAAAATTTCCTGATGTTATTAGGGATAAAAAGCAACTTCAAAGGTTCCTCGACAGTCTAAACTACTTAGCTGATTTTTATAAAAATCTAGCTAAAGATGCTAAACCATTATATGAAAGGTTAAAAAATAATCCACAGCCTTGGAATCAAGATTGCACTAATGCAGTCAAGAAAATAAAACTAAAAGCCAAAGAACTCCCTTGTTTGGCAATTCCTCATCCTGATGCTTTAAAAATAGTGGAAACAGACGCCTCTGAATTAAGATATGGAGGAATTCTTAAATAGGAAATAAATAATAAAATTTATTTGGTTCGTTATACTTTCAAAAATTTGGAAAGATGCCCATAAGAACTATCCGACCATCAAAAAGGAAATATTAGTGATAGTTTTATTCATCTCCAAATTTCAAGAAGATTTATTAAATAAAAAATTCCTACTTAGAATAGATTGCAAAGCAGCTAAAAAGGTTTTAGAAAAAGATGTTAAGAATCTAGCTTCTAAACAAATTTTTGCTAGATGGCAAGCTTTGCTTTCTGTTTTTGAATTTGATATTGAATATATTAAAGGGGAAGAAAATTCTCTTTCAGATTTTCTAACCCAAGAATTTTTGCAGGGCCCTACCTAAGAAATCAGGAGCTGCTTCCTCTTCAGTCTTGAGAAGAAAGAAAACAAAGAAATGAAACTCTTCAAATACGAATCCGTTGGAATACTTCTTACAAACTTCCACACTTACTCTTTTAGTGTTGGAATTTGGAGAAGAACAAATAGATTCCACCATAAAAGCCAAAAAATATCTTCCAATACATCTGCTTCCCATTTAATATCCTAAAACCAGATAATATTATGAGACTATTCTTCTGGAAACAGGAAGCATCTATATTCATCATAATGATATTGATAATGAGCATGCTTACAGCAAGTTCACTATCAACAAAAGTAGTAACCCAACAAATATGGGGCTCAAATCCTCATAAAAGAAAATGCTTCTTCAATAATAGAATAAATAGAAGCTTTCTTAATGGTTATAATTACTTCGATTACATTCAGGCTTGGAATTCTGTTCTTGCTTATCAGAATACATAGAATTCACATAGCTAGTTTTTTAAATGAAAGATTGACAATATTTCTACTCAAATCTTCCTAGTATGGTTCTTAAAGTGGTTCTTTAATTTTGGACTACTAAGAGATGCCTTACCAAAACAAGTTAATGATAGTTTCAATAAGTTTATCTCTGTCAATGCTGAATTACTAAAGAAAGAGACCATTTGCTGCTATACTTCCTAGCCAGCTATAAGATCCCATGGATTCTAAGATGAGATTATAATACAATTTGTAAACCTAACGAACCACATGTCTTTATGAAGAGAACCTTCACAAAGTGGTGGCAGAAGTTTACCATTCTAAAAGAACTCTTATCCATTGAAAAGTTCATTCCAATAACTCTAGGCCAAGCTTATCCTTGTCTTATTGAGTCATCCAGTCAACAAAAGGATAAGGCTCCAATATAGCTTATGGATGTAGATGAAGATCTCTCGAATCTTATCTCCTCGCTAAAAGAAAAAGGCAAATCAATAATTGACATAAAGCATCGCTTGGGAGAAATGATGGAGGAATCGTCCTCTAAAGACAAAACAAAAGAAGAGTTAGGTTCGGCCTCAATGGGAAAAAAAATGGAGCACCTAACAACGTATCTTCACAGACCAAGAACTACGAGATCGCCCCTTTCATTTCATTCTGGGGTGACGGAGGGATCGTACCATTCGAGCCTTTTTTTCATGCTTTTCCCGGAGGTCTGGAGAAAGCTGCAATCAATAGGATTTTCCTAATCCTCCCTTCCCGAAAGGAAGAACGTGAAATTCTTTTTCCTTTCCTTTCCGCAGGGACCAGGGGATTGGATCTAGTCGTAAGATTCTCTGTCCAATACTGATGAAAGGTCAGCTGTCAATCTAGATAATGATCCATATCAAGATAGTCATGACCCATATGACTTTTGATTTCACATGCGTATGACTCCAATTTCCACAGGAACTCCATATGTGACTCAAAACTCAAAAGCAAGGAATCTTTACTATTTGTAGCTTTAATGATTTCGCTACTCTAATAATTATGTTTGTAAAATAATTGTACGAAGATGGGTCTTATGTTTGTCCTTATCACTAGAGATGGGTCATAAGTTTATAAAAGGCTAAATGCTCTAGCTTTAGGACAGGTCTTGGAAAACCTGAAACTGTTGGGGTTTCTGCCCTAAGAGCTTGTAATATTGTAAACGGTTTTATAAATTTTTAATAAAATATTCATTTCATTCAATTTATATATTTTGCAAAAATCGTATATATCATGAGAAACATCCTTGATTACTGATGTAATTTCAAACTAAGTGTATAAGTGTTATATACAGGTGGATTTGTTTGAGATAAGTAATTTAAAGAGTCCGTAGAAAACAAACAAAGTTGGGTATTTCATTTGTGGTAAATCTATAGCTGCGGTCCCTTTCGTATTTGATACGATAGTCTTATCCAAGACTATTCATGTGGTGATATGGAAATGGAGGCACCTTATATAATAAAGATTATATAGGACTGGACCACGATAAATATAAGTCTCTAAATAATATCCGTTAACCTTAGAGATTTATATTTATCAACCAGATGATCATATATGAATTGATCTTAATTCTGAGTGTATTATGAACTCTTGCTTATTAAGTTATTTCCTTTGATTTACATGGGTGAGATCGGTGTAGATACCCGATCAATAACTTCGTACTTTGGGGATATGATTTAGTAAGTAGCTGGGAACATTCTATACAATAGTGGAATCCACTCCTTCTTGCGAGAAGTAGAAAAGTAGTTCCCTTAAGGGTTGATTCAGGTCTTGAACAATAAGAGCGCTCAACTTTCTGTTTATATGTAAACAGAAAGATAAATTCATAAGTTGTTATGAATATATTGTTCATTAAAGAATCAATGGTACTTAAGGATCAAGAAATAATTAGAGAGGTAAAACGGACATTTGACCTTACTTTAATTATGAACTATTTGTGGAGGGTCAAATCATATGTAGTGATTAAATCAATGGACACTGAAAAATTTCAGATTGTATAAAAAACATCTACAATTTTGAGAGTGCAATCTTAAGTTTTTAGTGGAGTAACTTTAAGATTAATAATAGTGAATTATTTAATTAAAGAGTTTAATTAATAATTCCAATATTATTGGAGCTCAAAACTGTAGGTCCATCGGGTCCCCTTGATAGCTCATTTTACTATAAGAAACGTGTATATAGAATATTGTAATTGGACCGTCCAATTACAGGTGTTACATAAGTAACAAAAATTTGTGTTCACTTAGTATTTGAATAATATTGATTATTCAAATTATTTAATTATTAATTATGAATTAATAATTATTTAATTAATTTTATAAGAGGTCTTGAATCCAATTCTTAGTGACTTTGGTATAAATTAATTATGAATTAATTTATTAAAAGTTACAAGTTCTATTTCAAAATATAATATGAATTAATTTTGAATTAATTATATTATATGGGGCAAAAGTTTAATTATAATAAGATTAGGGTCAATATTAATATTGATTAATTAAAACCCTAATTGTTTGCCTATAAAAAGAAAAAGTTTCTTTTCTACATCTAGGTTTTTTGGTTGTTGTTTATGTTTTTGAGAAAAAACAAGAGAAAAGAAAAAGGTTTTTTTTTTTTTCAACAAATACAAAGAACAAGAATTTGTGTCTTTGTTCTTTGTATAACCAAAAATCAAACACTCACCTCTTATAATCATTGATTTAATTTGATTTTTTTTATAAAGAAATCAAAAAGTAAGTGAGCACAATTCTATATAATTGTGCCCACTCGCTTGTTTCTTAGTTTCGAGATATATCAAGGAAGGCAAGGTGGTAAGCAATCCACAGAGATCAATACAGAAGGTAAAAAATCTGATTTTTATTTATTTATATTATTTTATTTCATTGTTTTAAAAATTTTGGGTTCTTGAGTTTTCTAAAAACGTTTTTGAAACTCAATGTTCCGCAAAATCTTTAATTTTATGAAAAACAAATTGTTGATTTTTGTTTTTTCAATCCATCAATTGGTATCAGAGCCAAGATTTTCAATAAAACAATGAATTTTAAAATAATATGTTTGTATTGATTATGTATGTCAATGAGTAGGCACTATTATTTTGATTTGATTATTGATATGCATATTTTATATTCATGTTTGATGAATGAGATTGCATGGTATGATCGTTAATTGTATGGTTTTTTGGTTATATTATTCGATTAATATGTAAGCCGTTTGTGGTAAATTTTTATTCGATTAATATGTAAGTCGTTTGTGGCAATTTTTTTTCGTTGTAATTCAATAGTTTTAGGCTTTATTTTTTTTAAAATGTAAAGCTGAAGGTTGATGTCAACGCGGTTGATTTGCTGTGCCAGAATTATGATTCGAATCAGATTTGTTTTATTTAATTGTATTTAAAACTACCATTTCAAACATAATTAATTGTATTTGAATGTTATAATTATGATTTGAAACGGAAAATTATTTTGAAAACGGCTGGTTTTATTTAATTGTATTTAAAACTACCGTTTAAAATATAATTAATTGCATTAAAATGAATTTTTAATGCAGCTGTTTTGAATGGTATAATTATGATTTGAAACGGAAAAATTATTTTGAAAACGGCTGGTTTTATTTAATAGTATTTAAAACTACCGTTTAAAATATAATTACTTGAATTGAAATGGATTATTAATGCGGCTGTTTTGAACGGTCCAATAAGACATTTATTATGAATAAATATATACGCATTAGATGCGTTGCACATTAGATGTGCAAACAAATAAAATTATAATAATAGTCCCTAAAATTATGTATTCCATATTTTGGGGTTTCCATTTCAATTGAAACTCTATTGAAAATTGTCCATGTGTTTGGATAATTTTCTTTGATCCATAAATTAAGAAATGGGCTTTTCTAGTCTAATCTATTTGATAGAAGTTTTTGATAATTAAATTAGATTTAATTATAAGCCCATGAAGACCTTGAAGACCATGAAGACTATGAAGACTACAAGTGAAGGCCAAGGAATGCCTTGGTTAATTTTTTGTAATCTTAAAATTAGTTGTAGGTCGTTAAAACCAAAGAACCCGGTCATACACATGTTATTTATTTATTTATTTTTTATTTTCATGAGATGAATGGATAAATATATATAACATGTACATGCATTAAAAATATGTCATATAGAATCATGAAGTGCCTACTCACTACATTATAATATGACATGCATCATATGTATTATTTTTATTTTGCTATTAAAATTGTTTATTAGTATAAATAGAATAATAATACATAGAATGCCTTTAAAACAATTTGAATTGATTTTAATAGAAAATCATAGGTTTCAAATTAGAAATTTGATTTCAATAAATTGGCATTCATAATGTGGATTAGATTTTAATTAGTTAAAATCGGATGATTTCATATTATATCTAGTCTTTATAATTTTGATTATTTTGATTAGATTTATAAATTGAATTAGATTTTTAAATGTTAAAAAATCTGGTAATTCATTAGATTTATAAATTGAATTAGATTTTTAAGTGTTAAAAATCCGGTAATTCATTAGATTTATAAATTGAATTAGATTTTTAAGTGTTAAAAATCCGGTAATTCATTAAATTGATAAATTAAATTAGATTTTTAAATGTTAAAAATATGATAATTTATTAAGTGTTAATAAGTTTCGAACTTTAATAACACACAAATTCCTAGTAATTTAGATTATCTTTTTAGCCGTTAATAATCTAAGACAATGACTAGGAAAATTTAATAGAAATCTCTAACCCTAAAATAGTGAGTGGGAGAGGGATATATGACAATATATCCCGCGGTCTCCATCATTAGTTCAACACCGTAAAACTTAAATGGCGCCTCGAGACGGCTTTGTTATCGTCCCCCTACGGATGGTGTCCATTTAGGTTGATCAAGGTTGACTTCCTAACGGATAGGAATTCTAGATGTATCTTGTGATTGACCTACCTTACGGCGGCAATTCTCGAGTTAAGTCTATGGACTCCGAAATGATAGGTTACACTCATAAAGGAAATAATTAATTGTTAATTATTTTTCCGGACCGAAAAACGGTAGTCAAATAATATATGAAAAAGAGTTTTCCGTTATATTATTTGATTGAGAATGTCTCAGTCTAACATACAAATATTTGACCTACCCTACGGCGGCACCTATTTGTGGCATGTTAGATTATCGTGGCATAGTAATTAATTTTAGTGATTTTGATAATTTATTATTTGTGGATCATGCATCACGTTTAATTTTATGCCAAAATTACATGATATTAAATTTTGCAAATTGATATTAAATGAATTCCATTTTATTTATTGTTAGCAATGGTATCTCCGTTGATTTCTATTCTTGCTAATGATAAACTTAACGGGGAAAATTATGTCAAATGGAAAAGTAATATGAACGCAGTCCTGGTCTGTGAGGACCTTAAATTTGTCACGACTCAACCTTGTCCTCCTCAGCCAGCAGATAATGCTGGACGTGTTGTGCGCGAGACCTATCAGAAATGGGTCACAGCTGATGAAAAGGCCCGCTGCTACTTGTTAGCAAGGATGTCCGAGGTGCTTGCTACCAAGCACGAGTCAATGACAATAGCAACTCAGATGCTAGAGTCATTGCAGGGCATGTTTGGGCAACCTTCTGAGCAGCAACGGCATGAAGCTGTTTGTGCTGTGATGACTACTAAGATGAAGGAAGGTACATCTGTTAAAGAGCATGTTTTGAAAATGATGACCCACTTTAACACAGCTGAAAGCCATGGAGGGACAATAGACGAACGTAGCCAAGTGAGTATGATCTTGGAAACTCTTCCGAAGAGTTTCATGCAATTCAAGAGTAACTATGTTATGAACAAGTTGACTTACTCACTTACTCAATTACTTAATGAGCTTACTACTTATGAGTCAATGAATCTCGAGATGGAGTCTATGTACTCCAACTCTGTCTGGGAACTTGTAGATCAACCAGATGGGATAAAACCCATAGGTTGCAAGTGGATCTACAAAAGAAAGAAAGGAGTGGATGGAAAGGTAGAAACCTTTAAAGCTAGACTAGTAGCAAAGGGTTATACTCAGAAAGAGAGAGTTGACTATGAGGAAACTTTCTCGCCAGTAGCTATGCTTAAGTCCATTCGGATTCTTCTCTCCATTGCTGCATGTCTCGATTATGAGATTTGGCAAATGGACGTCAAGACTGCATTTTTGAATGGTAATCTTGATGAAAGTATCTATATGGTACAACCAGAGGGATTTGTATCCCAAGGTCAAGAGCAAAAGGTTTGCAAGTTACAAAGGTCCATTTATGGACTTAAACAAGCATCTCGATCTTGGAACATAAGGTTTGATACTTCGATCAAGTCTTATGGTTTTGAGCAAAATATTGATGAGCCTTGTGTATACAAACGGATTATCAATAAGAAAGTGGTTTTCCTTGTACTTTACGTTGACGATATTCTACTCATTGGGAATGATATAGGAATATTATCAGACGTAAAAAAACTGGCTCGCTAGCCAATTCCAAATGAAAGATTTGGGAGAGGCCAGTTATGTCCTTGGGATCCAAATAATACGAGATCGTAAGAACAAACTGTTAGCGTTGTCTCAGGCATCATATATCGATAAGATTCTTATGCGATTTTCGATGCAGAACTCTAAGAAAGGTAATTTACCTTCTCGTCATGGAGTTCATTTGTCTAAGGAACAGTGTCCTAAGACACCTCAACAAATTGAGGATATGAGACGGATTCTCTATGCCTCTGTAGTAGGCAGTCTCATGTATGCTATGTTATGCACGAGACCGGATATATGTTATTCAGTGGGAATAGTTAGTCGTTATCAATCTATTCAGGATTTGATCATTGGGTGGCTGTAAAGCATATTCTCAAGTATCTTCGGAGAACGAGAAACTATATGCTAGTATATTCTGGAGAGGATTTGATCCTATTAGGATATACAGATTCTGATTTTTAGTCAGACAAAGATTCTAGGAAATCTACGTCCGGATCAGTATTTACCCTTGGTAGTGGAGCCATTACATGGAGGAGTATTAAGCAATCATGCATTGCTGACTCCACTATGGAAGCCGAATATGTAGCAGCTTATGAAGCAGCTAAAGAAGCGGTATGGCTACGTAAATTCTTGGCTGATCTGGAAGTTGTTCCAGACATGGATAAACCACTCACCCTTTATTGTGACAATAGTGGTGCAGTGGCCAATTCCAAAGAACCAAGAAGCCATAAACGAGGGAAGCATATAGAGAGGAAATACCATCTCATTAGGGAGATCGTACGAAGGGGAGATGTAAAAGTGATGAAGATTGCATCACAAGACAACCTTGCTGATCCGTTTACGAAGACCTTAACGGCTAAAGTATTTGAAGGTTATCTAGAGGATCTAGGATTACGAGATATGTCTCATCTGCTCTAGGGCAAGTGGGAGATTGTTGGGGTTTCTGCCCTAAGAGCTTGTAATATTGTAAACGGTTTTATAAATTTTTAATAAAATATTCATTTCATTCAATTTATATATTTTGCAAAAATCGTATATATCATGAGAAACATCCTTGATTACTGATGTAATTTCAAACTAAGTGTATAAGTGTTATATACAGGTGGATTTAGTTTGAGATAAGTAATTTAAAGAGTCCGTAGAAAACAAACGAAACTGGGTATTTCATTTGTGGTAAATCTATAGCTGTGGTCCCTTTCGTATTTGATACGATAGTCTTATCCAAGACTATTCATGTGGTGATATGGAAATGGAGGCACCTTATATAATAAAGATTATATAGGACTGGACCACGATAAATATAAGTCTCTAAATAATATCCGTTAACCTTAGAGATTTATATTTATCAACCAGATGATCATATATGAATTGATCTTAATTCTGAGTGTATTATGAACTCTTGCTTATTAAGTTATTTCCTTTGATTTACATGGGTGAGATCGGTGTAGATACCCGATCAATAACTTCGTACTTTGGGGATATGATTTAGTAAGTAGCTGGGAACATTCTATACAATAGTGGAATCCACTCCTTCTTGCGAGAAGTAGAAAAGTAGTTCCCTTAAGGGTTGATTCAGGTCTTGAACAATAAGAGCGCTCAACTTTCTGTTTATATGTAAACAGAAAGATAAATTCATAAGTTGTTATGAATATATTGTTCATTAAAGAATCAATGGTACTTAAGGATCAAGAAATAATTAGAGAGGTAAAACGGACATTTGACCTTACTTTAATTATGAACTATTTGTGGAGGGTCAAATCATATGTAGTGATTAAATCAATGGACACTGAAAAATTTCAGATTGTATAAAAAACATCTACAATTTTGAGAGTGCAATCTTAAGTTTTTAGTGGAGTAACTTTAAGATTAATAATAGTGAATTATTTAATTAAAGAGTTTAATTAATAATTCCAATATTATTGGAGCTCAAAACTGTAGGTCCATCGGGTCCCCTTGATAGCTCATTTTACTATAAGAAACGTGTATATAGAATATTGTAATTGGACCGTCCAATTACAGGTGTTATATAAGTAACAAAAATTTGTGTTCACTTAGTATTTGAATAATATTGATTATTCAAATTATTTAATTATTAATTATGAATTAATAATTATTTAATTAATTTTATAAGAGGTCTTGAATCCAATTCTTAGTGACTTTGGTATAAATTAATTATGAATTAATTTATTAAAAGTTACAAGTTCTATTTCAAAATATAATATGAATTAATTTGAATTAATTATATTATATGGGGTAAAAGTTTAATTATAATAAAATTAGGGTCAATATTAATATTGATTAATTAAAACCCTATTTGTTTGCCTATAAAAAGAAAAAGTTTCTTTTCTACATCTAGGTTTTTTGGTTGTTGTTTATGTTTTTGAGAAAAAACAAGAGAAAATAAAAAGTTTTTTTTTTTTCAACAAATACAAAGAACAAGAATTTGTGTCTTTGTTCTTTGTATAATCAAAAATCAAACACTCACCTCTTATAATTATTGATTTAATTTGATTTTTTTTATAAAGAAATCAAAAACTAAGTGAGCACAATTCTATATAATTGTGCCCACTCGCTTGTTTCTTGGTTTCGAGATATATCAAGGAAGGCAAGGTGGTGAGCAATCCACAGAGATCAATACAGAAGGTAAACATCTGATTTTTATTTGTTTATATTATTTTATTTCATTGTTTTAAAAATCTTGGGTTCTTGAGTTTTCTAAAAACGTTTTTGAAACTCAATGTTCCGCAAAATCTTTAATTTTATGAAAAACAAATTGTTGATTTTTGTTTTTTCAATCCATCAGAAACTTCTCTTGTAAAATATTTCAATCAATAAACTTAAACGAAATTTCAACGTTTCTTCAAAAAACATCCAAGCATTTCTCTCTCATTCATGTAAGATATCTTTCTTTTAATTTTATAAGTTTATATTGATTTATATACTGTTTTTAATAGTTATTATAAATTGTTTTAGTCCTTAACAATTTCCGTTGTGCAAGTGAGTTTCCATTGTACAAGTGGTATCATATGGGTTTTGGCTGTCTTGATATGGATCATTATCTAGATTGACAGCTAGCCTTTCATTAGTACTGGACAGGAATCTTCTTCTTTTGTTTTGTCTTTAGAGGACTTCATCATTTCTCCCAAGCGATGCTTTATGTCAATTATCGATTTGCTTTTTTCTTTTAGCAATGAGATAAAATTGGAGATATCCTCATCTACATCCATGAGCAATATTGGAGCCTTATCCTTTTGCTGACTGGATGACTCAGCAAGACAAGGATAAGCTTGACTTAGAGCTATTGGAATGAACTCTTCAACGGAATGGATAAGAGTTCTTTTGGAATGGTAAACTATTGCCACCACTTTGTGAAGGTTCTCTTCATAAGGACATGTGGTTCGTCAGGTTTACAAACTGTATTATAATCCCATCTTAGAATCCATGGGATCTTATAGCAAGCTAGGAAGTACAACAATAAATGTTCTTCTTGAAGGGAAAATTTTGATTTTAATTCGAATGCGGAAACATGAATTTTAAAAATTTTCAAACAAAACATGCCCGATCGATGCTAGTAATAACGATTCAATAGTTAAATTAATAAGATCGAATCTTACCTTGCATTAAGATTGAATTGATCCCTTTTGATTCGTAGATTCTTCACCACATGATCTTCCTTGCTATGACTTTTCACAAAAGAAACTGTGTGTGAGCACAATTTTTTTGAAGATCCTTTTGAAGTAGATGGTTATTTGGTGATTTTTAATCAATGGAAATTTTTGATTCAAATAGCCAAAAATTCCCTCTACCACCACCTCTCCTACCAATCATAAAAACATATTTTTATATTGGCAAAATAGGGTTCTTCAATTTTAACAAGGAATCCAAATTCCTATTTAAATTGAAAGACTTAATTTATATCCAATATGGAATCAAATTCCTTATTGGATTAGAATTCTATTCTTTTAGTTTAATATGGAATCTAATTCCTATTAAATTAAAACTCTTTTAATATAATTTAAATGGAATCTTATTCCAATTAAAATTATTATTTCCATTAATTAATTAAATGATTTTTCATTAAATTAAATGATTCTAAATCATAATTAATTTAATGACATCATTTAGAATTGAACCCATGACCTCTACAAATAATTAAATAATTAACCATTAATTAAATAATTATAAATATTTAAATAATCAAATTATTTAAATAATTTATGAACATGTACATAAATTTATATGTACACCAATAATCGGACAATCCAATTATATTCTTCAACTTGTTTCTTTATGTAGTTGTGAGCTAGCAAGGGGAAAATGGACCTATAATTTGAGCTCCAATAATATCGAAATTATTAATTAAACTCTTTAAGTAATAATTCACTATTATTAACCTTAGAGTTACTCCACTAAAAACTTAAGGTTGCACTCTCAAAATTGTAGATGTTTTACACAATCTGAATTTTCAGTGTCCATCGATTTAATCATTTCATATGATTCGATCCTCCACGAGTAGTTCATAATTAAAGCTAGGTTATAAAATCCGTTATACCTCTCTAATTATATCTTGTTCCATTAAGTACCATTGATTCTCTAATGAACAATATATCCATAACAACTTATGAATTTATCTTTCCATTTACTCATAAACAGAAAGTTGAGCGCTCTTATTGTTCAAGACCCGAATTAACACTTAAGGGAACTACTCATCTACTTCTTACAAGAAGGAGTGGATTCCACTATGTGTAGAATGTTCCCAGCCACTTATTAAATCACATCTCCAAAGTACGAAGCATATTGACCATAAATCTATAACAGTCTCACCCATGTAAATCAAAAGATATGACCCAACAAATAGGATTCCATTAAATACTCAGGATTAAGATCAATCCATATATGATCATCTAATTGATAAATAAGAATTTATTTGTTTAACGAATATTAATAAGAAACTCATTTTATCAAGGTCCAGTCCTATATTATATCTATTATATAAGTGCCTCCATTTTCATATCGTCATATGAACAATCCCGGATGAGATCATTGTATCAAATACGAAATGGACCGTAGCTGTAGATTTACTACAAACAAAGTACCCAGTTTTGTTTGCTTTCTACGGACTCTTTTGATTACTAATCTCAAACTAAATCCTCTTGTATATAACGCTTACATACTTAATTTGAGACTATATAAGTAATCATGGATGTTACATGATATTCGTATGAAGCAAACATTTTATAAATGCACATTAATTTGAATAAAATAAACTTTATTTATTTATAATTTATTTAAACATTTATAAATTACAAGCTCTTAGGGCACAATGCCTAATAATCTCCCACTTGCCCTAGAGCAAATGAGACATATCTCGTAATCCTAGACCCTCTAGATGACTGTCAAACACTTTAGCTGTTAAGGTCTCTGTAAACGGATCAGCATGGTTGTCCTGTGAAGCTATTTTCATCACCGACACATCTCTTCTATGTACTATCTCTCTAATGAGATGATATTTTCTTTCTATATGCTTTCCACGCTTATGGCTTCTTGATTATTTCGAATTGGCCACTGCACCACGATTATCACAATAAAGTGTGATTGGTTTATCCATATTTGGAACAACTTCTAAATCTGTTAAGAACTTACGAAGCCAAACTGCTTCTTTAGCTGCTTCACAAGCTGCTACATATTCTGCTTCCATGGTGGAGTCAGCGATACAAGATTGCTTAACACTTCTCCATACTATAGCCTCACCACCAAGGGTGAATACTGACCCAGACGTGGATTTTTGAGAATCCTTATCCGACTGAAAATTAGAATCTGTATATCCTGTTGGAATCAAATTCTCACCAAAATATACTAGCATATAGTTTCTCGTTCTTCGAAGATATTTGAAAGTACATTTTACTGCCACCCAGTGATCCAATCCTGGGTTAGATTGATAACGACTGACTACTCCCACTGAATAACATATGTTAGGTCTCGTGCATAGCATAGCATACATGAGACTGCCTACTGCAGAGGCATATGGAATTCGTCTCATATCCTCAACTTCTTGAGGTGTCTTAGGACATTGTTCCTTAGACAAGTGAACTCCATGCTGAGAAGGTAAATAACCTTTCTTGGAATTCTGCATCGAATAACGTACAAGGATCTTATCAATGTATGATGCTTGAGACAATGCTAATAGTTTGTTCTTACGATCTCATATGATTTGGATCCCAAGAACATAATTAACCAAGGGTGAATACTGACCCAGTTCGTTACATAAGATGATGCTCCTACATCATTCCCAATGAGTAGAATATCATCGACGGAAAGTACGAGGAAAACCACTTTCTTATCGATGATACGCTTGTATACACAAGGTTCATCGACATTTTGCTCAAAACCATAAGACTTGATCGAAGTATCAAATCTAATGTTCCAAGATCGAGAAGCTTGCTTAAGTCCATAAATAGACCTTTGCAACTTGCAAACCTTTTGCTCTTGACCTTGGATCACGAATCCCTCTGGTTGCACCATATAGATGCTTTCATCAAGATTGCCATTCAAAAATGCAGTCTTGACATCCATTTGCCATATCTCATAATCAAGACATGCAACTATGGATAGAAGAATACGAATGGACTTAAGCATGGCTACTGGTGAGAAAGTTTTTTCATAATCAACTCCCTCTTTTTGAGTATAACCTTTTGCCACTAGCCTAGCTTTGAAGGTCTCCACCTTCCCGTCCACTCTTCTCTTCCTCTTATAGATCCATTTGCAACCTATGGGTTTTATCCCATCTAGTTGATCCACAAGTTCCCAGACTGAGTTTGAGTGCATAGACTCTATCGAGATTCATAGCTTTAAGCCATTATTCCTTATCAGAATCTTCCATTGCATCATGATATGTCAATGGATCATCTACACACTGATCAGAGATAGCAATTTGTGCCTCTCCGATTTTTCTATAGCGAATTGGTGGTCTAATAACTCTTTCACTACGACGAGGTGGTAGATGATTCTAATGGAAGTCTGTCTGACGATTAGACGTGGTCTTAACAATGTTATTATCAACAATTGTTGTTAACGGGGTATTGGTCGAACCAGAAAATAATTCCTCTAGTACAACTTTACTTCGAGGTTTGTACTCTCTCAAATAGTTCTCTTCAAGAAACGTAGCGTTTGTCGATACAAACACTTTGTTTTCTTCAGGACTATAAAAGAGTTCGCCCCTAGTTTCTCCAGGATAACCTACAAATAGGCAAACTTTTGAACGTAGTTCTAGCTTCCCAGTCTTGTTCTTCAGCACATGTGTTGGACAACCCCAAATGCGAAAATGTCGTAAACTAGCTTTGCGACCATTCCACAACTCCAAGGGTGTCTTTGGAACTGACTTAGATGGTACAACATTCAAAATATACATTGCAATTTGCAATGCATATCTCTAGAATGAACTAGGTAATGATGAGAAACTAAACATAGATCTCATCATGCCCAAAAGGATACGATTTCTCCTTTCTGTAACACCGTTCTGCTGGGGTATTCCAGGAGCAGTCAGTTGGGATAGAATCTCATGCTCAATCAAGTAATCCTTGAACTCTGTATCAAGGTACTCTTTTCCATGATCTGATCGTAGAGCTTTCAATGTTTTACCTAATTGATTTTCAACTTCAGTTTTAAACTCTTTGAACTTTTCAAAAGTTTCAGACTTTCGTTGCATTAGGTAAACATACCCATATCTAGAATAATCATCAATGAATGTGACGAAATATACATAACCACCTCTAGCTTTAACATTTATTGGACCACAAATATCCGAATGTATAAGCTCTAGCGGTTCTTTGGCTTTATAATCTTTTGTCTTAAAAGGTCTCTTAGTCATTTTACCTTCTAAACAGGATTCACAAACAGGTAAAGTGCCGATCTTTAACTCACTTAAAGTTCCGCTCTTTACTAGTCTGTCTATTCTGTCAAGATTAATATGTCCAAGTCTTAGATGCCAAAGGTAGGTATCATCATTAGGAGAAATCTTTTGTCGTTTTGCTTTCTGTTTTTCAACTTTAAACAATTCAGCATTAAGCACTGAATTACGTGTTAACGACCTTAACATGTAAATGTTGTTTTCTAATATTCCAGAACAAATATTCAAACAATTTCTAGAAACAATAACATCTTTATTACTAAATGAAATTGAATAATTGTGTTCCAATAATCTAGAAAACGAAATCAAATTTCTTCTAAAATTCGGAATATAATAAACATTGTTCAAAGCAATAAAACAATTATTTGAAAATTGAAGTCTAACTTCTCCCACTGGTCTAGCTGAAACGACATCCCTACTGCCAACTCGCATGGTGAACTCTCCCTCACCAAGCTGCTTATAAGAGTCAATCATTTGTAAAGAAGAACAAACATGATTAGTGGCTCCTGAATCAATTATCCAAGTGGATGAATCATCCTCCATTAAACAAGATTCAATGACTAGTAAATCATATTTACCTTTCATCTTCTTCTCTTTGAGCTCATTAATCACCTCACCATGAGTTTCAACTGTATTAAAATAGGTCATTATGTTCAAGACATGCTTTCGAATTGATGTCCCTTCCTTCATCTTAGCAGTCATAGCAGCACAAACAACTTCATGTCGCTGCTGCTCAGAAGGTTGCCCAAACATCCCTTGTAATGACTCCATCATCTGAGATGCTGTAGTCATTGCCTCATGCTTCTTAGTAAGCACGTCGGACATTCCTGCTAACAGGTAGCAACGAGCCTTTTCATCAGCCTTAACCCAATTTTGGTAGGTTTCGCGTACATTACGTGTGGCATTTGTAGGTGGCATAGGAGGACACTCCTCCGTCAGGACAAATATTAGATCCTCACAGACCAGAATGGCATTCATATTATTTTTTCATTTAACATAGTTATCCTCATTCAGTTTATCATTGGCAAGTATGGTAATTAAAGGTGACGACATTGCTGAAATAAATAAACAAAACATTTTATTCAAAATTTGCTTCATATGAATATCATAAGTTATAGCATAAAATTAAACATGATGCATGATACATGAATAATCAATAAGAAATACCCTAAAAAGAATTATTATGCCACGATAATCTAACATGTTACAAATAGGTGCCGCCGTAGGGTAGGTTAAATATTTGTATGTTAGACTGAGACATTCTCAATCAAATAATATGACAGAAAACTCTTTTTCATATATTATTTGACTACCGTTAGGAAGTCAACCTTGATCAAGGTTGACTTCCTAACGGATAGGAATTTAACAATTAATTATTTCCTTTATAAGTGTAACCCATCATTTCGGAGTTCATAGACTTAACTCGAAAATTGCCGCCGTAGGGTAGGTCAATCACAAGATACATCTAAAATTCCTATCCGTTAGGAAGTCAACCTTGATCAACCTAAATGGACACCATCCGTAGGGGGACGATAACAAAGCCGTCTCCAGGCGCCATTTAAGTTTTACGGTGTTAAACTAACGATGGAGACCGTGGGATATATTGTCATATATCCCTCTCCCACTCACTATTTTAGGATTACGGTTTTCTATTTTAACATTCCTAGTCATCATCTTAGATTATTAACGACTAACAAGTATAATCTAAGTTACTAGGAATCAGTATGTTACTAGAATCATTATCCTATTAACACCTAATAAGTTACCAGATTTTTAACTCTTAAAAATCTAATTTATTATAAAAGATCTAATCTATATAATTTAAACTCTTTAATTATGAAGATTAGATTTAATGTGAGATTACCCAATTTTAACTCTTAAAATCTAATCCACATTATAACTACCAATTATTTAAAATATATTTATTTTAATCACATTAAAACTATTTATATATTTCTAATTTGTGAACCTAGGATTTTCAACTAAAATCCTAACAAATTATAAAAATTGGTATTTAATGTATTATTATCTCTATTTTAACTAATAAACTATTTAATAGAAAAAATAAATAATAATACATGTATGTATGTCATGTTATAATGCAATGAGTAGGCACTTTTTATTCTATATGACATATTTTATGCATGATCATGTTATCAATAAATTATTTAATCATCACATGATAAACAATGAAAACAAATAACATGTGATTGATTGAGTTTTTTGGCTTTAACGACCTAAAACTAATTTTAGATATCACAAAATTAACCAAGGCATTCCTTGGCCTTCACTTGTAATCTTCAAGAACTTCATGGTCTTCAAGATCTTCATAGTCTTCAAGGTCTTGTTGGGCTCTTTAAGGCTTATAATTAAATCTAATTTAATTATCAAGAACCTCCATCAAATGGATTGGGTTACAAGCCCATTTCTTGATTTTAAAGCCATCAAAAATTATCCAAAACGAGTGGATGATTTTTTGTAATTTTTACGATTGAAAACGGAAACCTGAAACTCGAGAAAATTCGAAGACGGATCGCATTTGGGACTATTTAGAAACAGTCCAGCTACTGCCATATGGCAGCAGCTTTGAGCTGCCAAGTGGCATCTACAACTTGCCACCTGGTGCATGTTGGCTGCTGCACTTGGTGTGCATCGCACATGCAGACTTTTTGCATGCCATCTGGTTGTACATCACATGCACACTCAACAGCTCATCTGTTTTGTGCACAACTATTTGTGCAAACTCGGTCACTTCAGAAGAGACCAAACAGACGTGGAAAAACTGGTTCAAAACCAGTTTTCTGCGCGCAGCAAACTGGTTCAAAAACCAGTCCTTTATGAGCAGTCTAACGCACAGCAAAACTGGTTCAAAACCAGTTCATACAACCACACCATACAGCACAAACGCAACCGGTCCCCAGACCTGCGCACTGCTGTCAAACTGCACAGGCACAACCAGTCCTATTTCGCAGCGAACCAGTGCACCAGGCACCAGCCGCGCCAGCACAGTAGCCGCACCAGCGCTGCGCACTGCAGTCCAGCCGCACCAGCGTGCACCAGCGCATCAGCCATGCGCGTTACTGTCCAACCGAACCAGCGCATCAGCTCAACCGCAGACCCAACTGGTTCAAAAACCAGTCCGCACAGCTGCTCAGCCGTACAGGCCGTGAAACGCAGCGAATCAGCACACCAGATACCAGCCATGTGCACCGGTGAACTGGACTGCGCTGCAAGCTGTCGCACAACCCTTCACGCTGCTGTCCGGCTCAGCCAAACGTTGCTGTCTACTGTTGTGTGCTGTTGTCCAATCGCAGTCAAGCCCACATGAAGCTGGTTCGAAAAACAGCCACCAAAACTGCACATCAAACTGATTCAAAAACAGTCCAGTTTTTGTGCTACGTTCGCATCCAATGCACAAAACTGTTTGTTGCAATTTTGTACTAATAATGGGTCAAGAATTTTTGCACCGATTGGACAACAATTTTCTCAAACTGATTCCGTATTTAATCATAACTTTCGCCCAAAACCCATCCCATTTCAGCATCATTCTTCGTGTTTAATTCTTCGACAACAAATTAACCCCAGGTCTATGATATTACAATGGAAAAAATAATGCCACAAACAGCTTACAAATTAATCAAATTAAATTAGCCAAAGAACCATACAATTAACGATCAATTCATGCTAATCCAATTCATCAAACATGAATATATATCAATCAATAATTTGTGCCTACTCTATGATATACAAAGAATCATAATCAAAAGAAAATTCAATCATTATTGAATCAATTATTAAACTAGCGAAAACCGTGCTCTGAAACCAATTGAAGGGAAAATTTTGATTTTAATTCGAATGCGGAAACATGAATTTTAAAAATTTTCAAACAAAACATGCCCGATCGATGCTAGTAATAACGATTCAATAGTTAAATTAATAAGATCGAATCTTACCTTGCATGAAGATTGAATTGATCCCTTTTGATTCACAGATTCTTCACCACCTGATTTTCCTTGCTATGACTCTTCACAAAATAAACTGTGTATGGGCACAATCTTTTTGAAGATCCTTTTGAAGTAGATAGTTATTTGGTGATTTTTAATCAATGGAAATTTTTGATTCAAGTAGCCAAAAATTCTCTCTACCACCACCTCTCCTACCAATCATAAAAACATCTTTTTATATTGGCAAAATAGGGTTCTTCAATTTTAACAAGGAATCCAAATTCCTATTTAAATTGAAAGACTTAATTTATATCCAATATGGAATCAAATTCCTTATTGGATTAGAATTCTATTCTTTTAGTTTAATATGGAATCTAATTCCTATTAAATTAAAACTCTTTTAATATAATTTAAATGGAATCTTATTCCAATTAAAATTATTATTTCCATTAATTAATTAAATGATTTTTCATTAAATTAAATGATTCTAAATCATAATTAATTTAATGACATCATTTAGAATTGAACCCATGACCTCTACAAATAATTAAATAATTAACCATTAATTAAATAATTATAAATATTTAAATAATCAAATTATTTAAATAATTTATGAACATGTACATAAATTTATATGTACACCAATAATCGGACAATCCAATTATATTCTTCAACTTATTTCTTTATGTGGTTGTGAGCTAGTAAGGGGACCAAATGGACCTACAATTTGAGCTCCAATAATATCGAAATTATTAATTAAACTCTTTAAGTAATAATTCACTATTATTAACCTTAGAGTTACTCCACTAAAAACTTAATGTTGCACTCTCAAAATTGTAGATGTTTTACACAATCTGAATTTTCAATGTCCATCGATTTAATCATTTCATATGATTCGATCCTCCACGAGTAGTTCATAATTAAAGCTAGGTTATAAAAATCCATTATACCTCTCTAATTATATCTTGTTCCATTAAGTACCATTGATTCTCTAATGAACAATATATCCATAACAACTTATGAATTTATCTTTCCATTTACTCATAAACAGAAAGTTAAGCGTTCTTATTGTTCAAGACCCGAATCAACACTTAAGGGAACTACTCATCTACTTCTCGCAAGAATGAGTGGATTCCACTATTGTGGAGAATGTTCCCAGCCACTTATTAAATCACATCTCCAAAGTACGAAGCATATTGACCGTAAATCTATAACAGTCTCACCCATGTAAATCAAAAGACATGACCCAACAAATAGGAGTTCATTAAACACTCAGGATTAAGATCAATCCATATATGATCATCTAATCGATAAATAAGAATTTCTTTGTTTAACGGATATTAATAAGAAACTCACTTTATCAAGGTCCAGTCCTATATAATCTCTATTATATAAGTGCCTCCATTTTCATATCGCCATATAAAGAATCCCGGATAAGATCATCGTATCAAATACGAAATGGACCGTAGCTGTAGATTTACCATAAACAAAGTACCCAGCTTTGTTTGCTTTCTACGGACTCTTTTGATTACTAATCTCAAACTAAATCCTCTCATATATAACACTTACATACTTAATTTGAGACTATATAAGTAATCATGGATGTTACATGATATTCGTATGAAGCAAACATTTCATAAATGCACATTAATTTGAATAAAATAAACTTTATTTATTTATAATTGATTTAAACGTTTATAAATTACAAGCTCTTAGGGCACAATGCCTAACACTTCTTCCTTTAGTAATTCAGCATTGATAGAGATAAACTTATTGAAACTGCCATCAACTTGTTTTGGTAAGACATCTCTTAGTAGTCCAAAATTAAAGAACCACTTTAAGAACCATACTGCGAAGATCTGAGTAGAAATATTGTCAAACTTCCATTGAAAAAACCAGCTATGTGAATTCTGTGTATTCTGATAAGCAAGGACAGAATTCCAAGCCTGAATATAATCGAAGTAATTATAACCATCAGGAAAGCTTCTGTTTATTCTATTATTGAAGAAGTCTTTTCTTTTATAAGGATTTGAGCCCCATATTTGTTGGGTTACAACTTTATTGATAGTGAACTTGTTGTAAGCATGCTCATTATCAATATCATTATGATGAATATTGATGCTTCCTGTTTTCAGAAGAATAGTCTCATAATATTCTCTGGTTTTAGGATATTAAATGGGAAACAGATGTATTGGAAGATATTTTTTTGGCTATTATGGTGGAATCTATTTGTTGTTCTCCAAATTCCAACACTAAAAGAGTAAATGTGGAAGTGTGTAAGAAGTATTCCAACGAATCCGCATTTGAAGAGCTTCGTTTCTTTGTCTTCCTTCTTCTCAGGACTAAAGAGGAAGCAGCTCCTGACTTATTAGGTGGGGCCCTGCAAAAATTCTCGGGTTAGAAAATCTGGAAGAGAATTTTCTTCCCCTTTAATATATTCAATATCAAATTCAGAAACAGAAAGCAAAACTTGCCATTTAGCAAAAATTTGTTTAGAAGCTAGATTCTTAACATCTTTTTCTAAAACTTCTTTAGCTGTTTTGCAATCTATTCTAAGTAGGAATTTTATTTAATAAATCTTCTTGAAATTTAGAGATGCATAAAACTATCGCTAATATTTCCTTTTTGATAGTCGGATAGTTGTTTTGGGCATCTTTCTAAATTCCAAAAGTATAATGAACTAAAGAAATTTTATTATTTATTTCCTGTTTAAAAATTCCTTCATATCCTAATTCAGAGGCATCTGTTTCCACTATTTTTAAGGCATCAGGATGAGGAATTGCCAAACAATGGAGTTCTTTGGCTTTTAGTTTTATTTTCTTAACTGCATTAGTGTAATCTTGATTCCAAGGCTGTGGATTATTTTTTAATCTTTCATATAATGGCCTAGCATCTTTAGCTAGATTTGTATAAAAATTAGCTAAGTAGTTTAGACTACCGAGGAACCTTTTAAGTTGCTTTTTATCCCTAATTTCATTAGAAAAATTTTCAACAAATATTATAGATCGGTCAATCGGAGTGAGAACTCCTTGCTGAATATTGTGACCAAGAAACCTTATTATGGCTTTGAATAGTCTTATTTTTCTTGCGGAAGCCACTAACCCTTCCCTTTTTACTGTTTTAAGGAAAAGATTAAGATGTTTTCAATGTTGACCTATATCTGTGGAGAATATTAGCACATCATCTATATAAATAATCATGCAATGAGAAAATTCATTGAATATCTCATTCATGATTTGCTAAAATTCAGATGGTGAATTTTCAAGTCCAAAGGGCATAACGTTCCATTCGTATTGCCCAAAAGGCACCGTAAAAGCGGTTTTATATCGATCTTCTTCGGCAATTTAAATTTGCCAAAAACCACTTTTCATATCGAATTTATAAAATATTTTGGCCTAATATAGGCGATTTAAGAGATCCCTCTTGTTAGGTATGAGATATCTTATCCATCTAAGTGTCTTCTTTAATGGCTTGTAATTAATTATAAGTCTAGGCACTCATCTTTCTATTTCAGCAACTTTTTCTACATAAAATGTTAGATAGGACCAATGGCTCTTACTTGGTTTTATTAGGCCCTTATTGAGAAGATCCTGTATTTCTTCTTTATAGATTGCCAAATGTCTATCATTCATCTGTATGAGCCTAGCTTTTATGGGAATTTGCTTTTCATTGAAGCTAGGTTCATAGGGCAGATGAACTATATGTTTTTTTCTTTCCCAAAAAGCATTAGGCAAAGTGCTGCATATTTCAGATTCAAGCTTATTTTTAAACGCTTGAATTTCATACTGTATTTGAGGAGATTTTATTCGATTTTCAATCTCCTTGAATCTCACTTATTGTTGAAGGGAGAGAACAGGAATCTTTCTTTGTGAGATATTTTATCTTTGGAGATTATTAATCTCCTTATATAGTGGAGCTTGGATGAAAACAAGCTTTATATGCTTTCCGTTTTTCTCACATTCTAGTCCTTCTTCAGTTACCATAAAGGGATACAACATTGTAAGGAATGAAGTTTCCAATATGACAGTAGAATTAAGATCTTTGACTAGTATAAATGGAGTCTCAAAACATACTCCATCATTACATACTATAGCACCTGATAATTTATATTTAATGGTCATTCTAAAACCATTAGCGGTACTGAGTATTTGAGTAGTTTTTTCAAAATATTGAGAATGAATTATTCCTTCACAGATGCAATTAAGATTAGCACCTGAATCTGTTAATGCCTCTCCTTTATAAGTGTATTGTTTGTTTATCACAATGGTCACATAAGTGTGCCATTTTTGTGTGATAATTTTATCAAGAGCATTAATAGTTTTTGATGCTTCTATTTCCTCTATTTTTATTTTTGAAGATGAGGGGTCTTCAATATTACTTTCCCTTTTTTCAAACATGTTTTGAAAGGAAAGTTCTTCCTCAAAATCATTTTCGAAAGGTATTGTATAATTATTAAGTTCAAGAACTTGAATTCTTCTAGTAAGTTCTTTGATCTCAGATTTCAACATATTAATAATCTCTTGCCTCAATTCCTTAGTGGTTGTTTCCCTTTCGGAAACCGAACCCTTCACCATTTCTATTATTTCATTATAAGCATTTTTATATAAGAAATGTGAAAAAGACAAAGATTTAGACTCTTCATTAGTTCGAGTCGTTTCAATGTAATTTTCTTTTCTTCTGGGTATGATATTTTGTGTCTATTATATCCAGAATTAGACTTTGCTCTTGAGTTAGCATATTGATGCTGAGACCATTTATTCCAAGAGTGGCCTCAAAACAACCTTCTTGACATTGACAGGGTTGATTGTTATCATCAGAAGAGAATTCAGAACTAGATTCAAAAAAATCATTTATTTGATTAATTTCTTCATCTTCATTTGAATATTCTTCTTTTGAAGATTCTATTTCTGAGAACAAGATTTGTAATGATTTATCTTGCCCATCTGTAGGGATTTTTAATTCCCTAATTGCCTTGATCTTCTTTTCTTTTCACCAACATTTATTGGCATAAATGCCCCTTCTTTCCACAAAGATAGCATCGTGGCTTTGTGGAAGAAGTAGCTGTTCGTGTCGATTTCTTTTTGCCCTTTTTGTAATATTGTTGGGTTTCCGTATTTTTTGAGTGCTTGAAATATTTATATGCTTTTATTATTTTCTTTTGTGTCTTGGAAGATTTCTTCCAAGACATATTGTGACCATAATTGTATTATTCACAGAAATTTCCCAAAGTTCGTTTGCCATATAATTTTTCTTTAGCCATCTGCTTTTGAAGTTTAAGTTCATTGCATAGTGCTAATCCTTCTGATACAATCTCTAAAGCAGACTCTCCATAACCAATATTTTCATAGGAAGAAAGAGCTCGCTCTCTTAACCCTTTCCTTACCCTTTCTGCAAAGAGACAAAGAAGGCCAAAAATAAACTTTTCTTTCCAGACGTCACTATTAGCATCACTTCTTAAGAATATTCTTGAAAAGAATGTATCTTCATACCATTTGAAGTGAGCTAGAGACGGGCATTTGAGACTTATTAATAATTCTTATGCCCTACTTTGGATTATATTAGTTCTGCCAACAAAATTTATTACGATGGTAGCCAAGAGCATATTGTCAGAATCATTTGCATACTCCTCTCGTATTTAAGAAGTACCTAGTAAAGGTCCTTCTTGTTTTACTAGTCTTCTAGCTTGAAAGATAGCTAATTTTCGGATTCATTTGCACAGTTATCCTACCATCCTTGAAGTTGATCAGTAAAACCGGATATAATAGCATTTGCTATATGGTGCTCATTATTATTAAGCACCCTCAGTGCTTAAGCATACATAGTCATATATTTGATGGTAATTAATATTTGTCTATCACACAAACCATCGACACTCCATTCGACAATTTCTCGACCACTGAAAGATGATCGTTGAATGTCATTATCAGCTTCTAATTCAAGGTCTACAGGTGAAGACCTTGGATAATATGGTCCTTTTGAGTAAATAGGCTGAGGCTTTTGCTTAGTAAGTTTGTTTACTTCATGAAACATATTTTCTAATTCCTTTATAGTTGAGCCAGAATCAGTTAAGATGTTGACTTTAGGAGTTGACGGGGATATTTTTAAATGAGATAATCGTGAAACCAATTCATCCATAAAGTTTTTTGAAGGATCTTCAGGACCCTTTAATTTAAAAGACTTTAAGTCTAGTGGTGGTTTCACCAATGGTGCCTTCAGGACTATTTGAGATGGAAATTTTGATGATTTTGTTATAGGCAAACTAGACGACATAGATTCTATTCGCATTATCTGTTTACCTAACGATTGAAGATATAAATTGGTATAATTATTTTGCTAAACTATATGATTTATTTCCTCTTGAGAGGATGCTGAGCCTTTATATGGCACAACTTTCACATCTTTTTTTAATTTCCCGAGATTTTTCAGGAGGATGGATGATAGAAATATAACCATCAGCTGTATTATAGACCTTATTATGGTATTCTATTTTTTGTATCGTATATTCAAGAATATTTTCTACTAAATCAAGGATAGGATATTGTTTAACCCAGAAATATTCCTTTAAAAAAGGAAAAAACCTTATAATCTCATTCTTATAATTCAGAAGCTAATTGTATTTGGCATGAAGCCATTTTTTTTGCTTACTAGAAAAATTAGATTCAAACCAGTTTCTGATTTGAGCATATTGAGGACTATTGTAATCTTTTCTCAAGATTTCTTTTAATGTTTCTTTTGATTCATTATGAATCATCGTTACATTAAAACCTTGATAGCCCATATATGAAAAAGTTGAGCTTTCTGGACGTTCTAGTCTAATTTCAAACCTAAGCGATTCAGATCTCTCATATACAGGTCTATCTATTCCAGTTGTTTCCTCTCTTATTGTTTCTCTGAATATTAAATTAGAAGGAATAGAGGAAGTAGACCTTCTAAATGGTATTGGCTTTGGCTGTATAAGTTCAAATATTAACTGAACCGAGCCATCATCTAGTTTATTTATTTCTCCTACTTATGTAGAAGGAGCTGATCTTCTCGGGATCACTCTTTGCAAAGTCCACTTTTCTGGAAAATGAACCTGATCCCATTCTATATTTTTATGGAATAACTATTTTTGTTTTAGCATCATTAATGTTAAACTGGGTTGTTACTCCTACTTTATCTCGTATTATTCTGTGCAGATTTACTTTTGGTGAATCATATTTGAGGTTTTGATAAAGACTCTAAATATTATAGCCAGATGACTAGTGCCAGGAGCTGATAACGACTAACTATTCCCACTGAATAACATATATCCGGTCTCGTGCATAACATACATACATGAGACTGCCTACTATAGAGGCATAGGGAATCCGTCTCATATCCTCAATTTGTTGAGGTGTCTTAGGACATTGTTCCTTAGACAAATGAACTCCATGACGAGAAGGTAAATTACCTTTCTTAGAGTTCTGCATCGAAAATCGCATAAGAATCTTATCGATATATGATGCCTGAGACAGCGCTAATAGTTTGTTCTTACGATCTCGTATTATTTGGATCTCAAGGACATAACTGGCCTCTCCCAAATCTTTCATTTGGAATTGGCTAGCGAGCCAGTTTTTTACGTCTGATAATATTCCTATATCATTCCCAATGAGTAGACTATCGTCAACGTAAAGTACAAGGAAAACCACTTTCTTATTGATAATCCGTTTGTATACACAAGGCTCATCAATATTTTGCTCAAAACTATAAGACTTGATCGAAGTATCAAACCTTATGTTCCAAGATCGAGATTCTTGTTTAAGTCCATAAATGGACCTTTGCAACTTGCAAACCTTTTGCTCTTGACCTTGGGATACAAATCCCTCTGGTTGTACCATATAGATACTTTCATCAAGATTACCATTCAAAAATGCAGTCTTGACGTCCATTTGCCAAATCTCATAATCAAGACATGTAGCAATGGAGAGAAGAATCCGAATGGACTTAAGCATAGCTACTGGCGAGAAAGTTTCCTCATAGTCAACTCCCTCTTTCTGAGTATAACCCTTTGCCATTAGTCTAGCTTTAAAGGTTTCTACCTTTCCATCCACTCCTTTCTTCCTTTTGTAGATCCACTTGCAACCTATGGGTTTTATCCCATCTGGTTGATCTACAAGTTCCCAGACAGAGTTGGAGTACATAGACTCCATCTCGAGATTCATTGCTTTAAGCCATTCTTCTTTATCAGAATCCTCCATTGCATCATGATATGTCAATGGATCATCTACACTCTCATCAGAGATAGCAATATGTGCCTCTCTGATCTTACTGTAGCGGACTGGTGGTCTAATAACCCTCCCACTATGACGAGGTGGTAGATGATTCTGATGAGAATTTGTCTGACGTTCAGACGTGGTCTGAATTATGTCTTTGTCAACAACTATTGTTGATAGGGTGCTGGTCAAACCAGGAAGTAATTTCTCTAATACAACTTTACTTCGAGGTTTGTACTCTCTCATATATTTCTCTTCAAGAAACGTAGCGTTTGTCGATATAAACACTTTGTTTTCTTCAGGATTATAAAAGAGTCCGCCCCTAGTCTCTCTAGGATAACCTACAAATAGGCAAACTTTTGAACGTGGTTCCAGCTTCCCAGTCTTGTTCTTCAACACATGTGCTGAACAACCCCAAATGCGAAAATGTCGTAAACTAGCTTTGCGACCATTCCACAACTCTAAGGGTGTCTTTGGAACTGACTTAGATGGTACAACATTCAAAATATACTTTGCAGTTTGCAATGCGTATCCCCAGAATGAACTAGGTAATGATGAGAAACTAAACATAGATCTCATCATGTCCAAAAGGGTCCGATTTCTCCTTTCTGCAACACTGTTCTGCTGGGGTGTTCCAGGAGCAGTCAGTTGGGATAGAATCTCATGCTCAAGTAAGTAATCCTCGAACTCTGTATCGAGATACTCACCTCCACGATCCGATCGTAGAGTTTTCAATGTTTTACCTAATTGATTTTCAACTTCAGCTCGAAATTGTTTGAACTTTTCAAAAGTTTCTGACTTCCGTTGCATTAGGTAAACATACCCATATCTAGAATAATCATCAATAAATGTGACGAAATATTCATAACCGCCTCTAGCTTTAACATTTATAGAACCGCAGACGTTCGAATGTATAAGCTCTAGTGGTTCCTTAGCTCTAAGCCCTTTTCCAGTAAAAGGTCTTTTGGTCATTTTACCTTCTAAACATGATTCACAAATAGGTAAAGTGCCGATCTTTAACTCACTTAAATGTCCGCTCTTTACAAGTCTATCTAATCTGTTAAGGTTAATATGACCAAGTCTTAGATGCCAAAGATATGTGTCATCATTTTGAGAAATCTTTTGTCGTTTTGTTTTTGGTTTTTCAACCTTAAATATTTCAGTATTAAACAGTGGGTTATGCATTAACGGTTTTAACACATATAAATTGTTTTCTTGTATTCCTGAACAAATTTTCAAACCATTTCTAGAAATAATAACTGATTTATTATAAAAAGAAACAGAATAATTAAATTCCAAAAGTTTGGATACATAAATCAAATTTCGTTTAAAACCTGGAATAAAATAAACATTGTTCAGTATAATAAAACAATTATTATTGAAATGAAGTCTAACTTCTCCCACTGCCTTTGCTGAAACGACTTCCCCAGTCCCGACTTGCATGTTGAACTCGCCCTCACCAAGCTGCCTATAAGAGTCAATCAGCTGCAAAGAAGAACAAACATGATTAGTGGCTCCTGAATCAATTATCCAAGTGGATGAATCATCCTCCACTAAACAAGATTCAATGACTAGTAAATCATATTTACCTTTCATCTTCTTCTCTTTGAGCTCATTGAGGTACTTAGGGCAGTTCCTCTTCCAATGTCCATCCACACCACAATGGAAACATTTTCCTTTGGGCTTGGTGGCCTTGGAGCTCTTTTTGTTCTTCTTCTTGGTAGCTTGTGTTTTGGGCTTAGGTGTAGCCTTTTTGGTATTTCTCTTCCTCTTGTTTTTAGTAGAAGAAGAAGACTCAGCAACGTTTGCTTCACCAGACTTACTCTTATCCTTATTCATTGACTCATAAGTAGTAAGCTCATTAAGTAATTGAGTAAGTGAGTAAGTCAACTTGTTCATAACATAGTTACTCTTCAATTGCATGAAACTCTTCGGAAGAGTTTCCAAGATCATACTCACTTGGCTACGTTCGTCTATTGCCCCTCCATGGCTTTCAGCTGTGTTAAAGTGGGTCATCATTTTCAAAACATGCTCTAGAAACAGATGTACCCTCCTTCATCTTAGCAGTCATCACAGCACAAACAGCTTCGTGCCGTTGCTGCTCAGAAGGTTGCCCAAACATGCCCTGCAATGACTCTAGCATCTGAGTTGTTGTTGTCATTGACTCGTGCTTGGTAGCAAGCACCTCGGACATCCCTGCTAACAAGTAGCAGCGGACCTTTTCATCAGCTGTGACCCATTTCTGATAGGTCTCGCGCACAGCACGTTTAGCATTATCTGCTGGTTGAGGAGGACAAGGTTGAGTCGTGACAAATTTAAGGTCCTCACAGACCAGGACTGCGTTCATATTACTTTTCCATTTGACATAATTTTCCCCGTTAAGTTTATCATTAGCAAGAATAGAAATCAACGGAGATACCATTGTTGAAAATAAATAAAATGGAATTCATTTAATATCAATTTGCAAAATTTAATATCATGTAATTTTGGCATAAAATTAAACGTGATGCATGATCCACGAATAATAAATCATCAAAATTCCTAAAATTAATTATTGTGCCACGATAATCTAACATGCCACAAATAGGTGCCGCCGTAGGGTAGGTCAAATATTTGTATGTTAGACTGAGACATTCTCAATCAAATAATATAACAGAAAACTCTTTTTCATATATTATTTGACTACCGTTTTTCGGTCCGGAAAAATAATTAACAATTAATTATTTCCTTTATGAGTGTAACCTATCATTTCGGAGTCCATAGACTTAACTCGAGAATTGCCGCCGTAGGGTGGGTCAATCACAAGATACATCTAGAATTCCTATCCGTTAGGAAGTCAACCTTAATCAACCTAAATGGACACCATCCGTAGGGGGACGATAACAAAACCGTCTCGAGGCGCCATTTAAGTTTTACGGTGTTGAACTAATGATGGAGACCGCGGGATATATTGTCATATATCCCTCTCCCACTCACTATTTTAGGGTTAGGGATTTCTATTAAATTTTCCTAGTCATTGTCTTAGATTATTAACGGCTAAAAAGATAATCTAAATTACTAGGAATTTGTGTGTTATTAAAGTTCGAAACTTATTAACACTTAATAAATTATCAGATTTTTAACATTTAAAAATCCAATTTAATTTATCAATTTAATGAATTACCGGATTTTTAACACTTAAAAATCTAATTCAATTTATAAATCTAATGAATTACCAGATTTTTTAACATTTAAAAATCTAATTCAATTTATAAATCTAATCAAAATAATCAAAATTATAAAGACTAGATTTAATATGAAATCATCCGATTTTAACTAATTAAAATCTAATCCACATTATGAATGCCAATTTTTTGAAATCAAATTTCTAATTTGAAACCTATGATTTTCTATTAAAATCAATTCAAATTATTTTAAAGGTATTCCATGTATTATTTTTCTATTTATACTAATAAACAATTTTAATAGCAAAATAAAAATAATACATATGATGCATGTCATGTTATAATGTAGTGAGTAGGCACTTCATGATTCTATATGACATATTTTTAATGCATGTACATGTTATATATATTTATCCATTCATCTCATTAAAATAAAAATAAATAAATAAATAACATGTGTATGACCGGGTTCTTTGGTTTTAACGTCCTACAACTAATTTTAAGATTACAAAAAATTAACCAAGGCATTCCTTGGCCTTCACTTGTAGTCTTCATAGTCTTCATGGTCTTCAAGGTCTTCATGGGCTTATAATTAAATCTAATTTAATTATCAAAAACTTCTATCAAATAGATTAGACTAGAAAAGCCCATTTCTTAATTTATGGATCCAAGAAAATTATCCAAACACATGGACAATTTTCAATAGAGTTTCAATTGAAATGGAAACCCCAAAAATATGGAATACATAATTTTAGGGACTATTATTATAATTTTATTTGTTTGCACATCTAATGTGCAACGCATCTAATGCGTATATATTTATTCATAATAAATGTCTTATTGGACCGTTCAAAACAGCCGCATTAATAATCCATTTCAATTCAAGTAATTATATTTTAAACGGTAGTTTTAAATACTATTAAATAAAACCAGCCATTTTCAAAATAATTTTCCGTTTCAAATCATAATTATACTATTCAAAACAGCTACATTAAAAATCCATTTTAATGCAATTAATTATATTTTGAACGGTAGTTTTAAATACAATTAAATAAAACCAGCCGTTTTCAAAATAATTTTCCATTTCGAATCATAATTATACCATTCAAAACAGCCACATTAACTATCCATTTAAATACAATTAATTATGTTTGAAATGGTAGTTTTAAATACAATTAAATAAAACCTTCCATTTTCAACATAAAAAAAATCTGATTCGAATCATAATTCTGGCACAGCAAATCAACCCCGTTGACATCAATCTTCAGCTTTACATTTTCAAAAAAAAAAAATAAAGCCTAAAACTATTGAATTACAACGAAAAAAAAAAATTGCCACAAACGGCTTACATATTAATCGAATAAAAATTTGCCACAAACGGCTTACATATTAATCGAATAATATAACCAAAGAACCATACAATTAACGATCATACCATGCAATCCCATTCATCAAACATGAATATAAAATATGCATATCAATAATCAAATCAAAATAATAGTGCCTACTCATTGACATACATAATCAATACAAACATATTATTTTAAAATTCATTGTTTTATTGAAAACCTTGGCTCTGATACCAATTGATGGATTGAAAAAACAAAAATCAACAATTTGTTTTTCATAAAATTAAGGATTTTGCGGAACATTGAGTTTCAAAAACGTTTTTAGAAAACTCAAGAACCCAAGATTTGTAAAACAATGAAATAAAATAATATAAATAAATAAATATCAGATTTTTACCTTCTGTATTGATCTCTATGAATTGCTCACCACCTTGCCTTCCTTGATATATCTCGAAACCAAGAAACAAGCGAGTGGGCACAATTATATAGAATTGTGCTCACTTACTTTTTGATTTCTTTTAAAAAAAAAATCAAATTAAATAAATTATTATAAGAGGTGAGTGTTTGATTTTTGGTTATACAAATAACAAAGACACAAATTCTTGTTCTTTGTATTTGTTGAAAAAAAAAACTTTTTCTTTTCTCTTGTTTTTTCTCAAAATCATAAACAACAACCAAAAACCTAGATGTAGAAAAGAAACTTTTTCTTTTTATAGGCAAACAATTAGGGTTTTAATTAATCAATATTAATATTGACCCTAATCTTATTATAATTAAACTTTTGCCCCATATAATATAATTAATTCAAAATTAATTCATATTATATTTTGAAATAGAACTTGTAACTTTTAATAAATTAATTCATAATTAATTTATACCAAAGTCACTAAAAATTGGATTCAAGACCTCTTATAAAATTAATTAAATAATTATTAATTCATAATTAATAATTAAATAATTTGAATAATCAATATTATTCAAATACTAAGTGAACACAAATTTTTTTGTTATTTATGTAACACCTGTAATTGGACGGTCCAATTACAATATTCTATATACACATTTCTTATAGTAAAATGAGCTATCAAGGGGACCCGATGGACCTACAGTTTTGAGCTCCAATAATATTGGAATTATTAATTAAACTCTTTAATTAAATAATTCACTATTATTAATCTTAAAGTTACTCCACTAAAAACTTAAGAATGCACTCTCAAAATTGTAGATGTTTTTTTATACAATCTGAAATTTTTCAGTGTCCATTGATTTAATCACTACATATGATTTGACCCTCCACAAATAGTTCATAATTAGAGCAAGGTCAAATGTCCGTTTTACCTCTCTAATTATTTCTTGATCCTTAAGTACCATTGATTCTCTAATGAACAATATATTCATAACAACTTATGAATTTATCTTTTTGTTTACATATAAACAGAAAGTTGAGCGCTCTTATTGTTCAAGACCTGAATCAACCCTTAAGGGAACTACTTTTCTACTTCTCGCAAGAATGAGTGGATTCCACTATTGTATAGAATGTTCCCAGCTACTTACTAAATCATATCCCCAAAGTGCGAAGTTATTGATCGGGTATCTATACCGATCTCACCCATGTAAATCAAAGGAAATAACTTACTAAGCAGGAGTTCATAATATACTCAGAATTAAGATCAATTCATATATGATCATCTGGTTGATAAATATAAATCTCTAAGGTTAACGGATATCATTTAGAGACTTATATTTATCGTGGTCCAGTCCTATATAATCTTTATTATATAAGGTGCCTCCATTTCCATGTCACCTCATGAATAGTCTTGGATAAGACTATCGTATCAAATACGAAAGGGACCGCAGCTGTAGATTTACCACAAATGAAGTACCCAGCTTCATTTGTTTTCTACGGACTCTTTAAATTACTTATCTCAAACTAAATCCACCTGTATATAACACTTATACACTTAGTTTGAAATTACATCAGTAATCAAGGATGTTTCTCATGATATATACGATTTTTGCAAAATATATAAATTGAATGAAATGAATATTTTATTAAAAATTTATAAAACCGTTTACAATATTACAAGCTCTTAGGGCAGAAACCCCAACAGGAGCCATATCAAAACCATGTGTTTGCAAATTAAGTACTAAACAATCTCTTGTAGTACCATCATGCAAATTCAATGATATATTTGGTGCACAGTCAAAATAAACTATGTCATTTGTAAAAGCACTTTGTATACATCCAAAGAGGAAATCCTTGAACTTATTATGCCTGGCATCCCTTACATAGGCTAGTAAGGATGTGTCTAGCCCTTCTCTGGTTAGTGCTATTACTGCCACTTGGACCAAGCCAACATGACTAAATTTATACAACTCTTTATATTTGGAGAAGAGAGATTTGGGCAGCAGATGTATTTCTACTGTCTCTTCTTCAACAGGAATCATATTTTCTATAGTCTGTATAATATAATCGGTTTTAAAATTAAACGTACTAGTTTTATATACAGAAGATGGATCTACCGTAGGGATAGTCCAATTTTTTAAATGTCTTTCTATGTTAGCTATAGAAATAATTTCTTTAGTTTTTAAAATAGAAGAAGTAGATGCCAGAGAAGAAGAAGAAATAGAGGGAGAGTCAATATCATCTCTACTAGATGTTGAATTAGAATATCTAAATCTTGTACTAAAGTTTCTAAACTTTTTTCCCTAAACCTTCTGGTTTCGTCTTTCAGGTTTCGCGTGAAATGGTTGAAACAGTCAACGACTTACAAGCCTTAACACGCCTTCCTCGGCAAAACGACCAAGTGCGACAAGTTCTAACCACCAGTTCGATCCTGATGTTTGGCCCAGAGAGTGAAAAGTTTATGCTTAAAAGTATAGTACTTAATCTAAAATCTACCACGTTCAACCTCTATTTCAAGATAAATTTGAATTGCCCTAATATCTTCTTCTACATCTAATATAGAAAAGTAAAGGGGATTTACAATAATATTCATTGGAATGATATTGATAATGAGCATGCTTACAGCAAGTTCACTATCAATAAAATGGTAACCCAACAAATATGGGGCTCAAATCCTTATAAAAGAGAAGACTTCTTCAATAATAGAATAAATAGAAGCTTTCCTAATGGTTATAATTACTTTCATTACATTCAGGATTGGAATTCTATTCTTGCTTATCATAATACACAGAATTCATATAGCTGGTTTTTTCAATGGAAGATTGACAATATTTCTACTCAGATCTTCCCAGCATGGTTCTTAAAGTGGTTCTTTAATTTTGGACTACTAAGAGATGTTTTACCAAAATAAGTTGATGACAGTTTCAATAAGTTTATCACTGTCAATGCTGAATTACTAAAGGAAGAAGACCATTTGCTGCTATACTTCCTAGCTTGTTATAAGATCCTATGGATTCTAAGATGAGATTATAATACAGTTTATAAACCCAGCGAACCACCTGTCCTTATAAAGAGAACCTTCACAAAGTGGTGGCAGAAGTTTACCAATCCAAAAGAACTCTTATCCATTGAAGAGTTCATTCCAATAATGCTAGGCCAAGCTTATCCTTGTCTTGTTGAGTCATCCAGTCAGCAAAAGAATAAGGCTCCAATACATCTCATGGATGTAGATGAGGATATCTCGAATATTATCTCCTCGCTAAAAGAAAAATGGTAATCAATAATTGACATAAAGCATCGCTTGGGAGAAATGATGGAGGAATCGTCCTCTAAAGACAAAACAAAAGAAGAAGATTCCCTGTCCAGTGCTGATGAAAGGCCAGCTGTCAATCTAGATAATGATCCATATTAAGATCGACAGGACCCAATCCGAACCATACTGTACTCGTATCCGGAGGGCCCTGCTTGGCACCCTAACGGAACACCTCTAACCCTACCAATTGGGCTAAAAGTAATTCCGTGGAGCGAACCCTTAAAACTTTTTCATATTCCATTCCTTTTAAAGTGCCAAAATGGGTTTTTTTTTTTTTTTTTTTTTCAAATGGAAATCCAACGGCATAACGACTGTACTTTTAATGTTTCCAAAATACCTACAAGGTAAAAACAGACTTCCAAATATTTTCAATACACAACCTAACTTCTTCCACAAACATATTCTCAAAGTTTCCTTTCCATTTCATCCAAAAGAAATCATGCAAAATTTCAAAGCATAGTTAAATTTTCATACCATATAAAATCACATGAGTTAAAAATCATTCAAAACCATAACCATAGGCCAAAGGCCGTAGCTAACATTCATAAGAAATTTTCTTAGAAAAATACATAGTTTTCATAACTTTAAATACATTCATAAAACTTTATACATTTCAAAAGATATATGGATATAAACATTTATTTCAAAAGCCACTAAAGTAGACAATGAAATACAACAAAATGGTGGCTTTTAACTTTCATGTACTATGCAAAATGATCGTGCAAGGGAAGCGTTCGTCGAATCTGCGCCCACTTATTTCAACGGAGGGGATCTCATGCCTTGGTCACTCGCGCTAGCACCTGAGGAGGTTTTTGAAACAAAACAAGAAAGAGTGAGCTTAATGAAGCTCAGTGAGTGCATATAAGGTTGAAACCATAATATTTACTTTTCTAAAATATCTCCATCAAAACATTAGAAATAGAGTTTAATCACTTAATTTCACAAGTTTGAAATTTCATATGTAACGTAAGAAAACGATAGATTCATCAACCTAAAAGATACATAAATCCTTTAGTAAAACTTAATAAACGTAGATATTCATACAACGCTACAAAAATTACAAAATCCCTTTCAAAATAGAATTATAATTTGCATAAACACAATAACTCATTTTCAAGTTCGCTTTGGCATTCTAAAATGCACCAATGTTACCCCTTAAAACTTACAACCACGAGATAGCTAAGTAATCGCTAATCAGTGTGGAGTCACGAAGCGATTTAGCTACAAACACTATCTGTGACACTTACAAAGACATCCAACACCACATGCAGAATTGTGCATTGTAATGCATAGCGTAAGACAACATCTCACACACGTAAAAGCGACACAACGGACTCTATCCCCCCAAAGTTAGTGACGCAATCCCTCCCATAACCTTGCCATACACGTGTGGGACGTACCGACCGGGTCTATATAACTTACAAAGGTGGGTAGACAATTGGCCTTTGAAAACTCATTTAAACATATATTATTTTTGGCATCAAAAATTTGACAAACGATCTTGAAACTTCAAATTTCATTTCAAAATAACTTTCACACTTATGAAAACACAAAAGATAAACTTTTCATATAAAACATAGTATTCATACAATTGCTCATTTAAAATTCTAAAATAGCAACCATACTATAAAATGTATAACATGTCCAAACAACAAAAATTTTTCTAAAACCATTTTGCACTCACCTTAATGTCAAAGCTTCCCTTAATGGCTTCAACGGTCTTCTCTGGCTCCGCTAGCCTCTCTTTTACCTATACATCATAATTTTACTTAGAATACACTAGGTAAAGCTTCACAAAACTTATTACACAACTTTTAACCCAATTAACTTCATTGAACCCTATTATGCCTAAAAGCTTCTCTACATGGTTTCCACTCAACCGAAGCTTTCTAATTCTGATTTCTTTTTATGGATCCTATTTATTTTCACCTAGAAACATACCCATATGCTCGAAATCATCGTTTGAAACTCGAATTGAAAAATGGTCATTTTTTACCCCCTTAGGCCGAATGGTATGCACAGCCTTACTTAGGGCTGTGCTTCACTTCTTCCTTGCTCCACACACCTTCTTGACTCGCATTTTGATCACCTGTAAAGCGGTTCTGAAAAATTCCAACGTTCGGGTATTGAAACCTAAGAAAAATCTCACTTTTTCATCCATTTTTAGGGGGCTTTTCACACCTTTCATCCCCAACTTCAATTTTCCTTTCCTTAGTGCTATACACACTTAAAACTACTCATATAATTCATTTCATTAGATAAAAGAAGTGGCATTCCATGACAATCAATGGTGCCCTTCATACATGCCTTACAATGTCTTACAATGCAAGTGGTTCAAATTCAATTCTAACATTTTTATAGGTTTGTTTGCCAATTAAACAACATTAAATCATGCTTAAAAGACCTCCATTTCATTGGATTCCCATATCTCTCCATATGGCTTTACATGTCTCAACACATACTAACTCCATTTCCTTCAAGTTTTTGATGTTGGTTCTCTTGGACATATTATCAAACACCTAGTCTACAACTCATTTCTTTAACTTCCAATCCAAAACCAACCCAAAACCTCTCTCATGCCAACCCTAACTTATCAATCTTAGTACGTTTCCATGCCATATACACTAGCCTTTAAGTCTCCAAACACTCATTTTTTTAATATAGATAAAAACCTTCCATGAAAACCCAACTCAAACATCATCAAAACAACCAACACAAACATCACAACAACTAGTTCAAAAGTGAGTAAACTAACCTTTGTTTTACTTGGGTCTTGCTTCAAGTTTGATTTTCTATCTTAGGGAAGCTTGATTAGAACCTTGAAAATGGCTTGAACCACCCTTGATCACCACTTCCTCTCTTTGGCCGAACACACCCACTCTTCTCCTCTCGTCTCTCTCGTTTCTCTCTTTGGTTCTCACAGTTTTGCTTGTGTTTGTGATGAGAAAATGTCTAAGTCTTGCTTTTATACTTATAATAATTCCATCAATGACCATTATGTCCCTTAATTAATTGCTTTTTGGCCCTTAACTCTTGTTTATCCTATCTTGACCCCTAACATGTAAACTTATTTCTAATTTAGTCCATAGGTCATACTAACTTAGTAACTCTAATGACAATGACCATATTACCCTTATACTTATTTATGCTTCCAATGGGTTTCAATCACTCTCTATATTTTTACAACACTTCCGTTAGTCACTTAAGGTCTTAAAATATCACTTAGGGTTTGTTACTATGGAAATCGTAAACAAACATTAAGGGCTTACAAAGACAGCCAAGACCCATATGACTTTTGATTTCACATGCCTATGACTCCACTTTCTACAGGAACTCCACATGTGACTCAAAACTCAAAAGCAAGGAATCTTTCCTAGTTGTAGCTTTAATAATTTGGATACTTTAATAATTATGTTTGTAAAATAATTTTACGAAGATAGTGAGTTGTAAAGTCTTATCTTATGTTTGTCCTTATCACTAGAGATGGACCTTAGGTTTATAAAAGGCTAAATGCTCTAGCTTTAGGACAGGTCTTGGAAAACCTGAAACTTCTCTTGTAAAATATTTCAATCAATAAAATTACACGAAATTTCAATGTTTCTTCAAAAAATTTCTAAGCATTTCTCTCTCGTTCATGTAAGATATCTTTCTTTTAATTTTATAAGTTTATATTGTTTTCTATACTGTTTTTAATAGTTTTTATAAATTGTTTTAGTCTTTAATATTTTCTATTGTGCAAGTGGAAAACGTCCAGAAAGCCCAACTCTTTCAGATATGGGCTATCAAGGTTTCAATGCAATGATGATTCATAATGAATCAAAAGAAACATTAAAAGAAATCTTGAGAAAAGATTACACTAGTCCTGAATATGCTCAAATCAGAAACTGGTTTGAATCTATTTTTTCTAATAAGCAGAAAAATTGGTTTCATGCAAAATACAATAAGTTTATGAATTATAAGAAAGAGATTATAGGGTTTTTCCCTTTTTTAAAGGAATATTTTAGGGTCAAACAATATCCTATCCTTGATTTAGTAGAAAATATTCCTGAAAATACGATACAGAAAATAGAAGACCATAATAAGGTCTATAATACAGCTGATGGTTATATTTCTATCATCCATCCTCTAGAAAAATCTCTGGCAATAAAAAATGATGTAAAAGTTGTTCCATATAAAGGCTCAACATCCTCTCAAGAGGAAATAAATCATATAGTTAAGCAAAATAATTATACAAATTTATATCTTCAATCGTTAGGTAAACAGACAATGCAAATAGAATCTATGTTGTCTAGTTTGCTTGTAACAAAATCATCAAAACCTCCATCTCAAATAGTCTTGGAGGCACCATTGGTGAAACCACCACCAGACTTAAAAGTCTTTTAAATTAAAGGGCCCTGAAAATCCTTCAAAAGACTTTATGGATGAATTGGTTTCACGATTATCTCATTTAAGAATATCCTCGTCAACTTCTAAAGTCAGTATCTTAACTGATTCTGGCTCAAATATAAAGGAATTAGAAAATATGCTTCATGAAGTAAACAGACTTACTGAGCAAAAGCCTCAGTCTGTTTACTCAAAACGACCATATTATCCAAGGCCTTCACCTATAGACCTTAAATTAGAAGCTGATAATTGTAGTGGGTGAATTCTACAATATGTTAACTTTGAATGGGCCTCGTCAGTCAACTTCCTTGGAACCTAGCAACATGTGTCCTGCACAAACCAAACAAAGGGAACGCGGGTGATCTTGACACCCGTGGGGTGCCGGCCGAAGACACTCCGACACTCAAGTCAATGAACTGATCATAATATATGAGAATGCAGTAATTGTAAAGCATCGTCAGGTTGGGATAAGTGTGCCGGAAAAATGTAGGACGGAAAAGTGGACGGAGTAGGAACACTAAAATATTAAATATCAGTGAGCAAACTCCGTATAATAGAACAGTATAAGTAGACCGTGAATAGTACACCAGGTAAGTTCCCAGGAAAGAGAGGTCGGTCATAATGGACATAGTTAAATATTAAGTCTTTCCTAGCCAGAATCTTTCCTAGAGATGCACCTCCATATCACTACACTAACTCTATCACACAAAAACTCTAAATCTAGTGTAAAAAAATGAAGAAAAGAGAAGAGAAACCTCAAATGGCTTGTAAGAGAGGAGCAAATGAGGTGGGATTGATTTGGCTTCAAATGAAGCCTCTATTTATAGGTAAAAGAGGTGTCATGGGCACTTATGGTGGAGTTAATGTCATGTCCGTTACAAAATAAATACTATGATTAATGTCAAGTCGGTTACACGGAATAAATACCATAGTTAATTATATGTCAGTTACAGAATAAATATCATAGTTAATGATATGTCGGTTACAGAGTTAATGTAACTTCCGTTACAATTGATTTAAACCTCATTCATTAAGAGCAATCAATTCTCATTTAAAGAAACAAACCTTGTTTGATCTGGATCAACCAAGTTGCTGGGCCATCCTCTTGTAACATGCATTGGGCCATTAACCTGGATCGATCAGCGTACTGGGCCAATTTATCACAATAAGATTTGGGCTTTCATTTTGAACCGGGGAATTTTTGACCACTACAGTTTGTCTCCCACTGCTTTGGTCGACATAATCGATCGAAGGAGTGGAAATTCTAATAACTGAGTTATTCAATACCATAATTGGGCAGTTGAAGGTGACACTAAACCTTAGGTGCTGCCATATTGATTGATTTCATAACTCGATTGACTCACTAGGATATGCAACACTTAATATAGGTGATGGTTACACCAATTATTGTGATAGGCATCACTTCAACTCATCCACGTGTCCCAGTAGAGTTCCGCATCCACTACTTTTGGATTACTAGAGTAAAATACTTGTAATCTGAGAAGTAATCGAAATATATATATTTTTGTAAAGCACTTTTCAATGTGCTTAGTTGGCTAGAAATATTTTGGCTATTCGAACACTATAATTTGAATGTATTCGACTTTTGTATTAATACAAATAGCTTATTGAGTACGTTCAGCTTAAGTGCGAACGCTTTTGAAAGTGTGTTTACGTCAACGACTTTTGAAAATGCGTTTGAGTCGAAAATAATTTTTGAAAATGCGTTCAGGTATAACGGCTTTTGAAAATGCGTTCACGAGGAACGACTTTTGAAGGTGCGTTCGTGAGGAATGATTTTTGAAGGTGCGTTCGCGGGGAACGACTTTTGAATGTGCGTTCGCGGGGAACAGCTTCAGAGAATGCGTTCGCGGGGAACGACTTCAGAGATTGCGTTTGCGAGGAATAGCTTTAGAGAATGAGTTCGCGAGGAATGGCTTTTGAAGGTGCGTTCACGGGGAACGGCTTTTGAATGTGCGTTCGCGGGGAACGGCTTCAGAGAATGCGTTCGCGGGGAACGACTTCAGAGAATGTGTTCGCGAGGAACGGCTTCAGAGAATGCGTTCGTGAGGAACGACTTCAGAGAATGCATTCTGTTAATTTGAATTTTGTATGTTGAAATATTTAAGTTACCTTAATTTGACTGAAGTGTTGGAGGCTGAGTGTTGCCTTGTCCTTCTTGAACCACTTAGATTTGAGTAGAAGTGGCAGAGTCTGAGTGTTGCCTTGTCCCCTTTGAACCACTTTGATTTGAATGGAAGTGGCGGAGGCTGGGTGTTGCCTTGTCCCCCTTGAACCACTTTGATTTGAATGGAAGTGGCAGAGGCTGGGTGTTGCCTTGTCCTCGTTGAACCACTTTAATTTGAATGGAAGTGGCAGAGGCTGGGTGTTGCCTTGTCCCTCTTGAACCACTTTGATTCGAATAGAAGTGGCGGAGCCTGGATGTTGCCTTGTCCCCCTTGAACTACTTTGATTCGAATAAAAGTGGCGAAGGCTAGATGTTGTCTTGTCCTCCTTGAACTACTTTGATTTGAATAGAAGTGGCGGAGGCTGGGTGTTGCCTTGTCCCCTTTGAACCACTTATATGTGACCGCATGATTGAGGTGTGCCCCCTGAGAACCATGGTATGTAATTATGTTGAATTGTTTAGGAAAACCATTTGTAGAGTCGAACAATATTATTGAAGTTGAATGATTGTACTAAGAATTCTTTGTATTGTCGAGAGAGCGTTTGTTGAGCTATCTTAATTTTGTATGATTCTTTCTTCACAAATTGTTAGGAGTGGTCTTTGGCTTTACCAATGATCCTCCATGTTCAAGTTAGTAGCTGATAGAAATATAAGAATTTTAAATTAGAAATCTTACCGAATGTCCCCAGCTTGTACGCAAAAATCGATAGTTGTCTTGTCTCATGATCCGTACGTTTTTTTTTTTTTTAGCTTGTCAACTGTGATTAGACCGAACATCAATGCCTGCAAATTGAGTCACACATCTTTTTTCCTCTGAGTTAGTTGTAATTGGGTATTATCTAAGAAGATGACTTTGTTTTGTAATAACTGCTTGAGTTCATTTGGTAATCTAGTCAATTCAAATTGTTTTCCTTATCAGTTCTCGACTCTTTTTGTTGATGATTTATAACATCTTCCATTTAATGCATGCCCATGCTTTGGTAAGCGCACCCTCCATAGTTTTAGGGGCACTTCGTGTGCTCAGAGTCGTGAAGCAATCCTTTCCTGAAAATAGATACTGTGATAAAGATATTAAAGTTTAGTATTGATACATTTTTCTTGTCGTTCGATTTTTCTTGTCCTATCGTCGAACATAACTTCTAAGATGTTTGTGATGTTGCATTATTGAATATAAGTCATCCAAAAGCATATGGTTGTCTGTTGTGTTTCTAACTGAATCTGTATCAAGTCTAGTGGCTTTGACGCCTAACACTAGATTTACTAGTCGTAGAGGTGGAACTCACTAAAACTCGATAGTTGATCCACTTGTCCCTAGTGGAGTCAGAGCAATATCGCTGAAATGCCAACACAAAGTGATCCATGTTAGTGTGACCAATAATTCATTGTACTATAGCTGAACAATAGCTCTCAATAACAACATCATTCATAATTTATAAAAAGTATATTTGATAGCAGAACAAACTAAATTTTTGTATGTTTATTCATTCAAAGAATTCTTCAAACGATTATAAAAACCATCATCAAGTATATAATTCATGCCTTACGAATTTATCATCGAATAATTGACATTGTATCTCTGAAAATTAATGGCAGTGACAATAAAGTTTATTGGCAACGACAATGATAATATGAGGTTTTAATACGATGATAAATCTATAGGAAACATACGGAATTTTTAGGTAGAAGAATGCCATTAAAGAGCAAGGCTCATAGATATTGACTTACAATTTATTGTGACATATTGTGACTCTGAGATATGAAGAAGACATGCTCAATTTTGTTTAGCATGATTTATGAAAAACTAAAGAGGAAGACCCACCATTCAATAAAATTATATGCAATGATCTCTCACAAAGTGAAAAATCATAAACATATCAAGTGGATGTGGAATAATCAGAGAATCAAGTTCATTATAATATTTGTAATATAAATATTGGACTTAACAAAAACAATAAAAAAATGTAACAACATTAGAAGTCTTAACATAGAAGTTATAGACTATTTGCAAAACCTCTTTCAAAAGTATAATGCTAAGGCCAGATATAGTCGAACAATTGCATGCATGATCTGGAAGTTCAAGATGTTAGATCTAATTTTTGGAATGCACACAGAATAATTTTTTAGTAATAGAACTGAAACTGTGTTTTGACTTTAGACATCATGTGTTTCAAACGTAAAACCAATTGAAGGAAAGAATGACACCTTTCGTAAGTGATTCTTTGATTTTTAAGGTATATTTGTCATTATACTACATAAAGTGATTCGACTTGCATGTTTCCTAAAATTGTATATTATATAAATATTTATGAAATGGTGTATAACTTCGAATAAACTTAAATTTCATATGATATTTTGATCAAACTGGCTATGAGAACATATCATTCAAAGTGCAAGTTTAGCTAAGGACAAAAAACTATATGAATTAATAAGTTCTAATTTATGATTAAGAATCAAGCATGAATAGATTAAATGAGTAATCATTTTATTTTAGGTATGAACATGTATGTGCTTAATATAAAGATTAAAATAAATATTGTATCAGTAACATGACCTTTTCAATTTGAAATTGTTTCAGGTTGTTCAGCGATCTATGTTTTTGAAAATTGATTTTATAATTCGGCCACTAAATTGTGTAAGGCAACTTGTGCTGAATTGGATACTAGATCCCCACAGACGGCGCCAAACTATAGTGGGTGAATTCTACAATATGTTGACTTTGAATGGGCCTCGTTAGTCAACTTCCTTGGAACCTAGCAACATGTGTCCTGCACAAACCAAACAAAGGGAACGCGGGTGATCTTGACATCGGTGGGGTGCCGGCCGAAGACACTTTGACGCTCAAGTCAATATACTGATCATAATATATGAGAATGCAGTAATTATAAAGTGTCATCAGGCTAGGATAAGTATGTCGAAAAAATGTAGGACGGAAAAGTGGACGGAATAGGAACACTAAAATATTAAATATCAGTGAGCAAACCCCGTATAATAGAACAGTGTAAGTAGACCGTGAATAGTACACCAGGTAAGTTCTCAGGAAAGAGAGGTCGGTCACAATGGACACAGTTAAATACCAAGTTTTTCCTAACCAGAACCTTTCCTAGACATGCACATCCACATCACTACACTAACTCTATCACACAGGAACTCTAAATCTAGCGTAAAAGAATGAAGAAAAGAGAAGAGAAACCTCAAATGGCTTGTAAGAGAGGAGCAAATGAGGTGGGATCGATTTGGCTTCAAATGAAGCCTCTATTTATAGGTAAAAGAGGTGTCATAGGCACTTATGGTGGAGTTAATATCATGTCCGTTACAAAATAAATACTATGATTAATGTCAGATCAGTTACGGAATAAATACCATAGTTAATTATATGTCGGTTACAGAATAAATATCATAGTTAATGATATGTCGGTTACAGAGTTAATGTAACTTCCGTTACAATTGATTTAAACCTCATTCATTAAGAGCAATCAATTCTCATTTAAGGAAACAAACCTTGTTTGATCTGGATCAACCAAGTTACTGGGTCATCCTCTTGTAACATGCATTGGGCCATTAACCTGGATCGATCAACGTACCAGGCCAATTTATCACAATAAGATTTGGGCTTTCATTTTGAACCGGGGAATTTTTGACCACTACAATAATGACATTCAACGATCATCTTTCAGTGGTAGAGAATTAGTCAAATGGAATGTCGATGGTATGTTTGATAAACAAATATTAATTACCATCAAATATATGACGACTATGTATGCTTAAGCACTAAGGGTGCATAATAACAATGAGCATCATATAACAAATGCTATTATATCCGCTTTTACTAGTCAACTTCAAGGATGGTAGGATAACTATGTAAATGAATCCGAAAAATTAGCTATCCTTCAAGCCAGAAGACTAGTAAAACAAGAAGGACCTTTACTAGGTACTTCTCAAATACGAGAGAAGTATGCAGATGATTCTGTCAATACGCTTTTGGTTGCCATCATAATAAATTTTGTTGGTAGAACTAATATAATCTAAGATAGGGCACAAGAATTATTAATAAGTCTCAAATGCCCGTCTCTAGCTCACTTCAAATGGTATAAAGATACATTCATTTCAAGAATATTCTTAAAAAGTGATGCTAATAGTGACGTTTGGAAGGAAAAGTTTATCTTTGGCCTTCCTTATCTCTTTGTAGAAAAGGTAAGGAAAAGGTTAAGAGAATGAGGTCTTTCTTCCTATGAAAGTATTGGTTACGGAGAGCCTGCTTTAGAGATTGTATCAGAAGGATTAGCACTCTGCAATGAACTTAAGCTTCAAAAGCAGATGGCTAGAGAAACATTATATGGCAAGCAAACTCTGGGAAATTTTTGTGAACAATACGGTTATAGTCATAATATGCCTTGGAAGAAATCTTCCAAGAAACAAAAGAAAATAATAAAAGCACATAAATATTTCAAGTGCTCAAAAAATACGGAAGCCTAACAATATTACAAAAAGGGCAAAAAGAAATCGGGACGAAAAGCTACTTCTTCCAAAAAGCCACGATGCTATCTTTGTGGAACGAAGAGGCATTATGCTGACAAATGTTGGCGAAAAGAAAAGAAGATCAAGGCAATTAGGGAATTAAAAATCCCTATAGAAGAGCAAGATAAATTGTTGCAAATCTTATTCTCAGAAATAGAATCTTCAAAAGAAGAATATTTAGATGAAGATGAAAAAATTAATCAAATAAATGATTTTTCTGAATTTAGTTCTGAATTCTCTTCTGATGATAACAATCAACCCTGTCAATGTCAAGAAGGTTGTTTTGATGCCACTCTTGGAATAAATGGTCTCAGCATCAATACACTAACTCAAAAGCAAAGTCTGATTCTGGATATAATAGACAAAGTATCAGACTTAGAAGAAAAGAAAATAGCTTTTGATAAATACATTGAAATGACTCGAACTAATAAAAAGTTTAAATCTTTGCCTTCTACACCTTTCTTATATAAAAATGCTCCCCCCAAAGGGTAGAAGAATGGGACCCATTGTGGGACATACAATGCATTACAGACGTATGATCATTACGCTTCAACCGGGTTATTCTATTCCACCTTTTAGAAAGAAAAGAACTTAAATCAAAATACTTAAGAGCATGGCGATACATTTATACAAAACTTCTACCCCGAGCACACGCAATGGAGCCGTAGACAGTCAAGTGAAATCCAATCCACGAAATAATTTGATCTATGGACAGCATCGTTGTGGTAAAGGTCGTAATGCCAGAGGAATCATTACCGCAGGGCATAGAGGGGGAGGTCATAAGCGTCTATACCGTAAAATCGATTTTCGACGGAATGAAAAAGACATTTATAATGAAATAATAGAAAGAGTGAAGGGTTCAGTTTTCGAAGAGGAACGAACCACTGTGGAATTGAGGCAAGTTTTAATACATTAAAATCTCATATCAAAGAACTTACTCAAGGAATTAAAGTTCTTGAACTCAATAATTATACAATACCTTCCGAAAATGATTTTGAGGAAGAACTTTCCTTTCAAAATATGTTTGAAAAAAGGGAAAGTAATATTGAAGACCCCTCATCTTCAAAAATAAAAATAGAGGAAATAAAAGAGTCAAAAACTATTAATGCTCTTGATAAAATTATCACACAAAAATTACACACTTATGTGACCATTGTGATAAACAAATAATACACTTATAGAGGAGAGGCATTAATAGATTCAGGTGCTTATCTTAATTGCATCTATGAAAGAATAATTCCTTCTCAATATTTTGAAAAAACTACTCAAATACTTAGTACCGTTAATGGTTCTAGAATGACCATTAAATATAAATTATCAGGTGCGGTAGTATGTAATGTTGGAGTATGTTTTAAGACTCCATTTATACTAGTCAAAGATCTTAATTCTACTGTCATATTGGGAACTTCATTCCTTACAATATTGTATCCCTTTATGGTAACTGAAGAAGGACTAGAATGTGTGAAAAACAGAAAGCATATAAAGTTAGCTTTCATCCAAGCTCCACTATATAAGGAGATTAATAATCTCAAAGATAAAATATCTCACAAAGAAAGATTCCTGTTCTCCTTTTGACAGGAAGTGAGATTCAAGGAGATTGAAAATCGAATAAAATCTTATCAAATACAGTCTGAAATTCAAGCGTTTAAAAATAAGCTTGAATATGAAATATACAACACTTTGCCTAATGCTTTTGGGAAAGAAAAAAGCATATAGTTCATCTGCCCTATGAACCTAGATGCAGTGAAAAGCAAATTCCCACAAAAGCTAGGCCCATACAGATCAATGATAGACATTTGGCAATCTACAAAGAAGAAATATAGGATCTTCTCAATAAGGGCTTAATAAGACCGAATAAGAGCCTTTGGTCCTGTCCAACATTTTATGTGGAAAATGCTGCGGAAATAGAAAGGGGAGTGCCTAGACTTGTAATTAATTACAAGCCATTAAATAAGGCACTTAGATGGATAAGATATCTCATACCCAACAAAAGGATCTCTTAAATCGCCTATATCAGGTCAACATATTTTCTAAATTTGATATGAAAAGTGGATTTTGGCAAATTCAAATTGCCGAAGAAGATCGATATAAAACCGCTTTTACGGTGCCTTTTGGGCAATACGAATGGAACGTTATACTCTTTAGACTTAAAAATGCACCATCTGAATTTCAGCAAATCATGAATGAGATATTTAATGAATTTTCTCATTGCATGATTGTTTATATAGATGATGTGCTAATATGCTCCGTAGATATAGATCAGCATTGGAAACATCTTAATCTTTTCCTTAAAATAGTAAAAAGGGAAGGGTTAGTGATTTCAGCAAGAAAAATAAGACTATTCGAAACCACAATAAGGTTTCTTGGTCACAATATTCGGCAAGGAGCTCTCACTCCGATTAACTGATCTATAATATTTGTTGAAAAATTCTCTGATGAAATTAGGGATAAAAAGCAACTTCAAAGGTTCCTTGGCAGTCTAAACTACTTAGCTGATTTTTTTAAAAATCTAGCTAAAGATGCTAAGCCATTATATGAAAGGTTAAAAAATAATCCACAGCCTTGGAATCAAGATTGCACTAATGCAATGAAGAAAATAAAACTAAAAGCCAAAGAACTCCCTTGTTTGGCAATTCCTCATCCTGATGCTTTAAAAATAGTGGAAACAGATGCCTCTGAATTAGGATATGGAGGAATTCTTAAACAGAAAATAAATAATAAAATTTCTTTGGTTCGATATACTTTTGGAATTTGGAAAGATGCCCAGAAGAACTATTCGACTATTACAAAGGCAATATTAGCGATACTTTTATGCATCTCTAAATTTCAAGAAGATTTATTAAATAAAAAATTCCTATTTAGAATAGATTCCAAATAAGCTAAAGAAGTTTTAGAAAAAGATGTTAAGAATCTAGCTTTTAAACAAATTTTTGCTAGATGACAAGCTTTGATTTCTATTTTTGAATTTGATATTGAATATATTATGTTAGGATTTATGCCCTAAGAGCTTGTAATTTGTAAATGTTTAAATAAATAATAAATAAATAAAATTTATCTTATTCAAATTAATGTGCATTTATGAAATGTTTGCTTCATACGAATATCATGTAACATCCATGATTACTTATGTAGTCTCAAACTAAGCATGTAAGTGTTATATACAAGAGGATTTAGTTTGAGATTAGTAATCTAAAGAGTCCATAGAAAGCAAACAAAGCTAGGTACTTTGTTTATGGTAAATCTATAATTGCGGTCCATTTCGTATTTGATACGATGATCTTATCCGGGATTGTTCATATGGCGATATGAAAATGGAGACACTTATATAATAGAGATTATATAGGACTGGACCACGATAAAATGAATTTCTTATTAATATCCGTTAAACAAAAAAACTCTTCTTTATCAACTAGATGATCATATATGGATTGATCTTAATCCTGAGTGTTTAATGGACTCCTATTTGTTGGGTCATGTCTTTTGATTTACATGGGTAAGACTGTTATAGATTTACGGTCAATAAGCTTCGTACTTTGGAGATGTGATTTAATAAGTGGCTGGGAACATTCTACACAATAGTGGAATCCACTCCTTCTTTAAGAAGTAGATGAGTAGTTCCCTTAAGTATTGATTCAGGTCTTGAACAATAAGAGCGCTCAACTTTCTGTTTACGAGTAAACAGAAAGATAAATTCATAAGTTGTTATGATATATTGTTCATTAGAGAATCAATGGTACTTAATGGAACAAGATATAATTAGAGAGGTATAACGGATTTTAATAACCTAGCTCTAATTATGAACTACTCGTGGAGGATCGAACCTTATGAAATGATTAAATCGATGGACATTGAAAATTTAGATTGTGTAAAACATCTACAATTTTGAGAGTGCAACCTTAAGTTTTTAGTGGAGTAACTCTAAGGTTAATAATAGTGAATTATTAATTAAAGAGTTTAATTAATAATTTCTATATTATTGGAGCTCAAATTGTAGGTCCATTTAGTCCCCTTGCTAGCTCACAACCACATAAAGAAACAAGTTGAAGAATATAATTGCATTGTCCGATTATTGGTGTACATATAAATTTATGTGCATGTTCAAAAATTATTTAAATAATTTGATTATTTAAATATTTATAATTATTTAATTAATGGTTAATTATTTAATTATTTGTAGAGGTCATGGGTTCAATTCTAAATGATGTCATTAAATTAATTATGATTTAGAATCATTTTATTTAATGAAAAATCATTTAATTAATTAATGGAAATAATAATTTTAATTGGAATAAGATTCCATTTAAATTATATTAAAAGAGTTTTAATTTAATGGGAATTAGACTCCATATTAAATTAAAAGAATAGAATTGTAATCCAATAAGGAATTTGATTCCATATTGGATATGAATTAAGTCTTTCAATTTTAATAGGAATTTAAATTCCTTGTTAAAATTGAAGAACCCTAATTTGCCATTATAAAAAGATGTTTTTATGATTGGTAATAATTTTGGTGGTAGAGAGAATTTTTGGTTACTTGAACCAAAAATTTCCATTGATTAAAAATCACCAAATAACCATCTACTTCAAACGGATCTTAAAAAAGATTGTGTCCACACACAGTTTCTTTTATGAAGAGTCATAGCAAGAAAGATTAGGTGGTGAAGAATCTACGAATCAAAAGGGATCAATTCAATCTTCATGCAAGGTAAGATTCGATCTTATTAATTTACCTATTGAATCGTTACTACTAGCATCGATCGGGCATGTTTTGTTTGAAAATTTTTAAAATTCACGTTTCCGCATTCGAATTAAAATCGATTTTTCCCTTCAATTGGTATCAGAGCTTGTTTTTTCTAGTTTAATAATTGATTCAATAATGATTGAATTTTCTTTTGATTATGATTCTTTGTATGTCATAGAGTAGGCACAAATTATTGCTTGATATATATTCATGTTGATGAATTGGATTTGCATGGATTGATCGTTAATTGTATGGTTCTTTGGTTAATTTAATTTGCTTAATTTGTAAGCCGTTTGTGGCAATTTAATTTCCTTGTAATCATAGATTAAGGCTTTTATTTTTGTCGAAGAATTAAACGTGAAGAAGGATGCTTTTATGGGTGAAAATTGCAGTTGAAATCGACTAAAATTCTGGGTTATCGAAACGGGGTTGTGGCTGTCTGCAAAATTGTTTTGAACAGCCCATAAGAGCAGACTTGTGCGGCTGTTTAAACTGGTTTTGAACCAGTTTAGGCCGTGCAACCAAGTGTGTGCAGGTCTGATGATGTGACTGGTTTTGAACTAGTACGAGTGCGCAAGAGACAGCGAATCGAATGCAACCAACGTGCACCAACAGTGCATGTGATGCACGGCCAGACATGGTGCATGGTTCTGGGGTGCGTTTGCGAAGAACTGGTGCGACTGGTTATGAACCAGTGCAACAATGGTCTGCTGCACGTCTAGTTCGGCTGGACAGAACGCGCATGGCTGACGCGCTGGTGCAGGTCTGTTTTGGCTGGGACAGCAACACGAATGGCTGTGCGAAGGGCTGTGTGACAGCTTAACACGCAGTCAAGTTCAGCAGTGCAGAAACTTGCGCATGGCTGGTGCGCTGGTCCGCTGATGTGATCTGTTCGGCTGTGCGTCAGCTTGATGTTATATGTAGATATCAGGACGCATTCTGAACTGGTTTTGAACCAGTTTGCTGTGATGAATAGACGGCAGCGCACTGCAGCAGTTATGTGCTCACGTTGCTGCGTTCGTGGACTGGTTTTGAACCAGCTTGTCGTGCGTTGTTGACTGGTTTGTGAACCAGTTCAAACGATGTCGACCTGATGCAAAACTGATATGCGCTGATGTTGACCTGATGCGCTTAAAAGTATAGTACTTGATGTAGAATCTACCACGTTCAGCCTCTAGATAAGTTTGAATTGCCCTAATCTCTTCTTCTAGATCTAATATAGAAAAGTAAAGGGGATTTACAATAGATTCATCCCAACTTGATAAAATAAAAAATTTATAAGCTAAATTAGTATATTTTAACAATTTTTGCTTTTGAAAATATTCTTTTTTCAAAACTTGTTTAAAAGTTTGCATTCAAAACCTACCTCTTTAAGATTGGAGATATCTTCATTTACATGCATGAGCTGTATTGAAAGCCTTATCCTTTTGCTAACTGGATAACTCAACAAGACAAGGATAAGCTTGGACTAGTGCTATTGGAATGAACTCTTCAACGGATAAGAGTTCTTTTGGAATGGTAAACTTTTGCCACCACTTTGTGAAGGTTCTCTTCATAAGGACAGATGGTTCGCCAGGTTTACAAACTATATTATAATCCCATCTTAGAATCCATGGGATCTTATAGCAGGCTAGGAAGTACAGTAGCAAATGGTCTTCTTCTTTTAGTAATTCAGCATTGACAGAGATAAACTTATTGAAACTATCATCAACTTGTTTTGGTAAAGCGTCTCTTAATAGTCCAAAATTAAAGAACCACTTTAAGAACCATGCTAGGAAGATCTGAGTAGAAATATTGTCAATCTTCCATTGAAAAAACCAGTTATGTGAATTCTATGTATTCTGATAAGTAAGAACAGAATTCCAAGCCTGAATGTAATCGAAGTAATTATAACTATTAGGAAAGCTCCTGTTTATTCTATTATTGAAGAAGTCTTTTCTTTATAAGGATTTGAGCCCCATATTTGTTGGGTTACCACTTTATTGATAGTGAACTTGCTGTAAGCATGCTCATTATCAATATCATTATGATGAATATTAATGCTTCCTGTTTCTAGAAAAATGGTCTCATAATATTCTCTGGTTTTAGGATATTAAATGGGAAGCAGATGTATTGGAAGATATTTTTTGGCTATTATGGTGGAATCTATTTGTTCTTCTCTAAATTCCAACACTAAAAGAGTAAGTGTGGAAGTTTGTAAAAAGTATTCCAATGAATCCGTATTTCAAGAGCTTCATTTTTTTGTCTTCCTTCTTCTTAGGATTGAAGAGGAAGCAGCTTCTGACTTATTAGGTGGGGCCCTACAAAAATTCTCAGGTTAGAAAATTTGGAAGAGAATTTCCTTCCCTTTTAATATATTCAATATCAAATTCAAAAACAGAAAGCAAAGCTTGCCATCTAGTAAAAATTTGTTTAGAAGCTAGATTCTTAACATCTTTTTCTAAAACTTCTTTAGCTACTTTGCAATCTATTCTAAGTAGGAATTTTTTTATTTAATAAATCTTCTTGAAATTTAGAGATGCATAAAACTATGGCTAATATTTCCTTTTTGATAGTCGGATAGTTCTTCTGGGCATCTTTCCAAATTCTAGAAGTATAACGAACCAAAGAAATTTTATTATTGACGGAATTACAATTTAGCTACCCACACGAAACTCTAATTCAAGCGGAGCACATGTTTGGATATTATTACAATTTACCTACCTCCCGTTATCAACTTTTCGTTAAAATTGCCTGTGAACAGTAAAAAAAAGTAAAAAGACGAAAATACCCTTGATTGCTGAAGTTGACGTAATTGACCGAATAAAAAATTGAAAAATCAAAATTGAAAAATTGAATAGAGATTGAACTGCTACCTTTGTTCTGGTTCAGCTCCAGTCACACTTCATCACTGTTCAGACAAGATTTGGTCGCATTCGGGGTCTGATCTCGAGCTGAAAATGGTGTGGATCAGCTTGTTTTCGCATCGGGTCTTCGTGGTGGTCGTGATGGCACTAGAGATTGAACTGCTGCCTTTGTTCTGGTTCAGCTCCAGTCATACTTCATCATTGTTCCGACAAGATTTGGTCGCGTTCGGGGTCTGATCTCGAGCTGAAAATGGCGTGGATCAGCTTGTTTTCACGTCGGGTCTTCGTGGTGGTCGTGATGGCACTTGCTGTCGCCGGTTCTGCTCCGATCTACCTTCAATCTGTCGCCGATTCTGCGTGCGTTGAGGACTGGTCTTGGTGGAGTTCCGCGAGGTCTGGTTCGTGCTTGGCGTCGGCTTAAGCTGGGTTCTACAGGTCATGCGCGTCGGCAGCTCCCCTCGGGTCTTCGTGGTGGTCGTGATGGCACTTGCCGAGGCCGGTTCTGCTCCGATCTACCTTCAATCTGTCGCCGGTTCTGCGTGCGTTGAGGACTGGTCTTGGTGGAGTTCGGCGAGGTCTGGTTCGTGCTTAGCGTCGGCTTGAGTTGGGTTCTACAGGTCGTGCGAGTCGGCAACTCCCCTCATCATCGTCGTCGGTCTGGTTGGGGTGCAGCAACGGGTCTGGTTTGCTTCGGCTGCTCGGTTTGTGGCGAGATCGTGGCTGCGTCGACGAGCTTGGCGTTGATCTTGGTCTAGTCGGAGCTGCTCGGTCCGTCGGTCTTCCTCTTCTTCTTCTTCTTTCTCTCCTTCATCTTCTTCAATCTGCCCTCACCTTCTTCCTTTGGCGTTCATCCCTTCACCTCTTCCATCTTCCTTCACCTTCTTCCATCTGCTACATCTGAGAATTTTTTTTTTTAATTCATTTAATTTTTTTAATTTTTTAGACCACTGCCCATCGAAATGACAACTTTACCCCTGAATCAGTTCACGGTAACAGAAAGTTGATAACGGGAGGTAGGTAAATTGTAATAATATCCAAACATGTGCTCCGCTTGAATTAGAGTTTCGCGTGGGTAGCTAAATTTTAATTCCGTCTTTATTATTTATTTCCTATTTAAGAATTCCTCAATATCCTAATTCAAAGGCTTCTGTTTCCACTATTTTTAAAGCATCAGGATGAGAAATTGCCAAACAAGGGAGTTCTTTGGCTTTTAGTTTTATTTTCTTCATTGCATTAGTGCAATCTTGATTCCAAGGCTATGGATTATTTTATAACCTTTCATATAATGACTTAGCATCTTTAGCTAGATTTTTATAAAAATCAACTAAGTAGTTTAGACTGTCAAGGAACCTTTGAAGTTGCTTTTTATCCCTAATTTCGTTAGGGAATTTTTCAGCAAATATTATAGATCGGTCAATTGGAGTGAGAACTCCTTGCCGAATATTGTGACCAAGAAACGTTATTGTGGTTTCGAATAGTCTTATTTTTCTTGCGGAAACCACTAACCCTTCCCTTTTTACTCTTTTAAGGAAAAGATTAAGATGTTTCCAATGTTGACCTATAGCTGTGGAGAATATTAGCACATCATGTATATAACCAATCATGCAATGAGAAAATTCATTGAATATCACATTCATGATTTGCTAAAATTCAGATGGTGCATTTCTAAGTTCAAAGGGCATAATGTTCTATTCGTATTGCCTAAAAGGCACCGTAAAAGCGGTTTTATATCGATCGTCTTCAGCAATTTGAATTTGCCAAAAACCACTTTTCATATCGAATTTAGAAAATATTTTGGCCTAATATAGGCGATTTAAGATATCCCTCTTGTTGGGTATGAGATATCTTATCCATCTAAGTGCCTTATTTAATGACTTGTAACTAATTACAAGACTAGGCACTCCTCTTTCTATTTCAGCAACATTTTCCATATAAAATGTTGGACATGACCAAGGGCTCTTACTTGGTCTTATTAGGCCTTTATTGAGAAGATCCTATATATCTTCTTTGCAAATTGCCAAATGTCTATCATTCATCTGTATAGGTTTAGCTTTTGTGGGAATTTGCTTTTCATTGAAGCTAGGTTCATAGGGCAGATGAACTATATGTTTTTTACTTTCCCAAAAAGCATTAGGCAAAGTGCTGCATATTTCAAATTCAAGCTTATTTTTAAACGCTTGAATTTCAGACTGTATTTAAGGAGATTTTATTCGATTTTCAATCTCCTTGAATCTCACTTCCCGTTGAAGGTAGAACATGAATCTTTCTTTGTGAGATATTTTATCTTTGAGATTATTATTTTCCTTATATAGTGTAGCTTGGATGAAAACAAACTTTATATGTTTTCCATTTTTCTCACATTCTAGTCCTTCTTCAGTCTCCATAAAGGGATATAACATTATAAGGAATGGAGTTTCCAATATGATAGTAGAATCAAGATCTTTGACTAGTATAAATGGCGTCTCAAAACATACTTCATCATTACATACTACAACACCTGATAATTTATATTTAATCGTCATTCTAGAACCATTAGCGGTATTGAATATTTGAGTAGTTTTTTCAAATTATTGAGAAGGAATTATTCCTTCACAGATGCAATTAAGATTAATACCTGAATCTATTAATGCCTCTCCTTTATAAGTGTATTGTTTGTTTATCACAATGGTCACATAAGTGTGCCATTTTTGTGTAATAATTTTATCGAGGACATTAATAGTTTTTGACTCTTCTATTTCCTCTATTTTTATTTTTGAAGATGAGGAGTCTTCAATATTACTTTCCCTTCTTTCAAACATATTTTGAAAGGAAAGTTCTTCCTCAAAATCATTTTCGGAAGTTATTGTATAATTATTGAGTTCAAGAACTTGAATTTTTCTAGTAAGTTCTTTGATCTCAGATTTCAACGTATTAATCTCTTGCCTCAATTCCTTAGTGGTTGGTTCCCTTTCAGAAACCAAACCCTGCACCCTTTCTATCATTTCATTTTAAGCATTTTTATATAAAAAAGGTGAATAAGGCAAAGATTTAGACTCTTTATTAGTTCGAGTCATTTCAATGTATTTTTCAAGAGCTATTTTCTTTTCTTCTGGGTCTGATATTTTGTCTATTATATCCAAAATTAGACTTTGCTCTTAAGTTAGCGTATTGATACTGAGACCACTTATTTCAAGAGTGGCCTTAAAACAATCTTCTTGACATTGACAGGATTGATTGTTATCATCAGAAGAGAATTCAGAAAAATAATTTATTTGATTAATTTCTTCATTTTCATCTGAATATTTTTCTTCTGAAGATTTTATTTCTGAGAACAAGATTTGTAACAATTTATCTTGCTCTTCTGTAGGGATTTTTAATTCCCTAATTATCTTGAACATCTTTTCTTTTCGCTAACATTTATTAGCATAATGCCCTTTCTTTCCACAAAGATAGCATTGTGGCTTTCTAGAAGAAATAGCTTTTCGTGCTGATTTCTTTTTGCCCTTTTTGTAATATTATTGGGCTTCCGTATTTTTTGAGCGCTTGAAATATTTATGTGCTTTTATTATTTTCTTTTGTTTCTTGAAAGATTTCTTCCAAGGCATATTGTGACTATAATCGTATTGTTCACAGAAATTTCCCAGAGTTTGCTTGCTATATAATTTTTTTTTAATCATCTGCTTTTGAAGCTTAAGTTTATTGCAAAGTGCTAATCCTTCTGGTACAATCTTTGAAGCAAGCTCTCCGTAACCAATATTTTCATAGGAAGAAATACCTCGTTCTCTTAACCTTTTCCTTACCCTTTCTGCAAAGAGATAAGGAAGGCCAAAGTTAAACTTTTCATTCCAGACATCACTGTAAGCATCACTTCTTAAGAATATTCTTGAAAAAAATGTATCTTTATACCATTTGAAGTGAGCTAGAGAGGGGCATTTGAGATTTATTAATAATTCTTATGCCCGATCTTGGATTATATTAGTTCTGCCAGCAAAATTTATTGCGATGGCAGCCAAGAGCGTATTGACAGAATCATCTGCATACTCCTCTCGTATTTGAGAAGTATCTGGTAAAGGTCCTTCTTGTTTTACTAGTCTTCTGGCTTGAAGGATAGCTGATTTTTCGGATTCATTTACACAGTTATCCCACCATTCTTGAAGCTGACCAATAAAACTCTTTATATTTGGATAAAAGAGATTTGAGCAGCAGATGGATTTCTACTGTCTCTTCTTCAACAGGAATCATATATTCTATAGTCTATATAATATAATCGGTTTTAAAATTAAACGTACTAGTTTTATATACAAAAGATGGATCTATCGCAGGGATAGTCCAATTTTTTAAATGTCTTTTTATGTTAGCTATAGAAATAATTTCTTTATTTTCAAAAATAGAAGAAGTAGATACTGAAGAAAGAGTAAAGGAAAAGTCAATATCATCTCTGATAGATGTTGAACTAGAAGATGTAAATAGTGTACTAAAGTTTCTAAACATTTTTGCCTAAACCTTCGGGTTTCATCTTTCAGGTTTCGCATGAAATGGTTGAAATAGTCAACGACTTACAGGGGGCGTACAGGACCTCTAAACCTCACACGAGCATGTGTGGCGCCTTTAGCTTACAGATATGGTGTGCTCAGTGTTAGGAAAGAATGCCCAGCCCAAATAAGCGCAAGGGGCGTGCTGTCTGGCCCAAGCGGCGTACAGGGTCTCTAAACCTCACATAGGCGCGTGCAGCGCCTTTAGCATATGGTGTCCTTGGTGTTAGGAAAGAATGCCAAGCCCTAATATATGTAGGGGTGTGTCATCTAACAAAAGAGGAGTACGGTACCTCTAAATCTCACACGGGCATGTGTGGTGCCTTTAGATTATAGATATGGTGTGCTTGATGTTAGGGAAGAATGTCAAGGCCCAATAAGCATAGGGGGCGTGCCGTGTGGCCCAAGCGGCGTACAAGACCTCTAAACCTCACGCGGGCGTGTTTGGCGTCTTTAGCTTAGAGATATGGTGTGCTCAATGTTAGAAAACAATGCAAAGCCCCAATAAGCATAGGGGGCGTGTCGCATGGCACAAGCGGCGTACAAGGCCACTAAACCTCACACGAGCGTGTGTAGCGCCTTTAGCGCATATATGGTGTGCCAAACCCCAATAACTGCAGGGGGTATGCCGTGTAGCCCCCTAAAGTCTCTCCTATACAAACCTTAACTCATCAAACTAACTTAGTTTCCATGCCTTCTACACTTGCTCTCTATTCTCCAAAGGCTCATATCTTTACATAGATAAAAACTTCCATCAAAACCCAACTCAAATCCCAACACAACTACCAACACAAACATCAATTTTAACCATCATGAACAAATCTAAAGATGAAAAACCAACCTTTATTTAGCTTGGATCTTGCTCCAAGTTTGTTTTTGTAGCTTGGATGGACTTGAAAAATGGAGTTGGATATTGAAGTTGGCAAGAAATCAACTTATTTCCCTTCTTTTCCTTTACGGCCAAACCACACAAGTCTCTCTTTGGTTTCTCTCTTGTTTTTCCTTCGTGTTAGGCGTGAATCACCTTCAAATTCCACTAAGTGTTGCTTATATACTTATAACATTTCCATAATAACCATCATGTCCCTTACTAATTGGTTTTCATCCTTAAACTCTTGCTTTATTTTATCTTGACCCCAATTATGATATATTTGCTTCTAATTTTCATGTTTACTTATTTGGAAGGGATTTGACATAAAATCAAGTCCAAGAAGTATTGGGTTTAGATCGTGTAAGAAATTACATAATTGTGGAATGTCAGGCATAAACGATGGGTTGAATTGTGACAGCTTGTGTAGAGTCATTTGTTTGAGTTACGTGAGCTGCAACCTGTCAAATTAAAGCTACGGATGTCTAGTTTCCATAGCAACTAACAATTCATGAATCGAAAGTCCATAGAGAAAGTTATGACAGTTTTAGTGACAAAAGGTCAATGCAGGCGCCGACCAGTGCGCGTGCCAGCGCGCCCGGACTCCACCAACAAGCCTACCTGTGCGCTCACCATCCACCAAGCTCCCAAGGGAGTGCCACATACTACCCCAAGTGCGCTCCCTTGCACGCTTACTCGCCACCGAGCGGCTGCGTGAGCGAAAAGCTTGAAAAAAAATGCAATTTTGCGCATTCCAACCCAATTTTCATGCTCTAACTCTCCAACCTATAAATACATCAATCTTCACCATTTAGGGAAGTTTTGAGGGGCTAAGAATTGAGCTCTTAAAACATCTCTTAGTACTAATACTAGGGAAACCATACATAAAATTGAGGGCTTATATTCAATGTGGACTGGAAGGCCACTTTATGAGAGAATGTCCACAATTAGCCACCACTGAGAGGTCAGAGGCAAAACCCAAAACATCTACATCAGGTCACGGAAGTCAAAGACAAGGAGGTAGAAGCTCCCAATTGAGGGGACCAGGTACATCAATCACAGGTAGAGGCTTAGGGGGCAGAGGTTCTAGAGGTAGATGAGCAACCCCTACAGGATAGCCAAGGAGGCCCCGTACTCAGGCTAGAGTATTCGCAGTCATGCAACAGGAGGCGGATACCACTCTCGAGGTCGTTACAGGTATTGATAGGGTAAAAATCCTAATGCACTGATTACAATCGGTCGCGTGCAAGTATACACAGTCACAATATAATATACTGGCAAATCAAGATTGTTCCCACAGAGAGAACTGCTAATTTTTAAGTATCAATTACCAACTTCCTTGAAACCAATTTTATTTAGACTTCTTAATTGACACGAATATTTATATATTAAAATTAAAAATACAACTTAACTAAACAAATAATTAAAAATTACTTATAAAGACAGAAGACCACGACAGAATAAAGTATCTAGGAAATACAATTTCACCAACTATTCCAATGACTTATTCTCGTTAAAATAAAATAAAATAAGATAAATAATTCTATTGCATATTTAATCGGATAACTCTTAAATTTTCACTAGCCTCTTCCGAATGGTCAAGTGAAAATATTCAGAGAAATTAAATTGCTATATTCCTATGCCGATTAATTAGTCTGAATTCTTTAGGATCCAATTATCCACAACGATTACACAAACCTTATAGGTATATTCCTATCCTTTAAGATTCATGCTATACTATTGATGTCTAAACTATAGTCGCCTTTTCCAAGTGCAATATAGTTAACATATCAGGTTAATTAAGTAGACCCAAGTTAATTAACCTCATATATAAACAATAGAACAGAATACTGACAATAAAAATAAAAATATTAAACACCAATAAATCATTGAACAAGAATTGAAATAGCTGACTACATTGTATTCCTAGATAAAATCGTTTAGTTCTCCATGAAACCAATCAACACAATGGAAAAAAATGAAATCAAAATAAAAATCATTGTATTAATTGAGAAAATAAATTAAGGAAGAAGTCACTGTGTAATTTTGCAAGCATTCCTTGAACACAACTAAGCCAATTGATATAGTCACGCTGATAGCCTCAACTCTTCCTTTATTGCCGTTTGCTCTAAAAGTGTTTTTCTATCAAAAATCCTCCGTTGTTGTTTGGTTTGTGATTTTTCTTCTATCAACTGTCTCCCTTTCTATTGCTAAAATGAGATGCTTTATAGCTGTCCAGTTTAGGGTAATTTATTTTCGAAATCAGTCAGTTGACTCCCACCCGCAATCTTAGACTTCTATTCCCATTTCTCTCCTTGATTCTCTCCCTTCTACCTTTGCAAAACTTGGATGCTCAAATTAATTTTGCGATTCTTTCCAAGCTAACAGTTGACTACTTCCTAAACTTCCTTTAATAGAAAATTTGCTTCCTTTTCTTGGAGTCTTTGAATTTTTTAGAGATGCTCATGTGTGATTGTGAAATTCAATTCTTTCCTTTCACTGAGTGATTGAATCTCCACTTGACTTAATTGGCTCTGTCACATAAAGTTTGGATTGCTTGAAACACCCCTACAGGTCATTCACGCATGAAACAAGGCCCATGCCTAGGTGCAGTCCCTTTATGCGGGTAACAAGGTTGCGACAACTTCCAGCACCCAAAAAAATTACAATTTGACCTCTCTATTAAATTCCTGCACAAAACACTTATAAAACATTAAAACACCCCTATTTTACTCGAGTTTTCATCACAAAAGCACATGTTTAGAATATAAAATCGCGCTTAATTTTAATCCGATCAGGTATGACTTCTTTTTTTTTTATCTTAAAGCTTATGCATTAATTGACCTAAGGGCCATGCATTTCTTTATTTCTGTTAGGTATGCTATGAACAGTAATGTTGAGCCTAGGCCACTAGACAATAGTATGATTGTATCAACCTTTATAGGTAATTCGCTTATGGCTGATAAAGTATATATAGGTAATAAGGTGAGGATAGAAGGTTAGGAATTTCAGGCAAACCTAATAGTATTGGATATCCATGATTTTGATGTAATTTTGGGTATGGATTGGCTATCAAAATATCATGCCACTGTAGATTGCTTCAAGAAAGAAGTGAGGTTCATTAGGGCTGGGGAGCCCGATGTTATTTTTCGTAGGGTACGGAATACACTCCATAGCAGTTTGATGACTATAGTAACAGCTAGTGAAATGCTCCAAAAATCATATCCAGGGTGTCTAGTGTATGTAGTAAAGGTGGAAGACAACGGATCGAGATTAGAGGATATTCTTGTAGTTAGGGAGTTTCCAAATGTGTTCCCAGATGATCTTCCTGGTCTGCCACCGGATTTGGAGATTGAATTTATAATAGAATTAGTCCCTGGAACTACACCTATTTCTATGACACCCTACAAGATGGCTCCCACAGAACTAAAAGAATTAAAAGTACAAATAGAAGAATTGGTCGATAAGGGGTTTGTCCGACCGAGTACCTCACCATGAGGAGTGCCAGAGTTATTCGTGAAGAAGAAAAATGGTAGTATGAGGTTATGCATTGATTACAGACAATTGAATAAACTGATGGTGCATAATCAATACTTGCTTCCCAGGATAGATGATTTGTTTGACCAGCTTCAGGGGGCAAAAGTGTTTCTAAGATAGACCTGAGATCTGGGTATCATCAGCTGAAAATCTGTAGTGAAGATGTTCCTAAGACTGCATTTAGAACCCAATATGAACATTATGAGTTTCTAGTCCTGCCTTTTGGGCTAACGAACACCCCTGCAACTTTTATGGATTTGATAAAGAAGGTGTTCCATGATTATTTAGACAAGTTTGTCATAGTGTTCATTGATGATATATTTGTGTATTCGGGTAGTAAGGAGGAACATGCAGAGCATCTGAGGATTGTCTTACAGACTCTAAAGGAGCAGTGACTCTATGCCAAACTTAGTAAGTGTCAGTTCTGGTTAGATAGAGTTGCCTTTCTAGGACATGTGATTTCAGCTGAAGGAATTAGTGTAAGTCCTCAGAAGATCGAAGCTATAATGAATTGGAAACAGCCTACTAATGTAACTGAGGTCAGGAGTTTCTTGGGATTGGTAGGTTATTACAGAAAATTTGTAGAAGAATTCTCCAAAGTAGCACTGCCATTAACTAAGTTGACAAGAAAGGAAGAAAAGTTTGTGTGGTCAGATGCATGCCAACAGAGTTTTGATGAGTTAAAGAAGAGACTGACCTCAGTCCCAATGCTCACTCTTCCATCAGGAGACGATAGTTTTATAGTATATTGTGATGCTTCGAGATAAGGGTTATGGTGTGTACTAATGCAGCAAGGAAAGATAATAGTATATGCTTCCAGGCAGTTAAAGAAACATGAACTGAATTACCTTACTCATGACTTGAAACTCGTAGTTGTGGTATTTCCTTTAAGAATATGGAGACATTATTTGTATGGAGTTCCTTGTCAAATTTTTACAGATCACAAGAGCCTGCAGTATCTGTTTACACAGAAAGAATTGAACATGAGACAGAGACGGTGGATTGAGCTTATTAAAGACTATGATTGTACGATTAAGTACCACCTAAGGAAGGCGAATGTGGTAGCAGATACTCTAAGTAAGAGACCCTTAGGTTCAATAGCACAAGTAAAGGCAGTATATGTACCATTATTAGTTGAGTTGAGGTCCTTAGGGGTGAAGTTAGAAACAACAGATACAGGGGCACTGCTGGCTACCTTTCATGTTCGACCTATTTTGATTGATCGCATCAAGGAATTGTAGACTCAGGATCCTCAATTGGTTAAGATTAGAAATGAAGTGGAGTAGAAGCAACATGAGGATTTCTCAGTAGAAGATAATGGTACACTAATGTTAGGTCACAAACTATGCATACCGAACGTGGGTGTTCTAAAATAGGAAATCATGGATAAAGCACATTCCTCGGCTTATGCTATGCATCCAGGGAGTACGAAAATGTATCACACATTGAAGAAACATTACTAGTGGAACAATATGAAAAGGGAAATAGCCTAGTATGTCTCAAGATGTTTAATTTGTCAATAGGTGAAAACAGAACATTAGAAGCCTGTAGGTCTATTACAGCCGCTCCCTATCCCATAATGAAAATTGGAGAAGATTATTATAAACTTTGTGGTAGGACTTCTGCGTAGTAGGAGTGCTCATGACGCGATATGGGTGATTGTTGATAAATTGACCAAATTAGCCCATTTCCTACCTATACGAAGTAATTATTCACTAGAGAAGCTGGCCCAGCTATATATTGATGAAATTGTAAGATTACACGACACGCCAATTTCCATTGTATCAGATAGGGATCCGAGATTCACTTTTAGGTTCTGGCCCAGTTTACAGAAAGCTTTAAACACCCGATTACACTTCAGCACAGCTTTCCACCCTCAAATAGATGGGTAGTCTGAGAGGACAATTCAAACCCTCGAAGATATGCTTAGGTCATGTGTTATAGAATTTTAGGGGAGTTGGGATACACACCTACCACTGATGGAGTTTGCATATATGATAATAGTTATCAAGCAAGCATAGGTTTGACTCTGTATGAAGCACTGTATGGTAGGAAATGCAAAACTCTAGTGTGTTGGGATGAGGTAGGTGAAAGAAAACTGATAGACAGCTCGTCAAGATCACCTCAAATAAGATTAAGGTAATCAGGGATCGTCTCAAGACAGCTCAAGATAGACAAAAGAGTTATGCAGATAACTGTCGGAGAAATCTTGAGTTCAAAATTGGTGATAAAGTATTCTTGAAGATATACCCGTGGAAAGGTGTACTTAGGTTTGGAAAGCATGGTAAGTTGAGTCCAAGCTACATTGGGCTTTATGAGCTTATGGAAAGAGTTGGTTCGGTAGTGACAGGACCCAATCCGAATCTTACCATACTTACATCTGGAGGGCCCTATTTGGCACCCCAACGGATCCTTCCTAACCCTACTTATTGGGCTAAAGGGAACTCACGGAGTGAACCCATAAATCTTTTCTTACTTAGGAAAATTAGAATTGGTTGGATTTTTTTTTTTCAAATAGAAAATTTGACAGCATGACAGCTTAGTTTTAACTTAATCAAATAACCTGCAAGGAGAAAATACACTTCCACATATTGTTATTTTTCCAACCCAACTTCTTCCACAAACATACTTATAATGGCATAAATAAATTTTCCATTTCGTTAATAATCGAAACCATAAAACAATAAATCATATACTTTGTAGCTTATGAAATTTTCTTTTAAAAATGATTAAAACTTTTCAAATTTATGCATAATTAATTTACCACTCATTTAAGGCTTAAACATATATTTATAATCGATTTATTTCACATACAAAATATGGCAATGTATTAATACAAAAGAAATGTCGTGTTCTTGCCCGTCTACTCTTTTGGAAGAGTCTTCCGACCTCGGTCACCCACTTCCATACCTGAGGAGGTTTTTAACATAAAAACAGAAAGTAATAAGCTATGGGAGCTCAATGAGTGCTGATGTTTCTTTTAACTTAAAAGATTTCGTTTTATTAAAATACCTCCTTAAAATATTTTAAAATTTATTTATATTTTTTAAATTTCTTATAATTTTCGAAGTATACTTAAAACTTCTCATAATTTTTTATTTTTTTTTTGTGAGTGCAAATCCGTAAAATACATATGCACATTAAATCCCACATAAAATTTATAAACTTATAAAACCTGTAAGGGCCTTAAAATACATATAAAGCTTACATACATATAAAAATCCATATAACTTAAAATTTTTAAAACATAAATTTTTATTCACATCGCAAAACATATGTACAAAAACCATAAATGCATGAGCGCACAAATTTCACATAAACCTTATGAATCAAATATCATTTGAACTTATATATACATAGAACTTCATATATACATAAAAACTTAACTTAACTTAGAATTTATAAAAATTCAAATCTAATTTAGGTTGCAAAGCTTTCGTCTAAAAACTACAACTCATGCATACATAAAATTCATGTAAAACTTATAAAATTGAATAGCCTTTGAACTTACACATACATAAAAGTTCACATATAACTTATAGTCATAAAACCTACGAAAATTTAAATTTCAATTCAATGCATAACTTAAAATAGAATTTCCATAAACTCATAAATATTCATAAAATTTTCGTAGAAAACTTATGGATTGTAAAATACATAAGATGAGTTTCCATTTCTTAAAATTTTCCTAAAAACTTAATTTCGTTTGTTCGTAAAACATACTTAAAACATCTTAAACATTTTCCATTGTTTTCAATACTTAAAATAGTTACTTAATTTTCAAAAAGCACCATCCGTACCCCATAATACTTACAACCACGCGGAAGCCAAAATAACGCTAACCGACGTGGAGTCACGTGGCGCTTTTAACAAACACCAATCGTGACACTTACTTACTTACAAAGACATCCCGTAGTTATATGTGGAATATTACATCGCTAATCATAACACGAGATAATATCCCACGAAAGTAGAGGCGACACGACAGACTTAAATCCCCCATGAGTTAGTGACGCATCCTCCCAAGACTTGTCATACTAATGTGGGATATACAGGCCGGGTCTAAAACTTACTTATAAATGTGAGTATACTTATGGCCTTTGGAAACTTATTTTATTTTTCTTACTTAGTGCAAAAGCACAAAATCTCATTTTGAGTTTAACCATATATATAAAATCTCATGTATACACATAAAACTTCATATGAAACTTAAAATTTAATAACCATATAAATGGCTAATAAAACTTCATATAAAACATATAAGTATACAATAAGAATTCATGAAATTTCATAATTGCATAAATCTCATATAAACATAAAACTTGCAAGCTTATAAAGTACTAACACTTAAAATCACTTATAGTGAAATCATAAAAAATTATTTTCCCTTGCATAGCATAAAACATAGCTCTATTTATAAAAGGAATTTAAAACTTAAATCTTAAAACTTAAAATTTATTTCATACAAACTCATACTTATGAAATTGTAAATAATAACCTTCCATACAAAATGTCAAAAATCAAAACATTCATTTTGAATACTTAAAATAACAATACGTATACAAAACACTTACCACTTAAAACAAACGTAAACATATATATAGCTTACTTGATAAAACACTTAGGAAATTTTCTTATAATTTAATTTCTTAAAAAACTTATAAATCCACCACAAACATTTCAAAACCATATATAGTACTTGTAATAAAATATATTCTTATAACTTCCAAATCCAATTTTAAAAACTTCAAAATCAAGTGTAGCACTCACCTTAAATTCAAATTCCCTTAAGTGAGCTCCAATAGCCTTCATTGGTTCTACTTCCTTCCATTTTACCTACACATCACATAATTGCTCAAAACATACTCATTTTAGCTTCACAAAACTTATCACATAACTTACAATTCAACTAATTCATAGAATCACTATTTTACCAACTTACTTCCCTATTCGGTTTCAACTTAATCAAGCTTTAAAACTTCATTTTCTTTACAAAAATCCTACTTATTCTTACCTAGGAACACTCCCATACATCCGAAACCATCATTCGAAATCTAGAACAAAAAAGTGACCATTTTCAACCCACCTTGGTCGAATATGGTGCAACCACCTATCCCTTGGTTTTCTTTGCTCAATTCTAGCTCCATTCACCTCATTAAGTCACACTTAGGTCACTCGTAAAACGGTTATGAAAAATTCCAACGAACGGGTGACGAAACCTAAGAAAAACCTTATTTTTTCATCACTTTTTCCATGTCATCTTTACATTTTACATTCTAAAATCTTAATTCTACTTTCCTTAATGCCATACATACTTAAATATACTCACTTCATGCATTAAAACACATTCATGGAGTGATATTTCATAATTTCTATCAATACCCTTCAACTAAAGCCATAAACTATAAGTTATCTTAATGAATTTCTAACAATTTTATTAACTTGTCTTAGGTTTCTCCATCAATTTTTCAATATAGAATCATGCTAAATATCATCAATTAACATTGGTTCCATACTTCCTCTAATATGCTCTTACATGGCCTATCACATAAACAATGCATTTCATTCAATTTTTACAGTTTTCTTCACTTAGGCATTTTATCAAACACTTGGTGGGCACTTTTTCATTCAAACAATTTCCATACAACTTCATTGATTCTTCCACCAAAACCTAGCTCATCAAACTTAGTGATTTCCATGAGATTTATACTTAATTTTTGTCTCATAAAATTCAACTTAGATCACACATAAAAACCCATATCAAAAACCCCACCAAAACATCACACAAACATCATAACAACATCATTGAAACAACTTCCAAAAACCATAAAACTAACCTTGTTTTGCTTGGATTTTGTTCCAAGTTTGTTTTTCTTGCTTAGGATGGCTTGGATCTATGATTTGGAGGTTGAAAATTGGTTGAACCCACTTAATCTTCTTCCTCCCTTAGTTGGCCGAACATGCTCCCTTTCTTTGCACTCTCTCAGTTTCTCTTCCTCTCTTTGGCGTGAATGGCTTCAATTTGTTGACAAGTCAATGTGTTTATACTTTTAACAATTCCATAATGACCATAATATCCCTTAATAATTAGACTTTGGCTCTTAGCTTTTGCTTATTCCATTTTGGCCCATTTCATGTAAACTTATCTCCATTTGATCCCTACTTCACTTTCTCTTAATCCCACTTTAACCACAAGTAGGAAAACTTGTTTCATTTTAGTCCTTTATCATACTTACTATTCATTTAATACTATTTACAATTCATTCCGAAATAAATTTCAAATTAATTCTATGATCACCCATTCATCAAATTGACTTTACAATACTCTAATTAGATCTCTTAGGACTTAATTCATGGCTTCAAAAAATATTTAAACGGAGTTTAGGTCAACCGTATTCACAATCCTATCCATAAAGGCGTTTTTGTCGGGTAACTTCTGGAACCTTCAGAAACTACTCAAACGAACTCATTTTTACTCCGTTTCAGTTTTATTGAGTCCTACTAATCGTTCTAAATATTTTCAATTTTCCAAGGTCCATCTCAAAATTTTACTATTCATCAGGTACTACTTATTCGGAGACACTATTCATCCAAAAATAGTACTATTCATCAGTAAATAAGGTCCAAGGCTTATAGGTAGCATACAAGTTGAAACTACCACCATAATTGGCCAGAATCCACAATGTATTCCACATGTCTATGTTACGGAAGTACAACCCTAATCCTTCCCATGTACTTAAAGAACAACATGTAGAACTAAAGGAAAACTTAATGTATGAAGAGCAACCAGTTTAGATACTAGATCGCAGATCCTACATAGCAAAGTTATTCTCTTAGTGAAAGTATTGTGGAGAAACCATGGAGTAAAAGAGGCAACATGGGAACTTGAGGATCAGATGTGCCATAAGTACCCCATCTTTTCGTAGTAAACTAGCATGTGTATGTAAAATTTCGGGGATCAAATTTCTTAAGGGGGTGAGAATTTGTAATATGCCTTTCTGGACACGTGTATAAGTCTAAAGTGAATGAAATTATTCTATTAATTTAGTAATGTGTATATGAGGTGTATAAGTTTATAATTGTTGAATTATGGGTGGATTAGAAACATTTTAGGATCCCGTCGGAATTACGAAAGGGTTCCAGATATTAATAATAGTTTGACCAAGGTCCCTAATGAATATCAAAAGGTTTAAAAGATATTTTAGAATCCTAAAAGATGTTTTCCAAAAAACAATTCGGATTTTAAATTGGATTTATATCAAAAAGCATTTAAAAGCATTTAAAAGTTAACTTTAAGATTATAGGAACCCAAATTAAGGCATCGAATAACTTTTAGGAATTTCAAAGACCACAGGGAGGATGAGAGGAATTCGATTATAGGCTCCAAAAAATTTAATGAAAGTTTCGAAGAGTTCTCGGAGTAATCCGTTAGGAATGTTTTCGGAAAGCTTGTATTAAACAAAAATATGAAAAGATGCGCACAATTGGCACGTGTCAAGGAGACTTAGTGCATGAACGCCATGTGTCAAAGAGATTCAATACATGTATGCCACGTGTTAAAGAGGATGCATGCATGGTGACATTTGTCAAGCTCTTGTGGATGTCACAATCGTAATTTTGAAGAAATCCAATGGCAATCTTAACTTCAATGCAATATATATAAGCCATTTCAAAGGAAATCATATGAATGAGATTGTTGCCGCAATTCAAACCAAGTGTGAAAGAAAAGAACAAAGAAAAGAAGTGAAATCAAAGCAAGCAAATTATGGCCGTGAGTTGAATGTGTTTGTGCCGTCCATTTAGAGAAAAGAATGAAATAACAAGCTATTCAACCGAGAGACAAACAAGTGTGAGGAAAAGAAAGTAAAGTCGAGAGGAGGAGAACCAAACGGGAGAAGTTAGGTGGTCAAGGCAATTAGCTATTCAAGTGGTTTCAAGTGATTTTTAAGGTGAGTTTACTAACTCAAAATTGAAAATGAAATGGAAACTTGATTTTTGAAAATTTAGGGTGTTAGTCGTTGTCATGATATTGATATAGTTTCCATGTTATTTCCACGTGATTTTCTATGTGAAAAATTGAAAAAAAACGGATGAATTGTATTAGTATGAGTCACGACTAAAGTGATGGACAAAGGTTCAAAATGAGTTTGAATGTTATGCATGAGTTTTATACTTGCAAATGCTTGAAAAATAACTTGAAATGAAGTTAAAATGAAAAATGAAAAAGTTGTATATGATTTGTAAAGCATTCGGCCAAGGTGTCCTAGTATTGATAGCTACTAGTTTTGGTACCTTTGAATGACTTATTGAGTTATTGGGATGTTAGAATAACCATAGAAACTGAAAGAATTGAATTAAGATTCATATGGATGTCGTACGGACAAAAACGGACATGTTACGTACAAGCTGTCTTGATTTTCAGGTGATCTGATGGAGTTACCTTTCCATGAGTTTGATGTAATATTGAGCATGGATTGGTTATCCAGGCATATGGTAGTTATTGATTGTCGTCGAAAGAGAATTACCCTTAAGACAATAGATGGTGTAGAAGTAACCATGGTGGGAGAGAGATCAGATTTCCTCTCTAATATAATTTCAGTCACTACTGCTAGAGAATTGATTAGGAAAAGATGTGAAGCTTATTTGGCACATGTGATTGATTCCCAGAGGATTGGATTTGATCTTCAGGATATGCCCACTGTGTGTGATTATCCAAATGTGTTTCCAGAGGAGTTACCTGGTTTACCACCAGAAAGAGAGGTTGAGTTTGTTATTGATGTAATGCTAGGTACTACACCAGTTTCAATTACTCCCTCTAGGATGGCACCTGCTGAATTGAAGGAATTGAAGATACAGTTGCAAGAATTGCTAGACAATGGATTTATACGACCCAGTGTATCCCCCTAGGGAGCTCCTGTATTATTTGTTAAGAAAAAAGATGGGTCATTGAGACTGTGTGTAGATTACAGACAATTGAACAAGCTTACAGTTAAGAATAAATATCCTTTGCCTAGGATTGATGATCTGTTTGATCAGTTGAGAGAATCCAGTGTGTTCTCTAAGATTGACCTCAGATCAGGGTACCATCAGTTGAGGGTAAAAGAGTCAGATATTTCGAAAACAGCTTTCAGAAAGTGATACAGACATTATGAATTTGTGGTGATGCCATTTGGGTTGACGAATGCACCTGCAGCCTTTATGGATCAAATGAACCGTATCTTCCGTCCTTACTTGGATTAGTTTGTGGTGGTATTCATTAATGATATTCTGGTATATTTTAAGATTCCAGAAGAACATGACAGACATCTCCTGACGGTGTTGCAGATTTTAAGGGAGAAGAAGTTGTATGCCAAATTGAGCAAATGTGAATTTTGGTTGAATGAGATTGCATTTCTAGGATATATTGTATCTGCAGAGGGCATTAGAGCTTATCCAAAGAAGATAGAGGCGATTATGGAATGGAAACCTCCTAACAATGTCATAGAAATCAGGAGTTTTCTGGGTTTAGCAGGTTATTACAGACGATTTGTGAATGGATTTTCAACAATAGCAGCTCCATTGACAAAGTTGCTTCATAAGGATATTAAATTTGAGTGGAGTGAAAAATGTCAAGTAAGCTTTGAAAAGCTTAAGACGATGTTAGTTGAGGATCCAATCCTTACGCAGCCAGCATCTGGTACGAATTTTGTGATATACAGTGATGCTTCACTTAATGGGCTTGGTTGTGTGTTGATGCAGGAAGGAAAAGTAATGGCATATGCTTCCAGACAGTTGAAACCTCATGAAAGGAATTACCCTACTCATGATCTGGAGCTAGCAGCCATAGTTTTTACCTTAAAGATTTGGAGGCATTACCTATATGGTGAAAGATGTTATATCTACACCGATCCTAAGAGTCTGAAATATTTACCCACTCAGAAGGAGCTTAATTTGAGACAAAGGAGGTGGATGGAGTTGATTAAAGACTATGATTGCATCATTGACTATCACCCGGGAAAGGCGAATGTGGTAGCTAATGCTTTGAGCAGAAAGTCCTTAGTAGCTTTAAGAGCTATGAATGCCCAATTGATAATGACAAATGAAGGTGCATTAATCGCTGAGTTACAAGTCAAATCAAGTCTGATTCAGTAGATAAAGGAAAAGCATAAACAAGATGAAAAGCTAATAGCCATCAGCAAACAAGTTCAAGAGGGGAAAGGGACTGATTTTGAAATCAAGAATGATGGTTATTTGTATTTCAGAGATAGAATTTGTGTTCCAAACGATGATGGCTTGAAACAGACAATTCTAAAGGAAGCGCACAATAGTCCGTATGCAATGCACCCAGGCAGTACGAAAATGTATCAGGATTTGAAGACTTCTTATTGGTGGTCCGGTATGAAAAAATATGTAATAGATTATGTCACCAAGTGCATGACATGTCAGCAAGTGAAAGCTAAACATCAGGTTCCAACAGGGTTACTACAACCAATATCTATTCCTCAATGGAAGTGGGATCGTATCACCATGGATTTTGTTTTAGGTCTACCTCTTACTCGGGGTAAACATGATGCAATATGGGTGATTGTGGATAGGTTGACCAAGTCAGCACATTTTCTACCAGTCAGGACCGAGTATTCACTTGAGAAGTTGGCAGAGTTGTATATAAAGGAAATAGTTCGGTTACATGGAATACCGATGTCTATTATATCAGATAGAGATCCAAGTTTCACATCACGATTTTGGAAGAAATTGCATGAAGCTTTGGGTACTCGATTGAATTTCAGTACAACCTTTTATCCGTAGACAGATAGGCAATCAGAGAGAGTGATTCAAGTGCTAGAGGATATGCTGAGAAGCTATATCATTGATTTTGAAGGAAGTTGGGTTGACCATCTTCCACTGATAGAATTTGCATACAATAACAGTTATCAAACAAGCATATACATGACACCATATGAAGTTATGTATGGAAGGAAATGCAGGACACCCTTGTGTTGGACCGAACTAGGTGAAAGTAAGGTAATAGGGCTTGATTTGGTGAGACAAATGGAAGAGAAGGTAAAGATTATTAAAGAAAGACTGAAAGTTGCATCCGATCGACGGAAGTCCTATTCGGACCTGAAAAGAAGAGACATCGAATATCAGGTTGGAGACAAAGTCTTCCTTAAAGTATCTCCGTGGAAAAAGGTATTGAGATTTGGTAAGAAAGAAAAGTTAAGTCCTAGTTTTATTGGCCCATATGGAATCATTGAACATGTGAGACCGGTGGCCTATAGACTAGCTTTACCACCTGAACTAGACAAGATACATAATATGTTTCATGTATCGATGCTAAGGAGATACAGATCGGATTCTTCTCATGTCATATCAACCGAAGCCATCGATGTACAGCCCGATTTATCATATGAAAAGGAACCTATGCGGATTCTAGAATTGAGGAATAAGAAAATTCCACTGGTTAAGGTCCTTTGGAGGAACCATAAAGTTGAAGAGGCTACATGGGAGAGTGAGGAGATAATGCAATAGCAGTATCCATAACTATTCAAATAAGGTAAATTTCGAGGACGAAATTTCTTAAGAGGGGAAGAGTTGTAACATCCCTAATTTTATACGCATGAATAGTATTATTATTATTATTATTGTGATTAATGAGATGAGGGATTAAATTGAAGATAATATTTGATTTGTGTGGTCAAAGAAAAATTAAACCAAAATATAAGGTATACGAATGAAATTTTTAAGGGATGAAATTGGTATTATAGGATTTGTTTGGCGAGCAAAATAGAAGCCACAAAAATTGTGTTGACTCACCAAAAATAAAAGAAAGAAAAACAGTGAGCAGAATGAGAGAGACATTGTCGCCAAAAAAGAAAAAGAAAAGAAGAAAGAAGAGAGAAGCTCGCCGACCGACCGACCGACTAGCCACCGAGCAGACCATCGCTGACCGACGGCAGAGCAGCTAGCAAGCTAGCCGTGAACGAGCGACGCCAAAATGGAGCAAAATTGTCGCGCGAACCAAATCGTTGACCACGCAGAACCGACCGCGTGAGCTGAAACGGCGAGCAGTTGACGCGTGAGCTGAACCCAACCCGAACGAGAGTAGAACCGAGTTGAAATCGCGCAGAACTGAGCTAGAAACCAGCTCTCCACCCGCACGAACAGACAGCAAACCGAAACGACATGGATCGACGGTGAAATCAGTCGTAAACCACGACGGAACCGAGAGAGAAAGAGAGGAGAAGAAAGAGGAAGGAAAATAACCCGAAATCAGTCCAGATCTATCACCAAAATCAGTCCAGATCTATCACCAAAATCAGTCCAAAACCACCCCAAAACTAGTTTAAAACGACGTTAACGCGAAAAGGAATAGAGGTGAGTTGTTTGGGTTGAAGATTGATGATTTTTGGTTGGTGAGATTTGAAAATATTTGGATCCATTAGGAATAGTAAATTATGCATTTTAAATTAAGGAATGAGCTTTTATTAAGTATTTATGTAGTTTTGAAAATCTAGGAGAGGAGGTAACTCACGGAAGTCAAAGAAAAGGAAAAAAGAAAGTGTGAGCTTCCGTTGGAGAAAAAAGGTTGGTGTACACTTTATTCAATTGGTTTTTATAAACAGAATATTATCGATTTTTGAATACTTTGATGCTTTGAAATATTGTTTGTGAATATTATGATATATATCTGATGAAATATATTATTTTGAATTGTGATAATTGATGAATTTATATGGTTATGACAAATACAAATGATGAATTTGAAAATTGATTTGTGTGATTGTGGAAAAACGAAGTTGGGTTGGATTAACAAAATGTTTAGAAGTGTTATTGCATATTTTCAAGTTTTCTGGAAATCTCTGAAATGCAGCCGTTATGCTGCCAGATTTTGTTTGAAAAATGATTAGAAACCGAAAGTGTAAACGAAACCAACCCAATGAATTTTGAAAATAAATTGTTATTCAAGCCTTAGTAAGCTTTGACACAGATAGGTAAGGATTGGAATGACATGCCATTAATGGGTCATAGAGCAGTACTGCACCGTTTGATTCTGTACCGACCGATTCTGAAAAGTTACAGTGAATTCGGAGGTTGTGAGAGGCACCTAGTGTCCGGCCCCAAATATACATGATTATATGATAGTCCGGCGGGTAGTCACCGAGTGTCCGATGCCTGAAAACCCGACTACCAATCTATGGTATCGTGCTTGTGTTTACTAAGGGCATGAAAAGTTATTATGAGAATTATTTTGATCAATGTATCGTTTTTAATTTCTTTTGGATATTAAATTGAATTATTGATAAATTGTGATATTTTGTTATTAATTTTATAAACTGATTGTGTGAAAATATAAATATTGAGTTTGGTGTACACCCATTAAGCAAATATGCTTAGCGAGTTGGAATTTCCGCGTGTAGATAGTAGATTGCATAAGGAGGGCGAAGATTGAAGAGAAAGCACATCTGCAGTGAGCTAAGACAGTCACATCTATCCTTCCACATATATTTTTGGGTATATATATATATATATGATCTTTGGTTTTGTACATAAAAGTTTCAATTTGTATTTGTGCGCATATATATATGTATTTGGATTTTAAAATAGTATTTTTGGTAAAGAAAAGTCAAGTTGTGTATATATTTTGAGATAATGTTGTGTATATGAAAAATGATGAGCCAAACGGAGTTTGGTTCCAGTTGTTTAATATGTTTGTGGAAGAAATGCTTTGAATATGAATATGATGATTTGTAACAGGTTGGAAAGTCTGAATTTCAGAGAAAACTCTGTCAATTTTTCTGCTTGAAAAATAAATGTTTGAAAGGTTTTGTAAAATGATTTTGAAATTTCATATTTTGATGAGGAATAAATGAATATATGGTTTTATATTAAAGATTTTGTAAAAAGAGATATGACCGTAGCGTCCCTTGGAGTCGTCTAGTGAAAGGGCGGGTAAGGGGTGTTACATGTGTTTTGGATGGTGTAGCATGATTTTATGCATGTTTGAAGTAATTTATAAGTACTTGGATGCATAAATAATCAAAGGGAATGGATTTGCAACTAAACGAAATTATATTGAATAAAACAGCAACGATTCAGAAATTTTATGTGATAAATGAATATGCGTTGTTAAAGGAAAAATTTGGACAGCTTGTATGTATTTAATGTTATGGCAGCTTGTGTGTATCTTTGTGTGGATGAAAATAGCAGCTTGTAAATCTTTGAAATTAGGTTCCGAAATAGCTTAAATTAGTGTACAAATGATATAGGTAGCAAGGAAGCAAGAAAGGTTGAATTCGTAGGTTCCATGATAGGAAACGGTGAGTGTCTTTAAAATGTTTTCGAAAGTTTTTATTTCTAATCAAATGAGTTTCATATATTTTATGCTTTGAGAAATACATGCTTGAAAAATGTTTCATGTGTATTTTATCGATTGAACATGATTTGAAATTTAGAAATTGCATATGTGAATCATTAAAATGTTGCTTTAATTTTATTTCCTCAGTTATCAACTATGAAAATGTTTTATATAATTTATAAATATTAAGCAGCATGTTTAGAATTAAAAGTTTTTATATACAGTACAACCTTATGGTAAATCATGGTATTGCTGATCAAAGTACCTTAAGCATGCATGGCAGTGTCGGGGCGTCTGTCACTAACATGGGTTGGGACTGTGTCAGTTTGTCTAGTCCAGTGTGTCGCCCTCTGCACGTGTAGGGTATATACTTAGTTCCCGAGCTAGCTTTCACATGACGATGCAGGAATTCCGTTGCATTTACCGATAATTGGTGGTTTGAGCAATGCAGGAATTCCGTTCTACCACCCGATGCGGCTTGAGCGATGTAGGAATTTCATTCCACCGTATCACCGAGGGTGCTGCCTGAGTCCTTTTGGGCCGAGGCCCAAGATAGGGGGCAGCCAAGGCGTTTACATCCGAATCCATGAGGATCGAGACCGAGGTCCTAGATGGAGATTAACTGGCCTGTTACATAAAAAGAGAACCTTTGATGAAATTTTATTTATGATTCATATATATGCTACATGTTTATTATACAAATATGATTTTAAATTTCAGATTGAATGCATGATTTTAAATTCCAAGGGAAAGCATGATTATACATTATAGTATTAAACTGTTTTAGCATAACATTTTCAGGGAGGTAATTTTATAAAGAGCAAATTGATTAGAAATATTTGACACTCACAGAGCTTTTGTATCTCATCCGAATTTTTGTGTTTCAAATAAACCTCCTCAGGTGCAGGTACTGGTGTGTCTATCACAGAGACACCCCCTTAAGACTAAGTGGATTAATTGTACTGTACTGTGAACCAAAATGTATATACTGTAAAAGAATGTTTTAAAACTTGTACATATTTTGTTTTGAGATTGTAAAACTATGTTATGTTTATTTTATATTACTTCAGATGAATCTTGTTTGTTACGATTTTCTGACTAAACTTGTTGAAATGGTTGCACTGTGATTGAGAAATTGAGGGCTAGAGGTCTGGTAGTTTGGGGAAAATGAATGTGATTTTTTAAGTGTAATTTTTGTAAACTTTTACAAGGTTGTATTTTTTAAAAAATAGTCATTGTGTTGCACAAATTTTTACGAAACTATTTTACAACTGAGTTAATTAAAATGAAAAATTTTCCCACGTTTCCAAAATCAAATAGAAATTTAGAAAAGCTTTTAATGTGAAATGACTTTGTTTCACGAGAATCTTCTTGCCAGATGAGATGCCAACTGAAAGGCTTCCGTGGGGTGCCAGACAAGCTGCCTATAGGGAGAGGGGCTTGTCATATTTCTGTTGGTTTGAAAAAACAAAAATCAATAATTTGTTTTTCATAAAATTAAGTATTTTGCGGAACATTGAGTTTCCAAAACTTTTTAGAAAACTCAAGAACCCAAAACTCATAAAACAATGAAATAAAATAATATAAATAATAAAAATCAGATTTTTACCTTCTGTATTGATCTCTGTGGATTGCTCACCACCTTGCCTTCTTTGATATATCTCGAAACCAATAAATAAGTGAGTGGACACAATTATATAGAATTGTGTTCACTTACTTTTTGATTTTTTTTCTAAAAAAAATAAAATTAAATCAATGATTATAAGAGGTGGTATTTGATTTTTGGTTATACAAAGAACAAAGACACAATTCTTGTTCTTTGTATTTGTTGAAAAAAAAAAACTTCTTTTTCTTTTCTCTTATTGTTTTTCAAGAACATAAACAACAACCAAAAACCTCGATGTAGAAAAGAAACTTTTTCTTTTTATAGGCAAACAATTAGGGTTTTAATTAATTAATATTAATATTGACCCTAATCTTATTATAATTAAACTTTTGCCCCATCTAATATAATTAATTCATACTTAATTTATACCAAAGTCACTAAGAATCGGATTCAAGACCTCTTATAAAATTAATTAAATAATTATTAATTCATAATTAATAATTAAATAATTTGAATAATCAATATTATTCAAATACCAAGTGAACACAAATTTTTGTTACTTATGTAACACCTATAATTGGACGGTCCAATTATAATATTCTATACACATGTTTCTTATAGTAAAATGAGCTATCAAGGGGACCCGATGGACCTACAGTTTTGAGCTCCAATAATATCGGAATTATTAATTAAACTCTTTAATTAAATAATTCACTATTATTAATCTTAAAGTTACTCCACTAAAAACTTAAGATTGCACTCTCAAAGCTATAGATGCTTTTATACAATCTGAAATTTTTCAGTATCCATTGATTTAATCACTACATATGATTTGACCCTCCACAAATAGTTCATAATTAGAGTAAGGTCAAATGTCCGTTTTACCTCTCTAATTATTTCTTGATCCTTAAGTACCATTGATTCTCTAATGAACAATATATTCATAACAACTTATGAATTTATCTTTCTGTTTACATATAAACAGAAAGTTGAGCGCTCTTATTGTTCAAGATCTGAATCAACCCTTAAGGGAACTACTTTTCTACTTCTCGCAAGAAGGAGTGGATTCCACTATTGTATAGAATGTTCCCAGCTACTTACTAAATCACATCCCCAAAGTACAAAGTTATTGATCGGGTATCTACACCGATCTCACCCATGTAAATCAAAGGAAATAACTTAACAAGCAGGAGTTCATAATACACTCAGAATTAAGATCAATTCATATATGATCATCTGGTTGATAAATATAAATCTCTAAGATTAACGGATATTATTTAGAGACTTATATTTATCGTGGCCCAGTCCTATATAATCTTTATTATATAAGGTGCCTCCATTTCCATGTCACCACATGAATAGTCTTAGATAAGACTATCGTATCAAATACGAAAGGGACCGCAGCTGTAGATTTACCACAAATGAAATACCCAGCTTCGTTTGTTTTCTACGAACTCTTTAAATTACTTATCTCAAACTAAATTCACCTATATATAACACTTATACACTTAGTTTGAAATTACATCAGTAATCAAGGATGTTTCTCATGATATATACGATTTTTGCAAAATATATAAATTGAATGAAATGAATATTTTATTAAAATTTATAAAACCGTTTACAATATTACAAGCTCTTAGGGCAGAAACCCCAACACTTTCTTCCTATGAAAATATTGGTTACAAAGAGCTTGCTTCAGAGATTGTACCAGAAAGTTTAACACTCTACAAGGAACTTAAGCTTCAAAAGCGTATGGCTAAAGAAAAATTATATAGCAAGCAAACTCTGGGAAATTTATGTAAACAACACAGTTATAGTCACAATATGCCTTGGAAAAAATCTTCCAAGAAACAAAAGAAAATAATAAAAGAACATGAATATTTCAAGCGCTAAAAAATATGGAAGCCCAGCAATATTACAAAATGGGCAAAAAGAAATCAGCACGAAAAGCTACTTCTTCCAAAAAGCCACTATGCTATCTTTGTGGAAAGAAAGGGCATCATGCCAATAAATGTTAGCGAAAAGAAAAGAAGATCAAGGCAATTAGGGAATTAAAAATCGCTACAGAAGAGCAAGATAAATTATTACAAATCTTGTTCTCAGAAATAGAATCTTCAGAAAAAGAATATTTAGATGAAGATGAAGAAATTAATCAAATAAATGATTTTTCTGAATCTAGTTCTGAATTCTCCTATGATGATAACAATCAACCCTATCAATGTCAAGAAGGTTGTTTTGAGGCCACTCTTGGAATAAATGGTCTCAACACCAATATGCTAACTCATGAGCAAAGTCTAATTCTGGATATAATAGACAAAATATCAGACCCAGAAGAAAAGAAAAATACATTGAAATGACTCGAAGTAATAAAGAGTCTAAATCTTTGTCTTCTTCACATTTCTTATATAAAAATGTTTATAATGAAATAATAGAAGGGGTGAAGGGTTAGGTTTCCGAAAGGGAACCAACCACTAAGGAATTGAGGCAAGAGATTAATATGTTGAAATTTGAGATCAAAGAACTTACTAGAAGAATTCAAGTTCTTGAACTCAATAATTATACTATACCTTCCGAAAATGATTTTGAGGAAGAACTTTCCTTTCAAAATATGTTTGAAAAAAGGGAAAGTAATATTGAAGACCCCTCATCTTCAAAAATAAAAATAGAGGAAATAGAAGAGTAAAAAACTATTAATGGTCTCGATAAAATTATCACACAAGAATAGCACACTTATGCGATCATTGTGATAAATTAACAATACACTTATAAAGGAGAGACATTAACAGATTTAGGTGCCGATCTTAATTGCATCTATGAAGGAATAATTCATTCTCAATATTTTGAAAAAACTACTCTAATACTCAGCATCGCTAATGGTTCTAAAATGACCATTAAATATAAATTATCAGGTGTTGTAGTATGTAATGATGGAGTATGTTTTGAGACTCCATTTATACCAGTCAAATATCTTAATTCTACTGTCATATTGGAAACTTCATTCCTTACAATGTTGTATCCCTTTATGGTAACTGAAGGAGTAGAATGTGAGAAAAATGGAAAGCATATAAAGTTTGCTTTCATCCAAGCTCTACTATATAAGGAGATTAATAATCTCAAAGATAAAATATCTCACAAAGAAATATTTCTGTTCTCCCTTCAATAGGAAATGAGATTCAAGGAGATTGAAAATCGAATAAAATCTCTTCAAATACAGTCTGAAATTCAAGAGGTCAAAAATAAGCTTGAATCTGAAATATACAGCACTTTGCCTAATGCTTTTTGGGAAAGAAAAAAGCAAATAGTTCATCTGCCCTATGAACCTAGCTTTAGTGAAAAGCAAATTCCCACAAAAGCTAGGCTCATACAGATGAATGATAGACATTTGGCAATTTGCAAAGAAGAAATACAGGATCTTCTCAATAAGGGCCTAATAAGACCAAGTAAGAGTCATTGGTTCTTTCCAGCATGTTATGCGAAAAATGTTGTCGAAATAGAAAGGGGAGTGCCTAGACTTGTAATTAATTACAAGCCATTAAATAAGGCACTTAGATGGATAAGATATCTCATACCCAACAAGAGGGATCTCTTAAATCGCCTATATCAGGGCAAAATATTTTCTAAATTCGATATAAAAAGTGGTTTTTGGCAAATTCAAATTAACGGCTCGGCTCAGTTAATATTAAACCTATACAGCCAAAGCCATATGCCACTAGAAGGTCTACTTCCTCAGTTCCTTCTAATTTAATATTTAGAGGAACAATAAGAGAAGAAACAGTGGGAATAGATAGACTTGTATATGAGAGATCTGGATCGCTTAGGTTTGAAATTAGACCAAAACGTCCAGAAAGCCTAACTCTTTCAGATATGGGCTATCAAGGTTTCAATGTAATGATGATTCATAATGAATCAAAAGAAATGTTAAAAGAAATCTTGAGAAAAGATTACAATAGTCCTTAATATGCTCAAATAAAAAACTGGTTTGAATCTAATTTTTCTAATAAGTAGAAAAATTGGCTTCATGCCAAATACAATAAGTTTCTGAATTATACAAAACAGATTATAGGGTTTTTCCCTTTTTTAAAGGAATATTTTAGGGTCAAACAATATCCTATCCCTGATTTAGTAGAAAATATTCCTGAAATACAATACAGAAAATAGAAGACCGTAATAAGGTCTATAATACAATTAATGGTTATATTTCTGTCATCCATCCTCCAGAAAAATCTTTGGAAATAAAGAAGGAAGGAGCTGATCTTCTCGGGATCACCCTTCGCAAAGTCCATTTTTTTGGAAAATGAACCTGATCCCATTCTATTTTTTGCATAATAACTATTTTTATTTTAGCATCATTAATGCTAAACTGGGTTGTTGCTCCTGCTTTATCTCGTATTATTCTATGTAGATTTACTTCTGGCGCAACCGTATTTGAGGTTTTGATAAAGATTCTAAATATTATAACCAGATGACTGGTGCCAGGAGCCATGTCAAAACCATATGTTTGCAGATTAAGCACTACATAATCTCTTGCAGTACCATCATGCAAATTAAATGATATATTGGGTGCGCAGTCAAAATAAACTATGTCGTTTGTAAAAGCACTTTGCATACATCCAAAGAGGGAATCCTTGAACTTATTATGCCTGACATTCCTTACACAGGCTAATAAGGATGTGTCTAGCTCTTCTCTGGTTAGTGCTATTATTGCCACTTGGACCAAGCAAACATTGCCAAATTTATACAACTTTTTATATTTGAAGAAGAGACATTTGGGCAGCAGATGTATTTCTGTTGTCTCTTCTTTAATAGGAATCGTATTTTCTATAGTCTGCATAATATAATCAGTTTTAAAATTAAACATACTAGTTTTATATACAGAAGATGGATCTACCACAGGGATAGTCCAATTTTGTAAATGTCTTTCTATGTTAGTTATAGAAATAATTTCTTTATTTTTAAAAATAGAAGAAATAGATATTGGAGAAGAAGAAGAAGTAGAGGGAGAGTCAATATCATCTCTAATAGATGTGAACTAGAAGATCTAAATCTTGCACTAAAGTTTCTAAACATTTTTCCCTAAACCTTTGTTAGGATTTTTGCCCTAAGAACTTGTAATTTGTAAACGTTTAAATAAATAATAAATAAATAAAATTTATTTTATTCAAATTAATGTGCATTTATGAAATGTTTGCTTCATACGAATATTATATAACATCCATGATTACTCATGTAGTCTCAAATTAAGTATGTAAGTGTTATATATAAGAGGATTTAGTTTGAGATTAGTAATCAAAAGAGTCCGTAGAAAGCAAACAAAGTTGGGTACTTTGTTTGTGGTAAATCTACAGCTGCGGTCCATTTCGTATTTGATACGATAATCTTATCCAGGATTATTCATGTGGCGACATGAAAATGGAGGCACTTCTATAATAGAGATCATATAGGACTGGACCACGATAAAATGAATTTCTTATTAATATCCGTTAAACAAAGAAATTCTTCTTTATCAAGTAGATGATCATATATGGATTGATCTTAATCTTGAGTGTTTTATGGACTCCTATTTGTTGGGTCATATCTTTTGATTTACATAGGTGAGACTGTTATAGATTTACGGTCAATATGCTTCGTACTTTGGAGATGTGATTTAATAAGTGGTTGGGAACATTCTACACAATAGTGGAATCCACTCCTTCTTGTAAGAAGTAGATGAGTAGTTCCCTTAAGTATTGATTCAGGTCTTGAACAATAAGAGCGCTCAACTTTCTGTTTACGAGTAACGGAAAGATAAATTCATAAGTTGTTATGGATATATTGTTCAGTAGAGAATCAATGGTACTTAAAGGAACAAGATATAATTAGAGAGGTATAACGGATTTTAATAACCTAGCTCTAATTATGAACTACTCGTGGAGGATCGAACCATATGAAATGATTAAATCGATGGATACTGAAAATTCAGATTGTGTAAAACATCTACAATTTTGAGAGTGCAACCTTAAGTTTTTAGTGGAGTAACTCTAAGGTTAATAATAGTGAATTATTAATTAAAGAGTTTAATTAATAATTTCGATATTATTGGAGCTTAAATTGTAGGTCTATTTGGTCCCCTTACTAGCTCACAACCATATAAAGAAACAAGTTGAAGAATATAATTGGATTGTCTGATTATTTGTGTACATATAAATTTATGTACATGTTTATAAATTATTTAAATAATTTGATTATTTAAATATTTATAATTATTTAATTAATGGTTAATTATTTAATTATTTGTAGAGGTCATGGATTCAATTATAAATGATGTCATTAAATTAATTTTGATTTAGAATCATTTAATTTAATAAAATAATCATTTAATTAATTAATGGAAATAATAATTTTAATTGGAATAAGATTCCATTTAAATTATATTAAAAGAGTTTTAATTTAATAGGAATTAGATTCCATATTAAATTAAAAGAATAGAATTCTAATCCAATAAGGAATTTGATTCCATATTGGATATAAATTAAGTCTTTCAATTTAAATAGGAATTTGGATTCCTTGTTAAATAGGAAGAGCCCTAGTTTACCAATATATAAAAAGATGTTTTTATGATTGGTAATAGTAGTGGTGGTAGAGAGAATTTTTGGCTACTTGAACCAAAAATTTCCATTGATTAAAAATCACCAAATAACCATCTACTTCAAAATGATCTTCAAAAAGATTGTGCCCACACACAGTTTCTTTTGTGAAGAGTCATAGCAAGGAAGATCAGGTGGTGAAGAATCTGCGAATCAAAAGGGATCAATTCAATCTTCATGCAAGGTAAGATTTGATCTTATTTTAATTATTGAATCGTTATTACCAGCATCGGTTGGGCATGTTTTGTTTGAAAATTTTTAAAATCTACATTTCCACATTCGAATTAAAATCGAATTTTTTTTCCTTTCAACGTTCTGGTTTCGTTTTTCAGGTTTCGCGTGAAATGGTTGAAACAGTCAACGACTTACAGGCCTTAACACGCCTTCCCCGGCAAAACGGCCAAGCGCGACAAGTTCTAACCACCAGTTTGAGCCTGACATTCGACCCAGAGAGTGAAGGGTTGATGCTTAAAAGTATAGTACTTGATATAGAATCTACCACGTTCAGCCTCTATTTCAAGGTAAGTTTGAATTACCCTAATATCTTCCTCTAGATCTAATATAGAAAAGTAAAGGGGATTTACAATAGATTCATCCCAACCTAAGAAAATAACAAATTTATAAGCTAACTTAGTATATTTTAACAATTTTTGCTTTTGAAAATATTCTTTTTTCAAAACTTGTTTAAAAGTTTGAATTTAAAATCTATCTCTTTCAGAATCTATTTCTAAATAAGTCTGTATAAATCTAACATCTCTTTCAGAATCTATTTCAAAACTTGTTTAAAAGTTTGCATTTAAAATCTCTCTTTTTCAGAATCTATTTCTAAATAAGTCTATATAAATCTAATATCTCTTTCTAGTTGAGATATAGCGTTTTGGATTTGTATTCTTTGAAAACCAAAAGAAACTCTATACCACAATCTTATTTCAAAAAGTTGTCGAAGTTTTCTTCTAAGTAAATCTCTATATACAGCTTTAGGAAGAAACTAATTTTTTTCATTTAACACAAACGATAAGGCTCTGATACCACTTGCACAATGGAAACCATTAAAGACTAAAACAATTTATAAAAACTATTAAAAACAATATCTAAAACAATATAAACTTATAAAATTAAAAGAAAGATATCTTACATGAATAAGAGAGAAATGCTTGGAAGGTTTTTGAAGAAACGTTGAAACTTCTTGTAATTTTATTGATTGAAATATTTTACAAGAGAAGTTTAAGGTTTTCCAAGACTTGTCCTAAAGCTAGAGCATTTAGCCTTTTATAAACCTAAGGGCCATCTCTAGTGATAAGGACAAACATAAGATAAGACTTTATAACTCATTATCTTCGTACAATTATTTTACAAACATAATTATTAAAGTAGCCAAATTATTAAAGCTACAAACAGTAAAGATTCCTTGCTTTTGAGTTTTGAGTCACATGTGGAGTTCCTGTAGAAAGTGGAGTCGTAAGCATGTGAAATCAAAAGTCATATGGGTCTTGGCTATCTTGATATGGATCATTATATAGATTAATAGCTGGCCTTTCATCAGTACTGGATAGGATATCTTCTTCTTTTCTTTTGTCTTTAAAGGATGATTCCTCCATCATTTTTCCCAAGTGATGCTTTATGTCAATTATTGATTTACCTTTTTCTTTTAGCGAGGAGATAAGATTGGAGATATCCTCATCTACATCCATGAGTGGTATCAGAGACTTATCGTTGTGTTAAAGGAGAATTTATTTTGATCTTCCTAAAACTGTATATAGAGATTTACTTAGAAGAAAACTTCAACAACTTTTTGAACTAAGATTGTGGTATAGAGTTTCTTTTGGTTTTCAAAGAATACAAATCCAAAACGCCATATCTCAACTAGAAAGAGATATTAGATCTATACAAACTTATTTAGAAATGGATTCTGAAAGAGGTAGGTTTTAAATGCAAACTTTTAAACAAGTTTTGAAAAAAGAATATTTTCAAAAGCAAAAATTGTTAAAATATACTAAGTTAGCTTATAAATTTGTTATTTTATCAGGTTGGGATGAATCTATTGTAAATCCCCTTTCTATATTAGATCTAGAAGAAGATATTAGGTTAATTCAAACTTATCTTGAAATAGAGGTTGAACATGGTAGATTCTAGATCAAATACTATATTTTTAAGCATCAACCCTTCACTCTCTGGGCCAAACATCAGGGTCGAATTGGTGGTTAGAACTTGTCGCGCTTGGCCATTTTGCCGGGGAAGGCGTGTTAAGGCCTATAAGTCGTTGATTGTTTCAACCATTTTACGCGAAACCTGAAAGACGAAACTATAAGGTTTAGGGAAAAATGTTTGGAGACTTTAGTATAGATTTAGATCTTCTAGTTCAACATCTATTAAAGATGATATTGACTCTCCCTCTACTTCTTCTTTTTCTCCGGTATCTACTTCTTCTGTTTTTAAAAATAAAGAAATTATTTCTATAGCTAACATAGAAAGACATTTAACAAATTAGACTATCCTTGCGGTAGATCTGATGGAAACCAAGGAAGCAAGCCTATGGATCATTTGAGCATCAATGGAGGACCTATGACGAGGGCTCGAGCTAAAAGGATGAAGGAAGCTTTAAATGGGCTCGTTCAAGATATTTGGGCCAAGAGTCTTGCACAACATGACTTGGACAGCTTGGAGGGAACATCAAGACTTCAAAATATTATTCAAATTCAAGAACAAGTCCAAGAACATCAATCTTGAAGAAATCTTGAGGCTTGGGTGTTGATTATAATGCAATTGGGCTGTTATTTATTTAATTGATTTACATTGGGCCTAATTTGTATTATGGGATTGTTTTTAATTTAGTTTAATTTATTAAGTTTTAATTAGGAGGCTAAGTCATTAAAAAGCCCAATATGGGTGTGTTTAGGAAAGAGTCAAAGTCAAAGTCAAAAGTCAAAGAGTCAAAGTCAAATTAAAAATAGGGTTTTATTTGGTTTCCAATAAGGTTTAGGATTGTATGCCTATATAAGGCTTATTTAACCTAACTTTTAAATCAGTTGTCAATTGAATAAAAGAATTAACTTTTCTCCATTGTTCTCTTGTGAACTTTGAGAATTGCATCAAGATTTGTTCTTGATTTATCAACCTTGACTTATCTCCCACATTCTCATCTCTTTCTTGGGAGTGGCGTCGTTATATCTTTGGTTCTTGATTCGCTAATCAACGGGTCAAAGATTTCTTTAAATCTGAATTATCTTTCTTGGGGTTGTGTTTCAATTTGTTTGTGGGTGTCGTATCGTTATATACGGGGTTCGCATCAAGATCCATCTTCCGTATATAAAACTAGTACGTTTAATTTTAAAACTGATTATATTATACAGATTATAGAACATACGATTCCTGTTGAAGAAGAGACAGCAGAAATACATCTGCTACCCAAATCTCTCTTCTCTAAATATAAAAAGTTGTATAAATTTGGCCATGTTGACTTGGTCCAAGTGGCAATAATAGCACTAACCAGAGAAGGGCTAAACGCATCCTTATTAGCCTGTGTATGGGATGCCAAGCATAATAAGTTCAAGGATTCCCTCTATGGATGACAAACCCTTTTTCCCTAGGTAGCTTGCCGGCAACCTCACAATGGCTTTCCAAAGGATATCTAATCTGACTGGAAGGTTTCCATGAAGTTAAGTCGCTTCTATTTTCAAAACCAACTTTTATACAAAAACATGTGGGAAAATTTTTCTTTTTATTTACACTTTTACAAATAGTTTTATTAAAATTTGGGCAGCATAACGACTATTTTTCTGACTATGTCACCTTGCAAAGTTTATAAAAGATTACAAATACTTCAAAAATCAGACATTTTCTCAACTCGTGGGCCTCAGACCCTCAACTTACTCAATCCAAAAGCAACCACAAACATGCATACGATTTAGAAAATATATTGAGTTGAATTTATAGTCATGTATAATTAATTTCAATCCATTTCGAACATAAAATCAAACTAAATTTTTAAAATCCTTTCAAGTAACTTTCAAAAGTTTATATATACAAATCTCAAAATCATATACAAGTAGTCCCACATTTCAAAAACAACAGCACAGTCAGCTTGACTCCTTTAATCACGATCCAGAGTTCCTGCTACTGAAGTACCTGCACCTGTACCTGTCCTTGTAGAGGTTTTATTTACAAAAATATAAAACATGGTGAGCTTGATAGCCCAGTGAGTGTCGTATGATTTCCATTAAATCTAACTTTATCAAATTACATCCCAAAAATCTTTTTAAAACATTTTGCACATAAAAAAATGCTATGATTGAAAACTTAATATCTCTAAACTTCTTAGTTCAGTTCATAACCATAGAAATCAATCGAAATTCAATAAAATTCATGCTCAATAAATTAAAATTCAAACAATAGGTTGCATGGTTCCATTTCTATCAAAACATTTAATAGTGGTGGCAATAATATCTTTCAAAAGATTTCTAAATAAAATAGGCCAACCACTGGTGGTCTGTTCCACATGGTACCCTAAGAGTAGAGCAGAATTCTACATCGCTTTGGCCTTTCCAGAATTCTGCATCGTTCAGGCTATCTATCCAGTTTTATGTAGTGAAATTCCACGTCGCTGCAGAGCGGAATTCTACATTGCTTAGGTGGAAGCTAGCTAATAATATACTTCTTACATGCATTGGGCGACTCACAGGACTACACAGACACGGTCCCGCCCACTGTTAGTGACAGACTCTCCCAACACAGCCAATGCACGCTTAAGGGACTCAACCCAGACTGGAGATACATAAAATATTATCAGGCGTACCATAGGTTCTCAATTTCATTTTAACTTTAACTTCCCTTTCTCATTAAACCACTTTTCATATAAATCATTTCTATAATCCATGCAACAATTTCAATTTAGAATTCATTTCATATCAATTATCACATGATATATTTAGGCATGAATTTAAAAGAAATCATCGCAAAAACATTTTTTATAAAGACACACACTTGATCTACAAGCTTCGTATGAGGAATTCAAGGGCCTTGCCATGCTCCGCTCTTTTCATCCTCACCTACACATCACATTCTCGCTTAGAATATGCTAAATTTAATTTTACAAAACTCATTACAAAGCTCCTAACTCACTTAACCCAAAAAAGGACACTTTTTCACAAAAAAAAACCTTCTATACTTGATTTCTACTTAACCCCAGCTTTAAAATTCTGATTTCTTTTCGTGAACCTTACTTATATACATCTAGAAATATCCTCATATACCTGAAATAATTTTCTAGAGCTCGAAATGAAAATCGATATTTTTGCACCCCCTTTTGGCCGAATACTATTCATAGCCCAACCTTGGGCTGCTCTTCACTTCATTCTTGCTCCATTCATCTCCCTAACTCACATTTAGAGCACCTGTAAAACGGTTCTAAAAAATTCCAACTATCGGGTGGCGAAACCTAGGAAAAACTCCACTTTTTCACCACTTTTTCAAGGCAACTTTCACCCTTTTGGTTTCTAAACTCAATTCTCTTCACCACTAACTCAAATATGCTTAATAACACTCATCTATGTCATTAGAATGCATATAAAGAGTGTCATTTCATAGAAACCGAAAATGCCTTTTATCGAGTGAAACTAACTATACTGTCCCTATGCAATTCTCTTTGAATTCTAAGTTGATTTAACACTTAATCAACCTTAATTCAACATGGAATCATGCTTAATATCTCCAATATCTCATCACATCCACACATTGCCAACTATGGCCTTTGAAACTCTAACTCATTTCAAGTTCATTTCTCTTAAATTTTACTTGTTAAATTTTTGAGACATTTCATCAAACACTTGGTAAACATCATAATTCATTGTTTAAGACACTTTATAAACACTTTAGGGTTTGCTATAGACAACCCTAAGTCACCATACAAGCATGGTTTCACTTCCATTTTAACTAGGTTTTGATCACCACATACTCAACTTTAAACTTACATCAAAAGCCCCATCAAATTACAACTCAATCATCAACAATAATTCACCACAACCAACAACTTAAATACTCTCAAAACCATAAATACTCACCTTAATCTTACTTGAATCTTGCTACAAATGTGTTCTTCTAGCTTAGGGAGGCTTGTTTGATTGAATTGGAGCTTAAAATTGGATCAAAATCACTTGGATCACCTTTCTTGCATGTTTGACTGAACCATCTAGCTCTTCCTCTCTCAATCTTGGCTTTTCTCTCTTTTGGGCTAGATTGTCACGGTTATGTGTGTGTTTTGTGGTAAGTGGTGAGAGAACTCTCTCTTTTATACTCCAACTTTATTAAAAATGACAATCATGTCATTTGACAATTTAGTTATTGTCCCTCATCTTTGTTTCATTCTATTTTGACCCCTAATTGATAAACTTACTTCTAATTGGTGTGTTTACTTAGTTCGAAGGGATTCGATGCAAAATCAAGTCCAAGAAGTATTGGGTTTGGATCATGTAAGAAAAATTACATAATTACGGATTATTAGGCATAAACGATGGGTTGACTTGTGACAGCTCATGTAGAGTCATTTGTTTGATTTATGAGAGATGCAACCTATCAAATTAAAGCTACAGATGTCTAGTTTCCATAGCAACTAACGGTTCATGAATCGGACGTTCATAGAGAAAGTTATGACCATTTTAGTGACCAATGGTCAGTGTTGGCGCCGACTTGCTCGCCTCCATACCACCCAACGCGCGTGCCAGCGAGCTTACACTCCACCGGCGCGCCTACCTACATGCTTACCAGCCTCTAGGCGCCCAAGGGAGCACCACATACTGCCCAAAGCATGCTCCCTCGCACGCTCACTCGTCTCCAAGAGCCCAGGTGAGCACCAAACCTAAAAAAATATGAAACTGTAAACATTTCAACCCAATTTTCATGCCCTAACTCTCCATCCTATAAATTCATCAATCTTCACTATTTAAGGAAGTTTTGAGGGGCTGAGAATGAGGCTCTTAAAACATCTCTTAGTACCAGTACTAGTAAAACCATAAATAAAATTGACGGCTTACATTGGATGTATACAAAGTGTTTTTACATACGACATAGTTTATTTTGACTGTGCACCCAATATATCATTTAATTTGCATGATGGTACTGCAAGAGATTGTTTAGTACTTAATCAGCAAACACATGGTTTTGATATGGCTCCTGGCACCAACCATTTGGCTATAATATTTAGAGTCTTTATCAAAACCTCAAATACGCTTGCACTAGAAGTAAATCTCGGCAGAATAATACGAGAAAAAGCAGGAGTAACAACCCAATTTAGCATTATTAATGATGCTAAAACAAAAATAGTTATTCCGCAAATAATAGAATGGGATCAGGATCATTTTCCAGAAAAATGGACTTTGCAAAGGGTGATTCCAAGAAGATCAACTCATTCTACACAAGTAGGAAAAATAAATGAACTAGATGACGGCTCGGTTCAATTAATATTTGAACCTATATAGCCAAAGCCAATACCATCTAGAAGGTCTACTTCCTCCATTCCTTCTAATTTAATATTCAGAGGAACAATAAGAGAGGAAACAGGGGGAATAGATAGACCTGTATATGAGAGATCTGGATCGCTGAGGTTTGAAATTAGACCATAACGTCCAAAAAGCCCAACTCTTTCATATATGGGCTATCAAGGTTTCAATGTAATGATGATTCATAATTAATCAAAAGAAACATTAAAAGAAATCTTGAGAAAAGATTACAATCGTTCTCAATATGCTCAAATCAGAAACTGGTTTGAATCTAATTTTTCTAATAAGTAGAAAATTTCACTTCATGCTAAATACAATAAGTTTTTGAACTATAAAAAAGAGATTATAGGGTTTTTCTCTTTTTTAAAGGAATATATCAAGGTCAAACAATATCTTATATCCGATTTAGTAGAAAATATTCCTAAAAATATGATACAGAAAATAGAAGACCATAATAAGGTCTATAATACAGCTGATGGTTATATTTCTGTCATCCATCCTCCAAAAAAATCTCTGAAAATAAAAAAGGATGTAAAAGTTGTGTCATATAAAATCTCAGCATCCTCTTAAGAGGAAATAAATCTTATAGTTGAGCAAAATAATTATACCAATTTATAGATTCAATCTTTAGGTAAACCGACAATGCGAATAGAATCCATGTTGTCTAGTTTGCCTGTAACAAAATAATCACCCCCATCTCAAATAGTCTCAGAGGCACCATTAATGAAACCACCACCAGACTTAAAGTCTTTTAAATTAAAGTCACAATATGCCTTGGAAGAAATCTTCCAAGAAACAAAAGAAAACAATAAAAGCACATAAATACTTCAAGCGCTCAAAAAATACGGAAGCCCAGCAATATTACAAAACGGTCAAAAAGAAATCAGCACGAAAAACTACTTCTTTCAAAAAGCCACGATACTATCTTTGTGGAAAGAATGGACATTATGCCAATAAATATTGGCGAAAAGAAAAGAAGATCAAGGCAATTAGGGAATTAAAAATCCCTACAGAAGAGCAAGATAAATTGTTACAAATCTTATTCTCAGAAACAGAATCTTCAGAAGAAGAATATTTAGATGAAGATGAAGAAATTGATCAAATAAATGATTTTTCTGAATCTAGTTCTGAATTCTCTTCTGATGATAACAATCAACCCTGTCAATATCAAGAAGTTTGTTTTGAGGCCACTCTTGGAATAAATGGTCTCAACATCAATATGCTAACTCAAGACCAAAGTCTAATTCTGGATATAATAGACACAAAATATCATACCCAGAAGAAAAGAAAATTACATTGAAATGACTCGAACTAATAAAGAGTCTAAATCTTTGCCTTCTTCACATTTCTTATATAAAAATGCTTATAATGAAATAATAGAAAATGTGAAGGGTTCAGTTTCCGAAAGGGAACCAACCACTAGGGAATTGAGGCAAGAGATTAATACGTTGAAATCTGAGATCAAAGAACTTACTAGAAGAATTCAAGTTCTTGAACTTAATAATTTGGCTATTTTAATAATTATGTTTGTAAAATAATTGTACAAAGATAGTGAGTTGTAAAGTCTTATCTTATGTTTGTCCTTATCACTAGATATGGGCCATAGGTTTATAAAAGGCTAAATGCTCTAGCTTTAGGACAGGTCTTGGAAAACCTGAAACTTCTCTTGTAAAATATTTCAATCAATAAAATTAAACGAAATTTCAACGTTTCTTCAAAAAACATCCAAGCATTTCTCTCTCATTCATGTAAAGATATCTTTCTTGACTCAATCCTATAATTAAGAGCCTAATAAATTAAACTAATTTTAAACAATCCCCATAATACAAATTAAGCCCAAATTAATTAAAACCCAATTAAATTCAGTTTGATTCCAAATGCCTTCAATTAGCGTTCAAAGCCTTCACGATTGAGCACAAGCACAATTGCATTTAATTGTCTCGTTGTCCAATTGTATCTTTGTCTTCTATGATTGCTGATTAGTTTCCACCAAATGGCTTACATCGTCAATAAAACTTAATATGCAATAATATCATACAAACTAGAATTGGTTATAAAGTTGGTTTCGAAACATAATAATAAATCACATAGAATAGTTACTTTCAAACTTATGTTTTCATTTTGAAATGCACCAAAGTTACCCCGTAAAGCTTACAACCACCATATTGCTAGGTAAACGCTAATCAACGTGGAGTCACGAGACGATTTAGCTACGAACACCATCCTTGACACTTACAAAGACATCCTAGCAACTACGTGCGGAATTGTACATCACAATGCTCGTAGCATAAGACAACATCCCACACACGTAAAAGTAACACAACAGACTCCTTCCTCCCAAAGTTAGTGATGCGAACCTCGAATATATCGATACGACAACCACAATCAAATTGAATCATAACCCCAAGAAAGATTAAAACAAGTTTGTAATGAAAACTTTGACCCATTGATTAGGTCATTCAAGGACCAAAATTATAAAGAATTTTGACCCATTAAATATATGATAATCAATAATGAAGATTAACATAAGAATGATATTGACGCCACTCTCAAGACATAGATGAGAAAGTGATGAGAAGGTGGGAGATTAAGTCATGGTTTCGATCGGCACAAGCATAGCTTGATAGGATCACATGTTCATGAATGAACAAAAGAGAAACAAATCTTTCAATAAAACAGAATTGGCTGCATCCTCATTTATCATAAGCAAATTATGGAAAATTTAGGTTTAATAAGCTTTATATAGGCATATAATTCTAATCATTTTTAAAAACTAAAAAAAAAAACCTATGTTTAATTGACTTTGACTTTGACAATTCTAAACACACCCATATTGAGCATTTAATTTAAATAAATGACTCAACCCTATAATTAAGAGCCTAATAAATTAAACTAATTTTAAACAATCCCCATCATACAAATCAATCCCAAATTAATTAAAACCCAATTAACTTCAGTTTGATTCCAAATGCCTTCAATTAGCGTTCAAAGCCTTCACGATTGAGCACAAGCACAATTGCCTTTAATTGTCTCGTTGTCCAATTGTATCTTTGTCTTCTATGATTGCTATCTTAGTTTCCACCAAATGGCTTACATCGTCAATAAAACTTAATACGCAATAATATCATACAAACTAGAATTGGTTATAAAGTTGGTTTCGAAACATAATAATAAATCACATAGAATAGTTACTTTCAAACTTATGTTTTCATTTTGAAATGCACCAATGTTACCCGCTTAAGCTTACAACCACCAAATAGCGAGGTAAACGCTAATCAATGTGAAGTCACTAGTCGATTTAGCTACGAACACCATCCGTCACACTTATAAAGGCATCCTAGCAACTACGTGCGAAATTGTACATCGCAATACCCGTAGCATAAGACAACATCCCACACACGTAAAAGTAACACAACAGACTCTATCCCCCCAAAGTTAGTGATGCGAACCTCGAATATATCGATACGACACCCACAATCAAATTGAAACATAACCCCAAGAAAGATTAAAACAGGTTTATAATGAAAACTTTGACCCACTGATCATGTCATTCAAGAACCAAAATTATAAAGAATTTTGACCCATTGAATATATGATAATCAAGAACCAAAATTATCATAAGAATGATATTGATGCCACTCCCAAAACATAGATGAGAAGGTGGGAGATTAAGTCATGGTTTCGATCGGCACAAGCGTAGCTTGATAAGATCACATGTTCATGAATGAACAAAAGAGAAACAAATCTTTCAATAAAACATAATTGGCTGCATCCTCATTCATCATAAGCAACTTATGGAAAAATTAGGTTTAATAAGCTTTATATACGCATACAATTCTAATCCTTATTGGAAACTAAATAAAACCTCATGTTTAATTGACTTTGACTTTGACATTTCTAAACACACCCATATTGAGCATTTAATTTAAATAAATGACTTAACCCTATAATTAAGAGCCTAATAAATTAAACTAATTTTGAACAATCCCCATAATACAAATTAAGCTCAAATTAATTAAAACCCAATTAAAATCAGTTTGATTCCAAATGCCTTCAATTAGCGTTCAAAGTCTTCACGATTGAGCACAAAAACAATTGCCTTTAATTGTCTCGTTGTCCAATTGTATCTTTGTCTTCCATGATTGCTATCTTGGTTTCCATCAAATGGCTTACACCGTCAATAAAACTTAATACGCAATAATATCATGCAAACTAGAATTGGTTATAAAGTTGCTTTTGAAACATAATAACAAATCACATAGAATAGTTACTTTCAAACTTATGTTTTCATTTTGAAATGCACCAATGTTACCCGCTTAAGCTTACAACCACCAAATAGTGAGGTAAACGCTAATCAATGTGAAGTCACTAGTCGATTGAGCTAAGAACACCATCCGTCACACTTATAAAGGCATCCTAGCAACTACGTGCGAAATTGTACATCGCAATACCCGTAGCATAAGACAACATCCCACACACGTAAAAGTAACACAACAGACTCTATCCCCCCAAAGTTAGTGATGCGAACCTCGAATATATCGATACGACACCCACAATCAAATTGAAACATAACCACAAGAAAAATTAAAACAGGTTTATAATGAAAACTTTGACCCATTGATCATGCCATTCAAGGACCAAAATTATAAAGAATTTTGACCCATTGAATATATGATAATCAATAATGAAAATTATCATAAGAATGATATTGACGCCACTCCCAAGACATAGATGAGAAGGTGATGAGAAGGTGGGAGATTAAGTCATGGTTTCGATCGGCACAAGCATAGCTTGATAGGATTACATGTTCATGAAAGAACAAAAAAGAAACAAATCTTTCAATAAAACATAATTGGCTGCATCCTCATTTATCATAAGCAAATTATAGAAAATTTGGGTTTAATAAGCTTTATATAAGCATACAATCCTAATCCTTTTTAGAAACTAAAAAAAACCTTATGTTTAATTGACTTTGACTTTGACGTTTCTAAACACACCCATATTGAGCATTTAATTTAAATAAATGACTCAACCCTATAATTAAGAGCCTAATAAATTAAACTAATTTTAAACAATCCCCATAATACAAATCAATCCCAAATTAATTAAAACCCAATTAACTTCAGTTTGATTGCAAATGCCTTCAATTAGCGTTCAAAGCCTTCACGATTGAGCACAAGCACAATTGCTTTTAATGGTGTAAGCCATTTGATGGAAACCAAGATAGCAATCATGGAAGACAAAGATACAATTCGACAACGAGATAATTAAAGGCAATTTTGCTTGTGCTCAATCGTGAAGGCTTTGAACGCTAATTGAAGGCATTTGGAATGAAACTGAAGTTAATTGGGTTTTAATTAATTTGGGATTGATTTGTATGATGGGGATTGTTTAAAATTAGTTTAATTTATTAGGCTCTTAATTATAGGGTTGAGTCATTTATTTAAATTAAGTGCTCAATATGGGTGTGTTTAGAATTGTCAAAGTCAAAGTCAATTAAACATAGGGTTTTTTTTTAGTTTCTAAAAAGATTAGAATTGTATGCCTATATAAAGCTTATTAAACCTAAATTTTCCATAATTTGCTTATGAGAAATGAGGATGCAACGAATTCTGTTTTATTGAAAGATTTGTTTCTCTTTTGTTCATTCATGAACATGTGATCCTATCAAGCTATGCTTGTGCCGATCGAAATCATGACTTAATCTCCCACCTTCTCATCACCTTCTCATCTATGTCTTGAGAGTGGCGTCAATATCATTCTTATGATAATTTTCATTATTGATTATCATATATTCAATGGGTCAAAATTCTTTATAATTTTGGTCCTTGAATGACCTAATCAATGGGTCAAAGTTTTCATTATAAACCTGTTTTAATCTTTATTGGGTTATGTTTCAATTTGATTGTGGGTGTCGTATCGATATATTCGAGGTTCGCATCACTAACTTTGGGGGGATAGAGTCTGTTATGTTACTTTTACGTGTGTGGGATGTTGCCTTATGCTACGGGTATTGCGATGTACAATTTCGCACGTAGTTGCTAGGATGTCTTTATAAGTGTCACGGATGGTGTTCGTAGCTAAATCGACTCGTGACTTCACGTCGATTAGCGTTTACCTTGCTATTTGGTGGTTGTAAGCTTAAGCGGGTAACATTGGTGCATTTCAAATTGAAAACATAAGTGTGAAAGTAACTATTCTATGTGACTTGTTATTATGTTTCAAAAGCAACTTTATAACCAATTCTAGTTTGTATGATATTATTGCGTATTAAGTTTTACTGACGGTGTAAACCATTTGATGGAAACCAAGATAGCAATCATGGAAGACAAAGATACAATTGGACAACGAGACATTTAAAGGCAATTGTTTTTGTGCTCAATCGTGAAGACTTTGAACTCTAATTGAAGGCATTTGGAATCAAACTGAAGTTAATTGGGTTTTAATTAATTTGAGCTTAATTTGTATTATGGGGATTGTTCAAAATTAGTTTAATTTATTAGGCTCTTAATTATAGGGTTAAGTCATTTATTTAAATTAAATGCTCAATATGGATGTGTTTAGAAACGTCAAAGAACATAGTGTTTTATTTAGTTTTCAATAAGGATTAGGCTTGTATGCCTATATATAGCTTATTAAATTTAAATTTTCCATAAGTTGTTTATGATGAATGAGGATGCAGCCAATCATATTTTATTGAAAGATTTGTTTCTCTTTTGTTCATTCACGAACATATGATCTTATCAAGCTACGCTTGTGCCGAACGAAACCATAACTTAATCTCCCACCTTCTCATCACCTTCTCATCTATGTCTTGGAAGTGGCGTCAATATCATTCTTATGATAATTTTGGTTCTTGATTATCATATATTCAATAGGTCAAAATTCTTTATAGTTTTAGTTCTTGAATGACATGATCAATGGGTCAAAGTTTTCATTATAACTTGTTTTTATCTTTCTTGGGGTTATGTTTCAATTTGATTGTGGGTGTCGTATCGATATATTCGAGGTTCGCATCACTAACTTTCGGGGGAAGGAGTCTGTTGTGTTACTTTTACATGTGTGGGATGTTGTCTTATGCTACGAGCATTGTGATGTACAATTCCGCACGTAGTTGCTAGGACGTCTTTGTAAGTGTCAAGGATGGTGTTCGTAGCTAAATCGTCTCGTGACTCCACTTTGATTAGCGTTTACCTAGCAATCTAGTGGTTGTAAGCTTTACAGGGTAACTTTGGTGCATTTCAAAATGAAAACATAAGTTTGAAAGTAACTATTCTATGTGATTTATTATTATGTTTTGAAACCAACCTTATAACCAATTCTAGTTTGTATGATATTATTGCGTATTAAGTTTTTATTGACGGTGTAAGCCATTTGGTGGAAACTAAGATAGCAATCATAGAAGACAAGCCATTTGGTGGAAACTAAGATAGCAATCATAGAAGACAAAGATACAATTGGACAACGAGACAATTAAAGGCGATTGTGCTTGTGCTCAATCGTGAAGGCTTTGAACGCTAATTGAAGGCATTTGGAATCAAACTGAATTTAATTGGGTTTTAATTAATTTGGGCTTAATTTGTATTATGGGGATTGTTTAAAATTACTTTAATTTATTAGGCTCTTAATTATAGGATTGACTCATTATTTAACTTAAATGCTCTATATGGGTTTGTTCAGAAATGTCAAAGTCAAAGTCAATTAAACATAGGGTTTTTTTTAGTTTTATAAAAAGCTTTAGAATTGTATGCCTATATAAAGCTTATTAAACCTAACTTTTCCATAATTTGCTTATGATGAATGAGGATGCAGCCAATTCTGTTTATTGAAAGATTTGTTTCTCTTTTGTTAATTTATGAACATGTGATCTTATCAAGCTATGCTTGTGCGGATCAAAACCATGACTTAATCTCCCAACTTCTCATCACCTTCTCATCTACGTCTTGGGAGTGGCGTCAATATCATTCTTTTGATAATTTTGGTTCTTGATTATCATATATTTAATGGGTCAAAATTCTTTATAATTTTGGTTCTTGAATGACTTGATCAATGGGTCAAAGTTTTCATTATAAACCTGTTTAAATCTTTCTTGGGGTTATATTTCAATTTGATTGTGGGTGTCGTATCGATTTATTCGAGGTTCGCATCACTAACTTTGGGGGGATATAGTCAGTTGTGTTACTTTTACCTGTGTGGGATGTTGTCTTATCCTACGGGCACTGCGATGTACAATTCCGCACGTAGTTGATAGGATGTCATTATAAGTGTCACGGATGGTGTTCGTAGTTAAATCGTCTCATGACTCCACGTTGACTAGCGTTTACCTGGCAATCTGGTGGTTGTAAGCTTTACGTGGTAACATTGGTGCATTTCAAAATGAAAACATAAGTTTGAAAGTAACTATTCTATGTGATTTATTATTATGTTTCGAAACCAACTTTATAACCAATTCTTGTTTGTATGATATTATGGCGTATTAAGTTTTATTGACGGTGTAAGCCATTTGATAGAAACCAAGATAGCAATCATGGAAGACAAAGATACAATTCGACAACGAGACAATTAAAGGCAATTGTGCTTGTGCTCAATCGTGAAGGCTTTGAACGCTAATTGAAGGCATTTGGAATAAAACTGAAGTTAATTGGGTTTTAATTAATTTGGGATTGATTTGTATGATGGAGATTGTTTAAAATTAGTTTAATTTATTAGGCTCATAATTATAGGATTGAGTCATTTATTTAAATTAAATACTCAATATGGGTGTGTTTAGAAACGTCAAAGTCAAAGTCAATTAAACATATGTTTTTTTTTAGTTTCCAATTAGGATTAGAATTGTATGCCTATATAAAGCTTATTAAACCTAAATTTTGCATAAGTTGCTTATGATGAATGAGGATGCAGCCAATTCTGTTTATTGAAAGATTTGTTTCTCTTTTGTTAATTCATGAACATGTGATCTTATCAAGCTATGCTTGTGCCGATTGAAACCATGACTTAATCTCCCAACTTCTTATCACCTTCTCATCTACGTCTTGGGAGTGGCGTCAATATCATTCTTTTGATAATTTTGCTTCTTGATTATCATATATTCAATGGGTGAAAATTTTTTATAATTTTGGTTCTTAAATGACATGATCAATGGGTCAAAGTTTTCATTATAAACCTGTTTAAATCTTTCTTGGGGTTATATTTCAATTTGATTGTGGGTGTCGTATCGAAATATTCGAGTTTCGCATCACTAACTTTGGGGGGATATAGTCAGTTGTGTTACTTTTACGTGTGTGGGATGTTGTCTTATCCTACGGGCACTGCGATGTACAATTCTACAAGTAGTTGATAGGATGTCATTGTAAGTGTCACCGATGGTGTTCGTAGCTAAATCGTCTCGTGACTCCACGTTGATTAGCGTTTACCTGACAATCTGGTGGTTGTAAGCTTTACGGGGTAACATTGGTGTATTTCAAAATGAAAACATAAGTTTGAAAGTAACTATTCTACGTGATTTATTATTATGTTTCAAAACCAACTTTATAACCAATTCTAGTTTGTATGATATTATTGCGTATTAAGTGTTATTGACGGTGTAAGCCATTTGATGGAAACCAAGATAGCAATCATGGAAGACAAAGATGCAATTCGACAACGAGACAATTAAAGGCAATTGTGCTTGTGCTCAATCGTGAAGGCTTTGAACACTAATTGAAGGCATTTGGAATTAAACTGAAGTTAATTGGGCTTTAATTAATTTGGGATTGATTTGTATTATGGGGATTGTTTAAAATTAGTTTAATTTATTAGGCTCTTAATTATAGGGTTGAGTCATTTATTTCAATTAAATGCTCAATATGGGTGTGTTTAGAATTGTCAAAGTCAAAGTGAATTAAGCATAGGGTTTTTTTTTAGTTTCTAAAAAGGATTAGAATTGTATGCCTAAATAAAGTTTATTAAAGCTAAATTTTCCATAATTTGCTTATGATAAATGAGGATGCAGCCAATTATGTTTTATTGAAAGATTTGTTTCTCTTTTGTTCATTCATGAACATGTGATCCTATCAAGCTATGCTTGTGCCGATCGAAACCATGACTTAATCTCCCACCTTCTCATCACCTTCCCATCTATGTCTTGGGAGTGGCATCAATATCATTCTTATAATAATTTTCATTATTGATTATCATATATTCAATGGGTCAAAATTCTTTATAATTTTGGTCCTTGAATGACATGATCAATGGGTCAAAGTTTTCATTATAAACCTGTTTTAATCTTTCTTGTGGTTATGTTTCAATTAATTGTGGGTGTCGTATCGATATATTCGAGGTTCGCATTACTAACTTTGGGGGGATAGAGTCTGTTGTGTTACTTTTACGTGTGTGGGATGTTGTCCTTATGTTACGGGTATTGCGATGTACAATTTCGCACGTAGTTGCTAGGATGCCTTTATAAGTGTGACGGATGGTGTTCATAGCTAAATCGACTAGTGACTTCACGTTGATTAGCGTTTACCTCGCTATTTGTGGTTGTAAGCTTAAGCGGGTAACATTGGTGCATTTCAAAATGAAAACATAAATTTGAAAGTAACTATTCTATGTGATTTGTTATTATGTTTCAAACGCAACTTTATAACCAATTCTAGTTTGTATGATATTATTGCGTATTAAGTTTTATTGACGATGTAAGCCATTTGATGGAAACCAAGATAGCAATCATGGAAGAAAAAGATACAATTGGACAACGAGACAATTAAAGGCAATTGTTTTTGTGCTCAATCGTGAAGGCTTTGAACGCTAATTGAAGGCATTTGGAATCAAACTGAACTTAATTATGTTTTAATTAATTTGAGCTTAATTTGTATTATGAGGATTGTTCAAAATTAGTTTAATTTATCAGGCTCTTAATTATAGGGTTAAGTCATTTATTTAAATTAAATTCTCAATATGGGTGTGTTTGGAAACGTCAAAGTCAAAGTCAATTAAACATAAGGTTTTATTTAGTTTCCAATAAGGATTAGGATTGTATGCCTATATAAAGTTTATTAAACCTAAATTTTCCATAAGTTGCTTATGATGAATGAGGATGCAGCCAATTATGTTTTATTGAAAGATTTGTTTCTCTTTTGTTCATTCATGAACATGTGATCTTATCAAGCTACGCTTGTGCCGATCGAAACCATGACTTAATCTCCCACCTTCTCATCTATGTCTTGGGAGTGACATCAATATCATTCTTATGATAATTTTCATTATTGATTATCATATATTCAATGGGTCAAATTCTTTATAATTTTGGTTCTTGAATGACATGATCAATGGGTCAAAGTTTTCATTATAAACCTGTTTTAATCTTTCTTGTGGTTATGTTTCAATTTGATTGTGGGTGTCGTATCGATATATTCGAGGTTCGCATGCACTAACTTTGGGGGGATAGAGTCTGTTGTGTTACTTTTACGTGTGTGGGATGTTGCCTTATGCTACAGGTATTGCGATTTGCAATTTCGCACGTAGTTGCTAGGATGCCTTTATAAGTGTGACGGATGGTGTTCGTTGCTACATCGACTAGTGACTTCACGTTGATTAGCGTTTACCTCGCTATTTGGTGGTTGTAAGCTTAAGCGGGTAACATTGGTGCATTTCAAAATGAAAACATAAGTTTGAAAGTAACTATTCTATGTGATTTGTTATTATGTTTCAAAAGCAACTTTATAACCAATTCTAGTTTGTATGATATTATTGCGTATTAAGTTTTATTGACGATGTAAGCCATTTGATGGAAACCAAGATAGCAATCATGGAAGAAAAAGATACAATTGGACAACGAGACAATTAAAGGCAATTGTTTTTGTGCTCAATCGTGAAGGCTTTGAACGCTAATTGAAGGCATTTGGAATCAAACTGAACTTAATTATGTTTTAATTAATTTGAGCTTAATTTGTATTATGAGGATTGTTCAAAATTAGTTTAATTTATCAGGCTCTTAATTATAGGGTTAAGTCATTTATTTAAATTAAATTCTCAATATGGGTGTGTTTGGAAACGTCAAAGTCAAAGTCAATTAAACATAAGGTTTTATTTAGTTTCCAATAAGGATTAGGATTGTATGCCTATATAAAGTTTATTAAACCTAAATTTTCCATAAGTTGCTTATGATGAATGAGGATGCAGCCAATTATGTTTTATTGAAAGATTTGTTTCTCTTTTGTTCATTCATGAACATGTGATCTTATCAAGCTACGCTTGTGCCGATCGAAACCATGACTTAATCTCCCACCTTCTCATCTATGTCTTGGGAGTGACATCAATATCATTCTTATGATAATTTTCATTATTGATTATCATATATTCAATGGGTCAAATTTCTTTATAATTTTGGTTCTTGAATGACATGATCAATGGGTCAAAGTTTTCATTATAAACCTGTTTTAATCTTTCTTGTGGTTATGTTTCAATTTGATTGTGGGTGTCGTATCGATATATTCGAGGTTCGCATGCACTAACTTTGGGGGGATAGAGTCTGTTGTGTTACTTTTACGTGTGTGGGATGTTGCCTTATGCTACAGGTATTGCGATTTGCAATTTCGCACGTAGTTGCTAGGATGCCTTTATAAGTGTGACGGATGGTGTTCGTTGCTACATCGACTAGTGACTTCACGTTGATTAGCGTTTACCTCGCTATTTGGTGGTTGTAAGCTTAAGCGGGTAACATTGGTGCATTTCAAAATGAAAACATAAGTTTGAAAGTAACTATTCTATGTGATTTGTTATTATGTTTCAAAAGCAACTTTATAACCAATTCTAGTTTGTATGATATTATTGCGTATTAAGTTTTATTGACGATGTAAGCCATTTGATGGAAACCAAGATAGCAATCATGGAAGAAAAAGATACAATTGGACAACGAGACAATTAAAGTCAATTGTTTTTGTGCTCAATCGTGAAGGCTTTGAACGCTAATTGAAGGCATTTGGAATCAAACTGAACTTAATTATGTTTTAATTAATTTGAGCTTAATTTGTATTATGAGGATTGTTCAAAATTAGTTTAATTTATCAGGCTCTTAATTATAGGGTTAAGTCATTTATTTAAATTAAATTCTCAATATGGGTGTGTTTGGAAACGTCAAAGTCAAAGTCAATTAAACATAAGGTTTTATTTAGTTTCCAATAAGGATTAGGATTGTATGCCTATATAAAGTTTATTAAACCTAAATTTTCCATAAGTTGCTTATGATGAATGAGGATGCAGCCAATTATGTTTTATTGAAAGATTTGTTTCTCTTTTGTTCATTCATGAACATGTGATCTTATCAAGCTACGCTTGTGCCGATCGAAACCATGACTTAATCTCCCACCTTCTCATCTATGTCTTGGGAGTGCCTCACATATCA